>JANAVB010025598.1:14842995-15157995 GCA_029216955.1 Iris pallida | reverse complement strand
GGCAAGCCTATTGGGGCTAGTAAGAAATGGTGGTTGACTGACGATGAGTATGATGCCGCTCACCGATATGTCTTATTAAATTGTGACATACAAGAAGTGAGAGATTTGGAGACGTAAGTGACTACAATTATACTCGTTATAATCTCTAATTTGGTGAAGTAACTGACTACACTTATTCTTATTCTCTCTAACAGTGTATTTAGAGATGAATTCAAAATGAGCACACCCGATATTAC
Organism: Iris pallida; assembly: GCA_029216955.1. Lineage (NCBI taxonomy): Eukaryota > Viridiplantae > Streptophyta > Magnoliopsida > Asparagales > Iridaceae > Iris > Iris pallida. The sequence continues at coordinate 15,157,759 of JANAVB010025598.1, read as the reverse complement.
CGATGAAGGACTTCAAAGAGAGGTTGATTGTACCTTTCCGTCCTGGTTTCGCAAATATGTAAGTAACTGAGATAATAATTTATACAGCTACCATTAAAATATATGCATTTGGAATATTTAAATTACCAATATTTGTTTACATGTTTTATTGCCTGAAACAACACTTACAAATGAGAGTATTCGTTATTTGGCATTGGGACCAAAGAAGCATGCAAGGACTTGGCCAGGCTATGTCATTAAGTTTAAGGCAACTCAGAATGCTATAAATGCCGAATATGTCAATGACGGCTTCAGTACCAAGGATTCTGGTGTTTGCATAAGAGGCACCATCTATGACGACGAGCCAGACTTTGACTATTATGGAGTGCTTCAGAATTTTATAGATTTACAATATAGTGTCCCATATGATATGCATATTGTGATGTTCAAATGTGAGTGGTTAGATACGACACCAAATATCGATTGGAGAATCGATAAACAATTTGGATTCGTCGATATAAATCATCGCAGGAAGTATAGAGGGTCTGACACGTTTGCGATAGTAAGTCAGGCTGTTCAAGTCTACGATACAAGCTATCCAAGGCGTCGTAGAGATCGATTTGACTGGTGGGCAGTATACAAGATTAAATCTAGAAATACATTCAACGTTGGAGACCCAGCATACCAAGAGGACCAGATCGAAAAGTTTCAATACTTGGTACAACAGTCGACTATCATGGACGATGAAAATATTACTAAGGAAAATAGAGGGGAGGAAGAGGTTGATACACAAGACTGAGCTGTCAACCAGGGAAGAAAGAGGCGTCTTGTCCCAAATATTGAGGATGAGGAAGAAGAAGAAGAAGAACTTGATGAGGATAAGGATACAGATGAAGTCGACGATGAGGATGAGGATGAAGATGAGGATGATGATGAGGACGAGCACTACTAAAATATGATCTATTAGCGACATAATTTAGCGACGGCATAAAATTACGTCGCTATATATGTAAGTCAGCGACTCCTTTATATAAACATCGCAAAACGTCGCTGAATAGCGACGTTCAGCGACAGGTATAAAATTACGTCGCTGAATAGCGACGTTACGTCGCTGGATTATTAAAATATGTCGCCAGTTTACGACGTTTAGCGACGTCCTCATGTGACGTCGCTAATATTTTTACTTAGGGCACAGCGTTTTATTTTTCCCACTCACTCAAAATTTCCAATTTTTCCCACTACTCCTTCCCCCCCCCCTCCGGCGATTCCTTCGACGACCCCTTCCCTCCCTCCCCCCCGGCGACTCCCTCCCCCCCCCGGCGACTCCCTCCCTCTCCGGCGACCCGTACCCCCCCGTCGAGCTTCTCCTCCTCGAGCTCAGGTAAACCCTAACCTAACTCCTCCTCCTCCTCCTCCTCCTCCTCCTCCTCCTCCTCCTCCTCCTCCTCTCCCACGGACACACACACACACGGACACACACGCACACACACACAGACACACACACACACACACACGTGCACACACACACAGAGACACACACACACGGATCACACGGACACACACACAGATGGACACACACACACACACTGGACACACTGTGTCATGTTGTGGTGGACACGAGACACTATGTTGGATACGTACACATAGCCTAGATCCTTTACCAACCATTTATTTTCTATTTTAACATGTTTTTATATATCAATTTCTAAATACCCTATGTTGACTGATACCTTGTTAATTTATTATATTTTCTAATTTTGAAAACCCAGTTTTGATAACCATTTTAACCTAGTTTAATGCTTTAATTTAGATGTTTAAAACCCTAGTGTAGTGTATCTATATGTGTGCTGACTGAGTTTCAAGTTTGGGGTGATTTGGTTAGAGTTTTGGTTCTCGATTTGGGTTTGAGGTGAATGGGTCTGAAATATGTTATAGGAGTATGTAATGTTGTGTGAAATAAACTGATTTCCTTTCTTTTCCTTTCCTATTTGACTGAACACAGTAAATCCCCTTACTATCCAGATTGGACTGACCTATAGTTCATATCACTCACTCACTCACTCACTCACTCTTGCCTAGGTACACATACGCATATAGCCTAATACAAGCATGTTAGCCTCCCTCATATACACGTATACGTAACTGTCACATATAACAGTCAACACACTCACCCCCCATTCATATGTGCATGTACACACACCACCCACTCTCTACTTCTCTATATATATATATATATATATGTTTGATAGATGGTATTGTATACATATATACATAACTATATCATGTAACTCATATGTGATATAGGCATATAGCCTATGTTAGAGTGTCTAAATATATGAATGCATGAAAGTTGCCTTATCTTGTAATATAGACATATAGTATATACATGCCTATATATATATATTATATGTATATATCTATATAGATATTACTTGTGTGTATGAGATAGCTTGAGTTGACTTTGGTCATTATTGGTACTTGAATTGATCGGAACAAAGACCCCCAATGTCGGTATCGGTCAATATTTGGTATCGGTCGGTATCGGATCGGAACATGCCAAACCGTATCGGTATCGGCCGTATCGGATCGGTATCGGCGGATACTTTAAAATTATATGAAATAGTAGTCACCCCCAAGGTTGACTATTTTTACTGAAAGTCAAAGTAGAGTAAACATCTGACCTAGATTGGACTAAGAGTTGACAAAGTCAACTATAGGTCAACCCTTGACCTAGTTTGACCTTGTTTGACTTTGTTTGACTTAGCTTGACCTTGTTTGACTTTGTTGTCTTCATGTTTGTTAAATGACACCCAGATACTAGTTTAAGTTGTTTAAATGACACCCAGATACTAGTTTTAGTTTCAGTTTGCTTTGGTAACTCACTATTGCTCATTACTTGGTACTAGTTTTAGTTGATTGTGTTTTTTAAGACTAAACAAATGACACCCAGATATTACTTGTATGTATGAGAAAGCTTGAGTTGACTCTGGTCATTATTGGTACTTGAATTATAGGTTAGGCTTGTATAGCCTTGAATGGTGTGTGCTAGCTAGTATTGGGATACCAATAGCGATAAGGTAAAGGGTACCTTGGTAGGTCATGACTAGAAATAGGATATTTGACTTAGATTTGACCTTGTTTGACCAAGGTTGACTATTTGACCTAGTTTGACCTTGTTTGACTTTGTTTGACTTAGCTTGACCTTGTTTGACTTAGTACAACCTAGTTTGACCTAGTTTGACCTTGTTTGACTTTGTTTGACTTTGTTTGACTTAGCTTGACCTTATTTGACTTAGTACAACCTAGTTTGACCTATATTACATATCATTGTTATTAGTAACTGTCCGCTACTAATGTGTGTCCCATAATAAGACATAATATACGAATTTGTGCCTGTTGGATAATGTGTGTCCATCTTTGCAGAATTATTTCCAAATGGATATGAATTACTACTTGCGGAATCGTTCATGGATGTACAATCGTCGTCCTGATGATATGTGTGGTGTGCGGGATGAATACATAGCGGGAGTAGAGCAGTTCCTGCAGTTTGCTAAGGCGTTCCCTCAGTACATGGACGGCACCAAAATTAAGTGTCCGTGTGTGAAATGTCATAACGTGAAATATTATCTAGAAGTGGAAGTGACATATCATTTGTACTCGAGGGGTTTCACGCCTAATTACTATCAGTGGACCGCACACGGAGAACTTGTGTCTTTAGCATCAGAGCTGGAGCCTTATGTTGAGCCGTATATGCATGCGGGACCTAATTTTGTTTCAGATAATCATGCATACGACGACGGGTGCGTGAACATGGTTTTCGACGCTGCGGGGCCTAGTTTCGTTCATGATGCACCTGAGGAGGCACCGAACGCCGATGCTGCACAGTTTATGGAGTTGTTGGAGAATGTAAGGTCTCCATTGTATCCTGGTTGTGAGGATCATTCACCGTTGGAGGTGGTTACAAGACTGTTGAGCATTAAGTCAGATTTTAACATGTCGCAAGAATGCTACAACCGAGTGTTGGAGATGATTATAGAGATCTTGCCGGCGGGTGCTAAGTTGCCTAAAGACTTCTACCGGTCTAAGAGGATGGTAAGATCGCTCTGGATGGGATACGAGAAAATTGATTCCTGTCGCAATGGGTGCATGCTGTACTATAAAGACGACAAGGACGCAGATGTGTGTAGATTTTGTGGTGCTGATCGCTATAAGACAACTAGTACAGGAAGGTCTACCGGTGCAAGAAGACCGACCGATTCAATGCACTACTTGCCTTTAACGCCGCGGTTGCAAAGATTATTTATGGTGAAAGAGACGGCCGAAAATATGAGTTGGCACATGCGAGAACAGATTGAAGAAGTGTTGGATCATCCATCCGATAGAGAAGCGTGGAAGCACTTTGATCGAGTGTATCCAGATTTTGCTTCAGATTCGCGAAATGTCAGGTTGGGACTATCTTCTGACGATTTTACTCCTTTTGGTCTTTCGGGATCCCAGTATTCGTGCTGGCCTGTGATTGTCACTCCGTATAACCTACCGCCTTGGATGTGCATGAAGACTCAGTACATGTTTCTAACCGTTATAATTCCTGGTCCGAACAATCCCAAGAGGAACAATGACGTGTACTTACAGCCTTTGATAGATGAGTTGAATCAGTTATGGAAAGTAGGCACTAACACGTACGATGTTTCCAGGAAGCAAAATTTTCAGATGAAGGCAACCCTTATGTGGACCATCAACGATTTTTCGGCCTATGGAATGTTATCTGGATGGAGCACTCATGGCCGTCTCTCATGTCCGTATTGCATGGACCGTAGTATGGCTTTCCGCTTGAAACACGACAAAAAACCGTGCTTCTTTGATTGTCATCGGCAATTTCTACTAAAAGATCATCCGTTCAGAAGGAACAGGAATGCTTTCCGTGCCGGCGTTGTAGAGAAGGATGATCCACCGCCAAGGTGATACGGAGCCACGATATGGGAGGAGGTTAAAGATTTTCCAAGTGCTATAGAAGATCCTACAACTAGGTACAAGTGCGATGGATTTGGTAGAGTTCATAACTAGACAAAGAGGAGCATATTCTGGGATCTGCCATACTGGAGTACCAATCTGATCAGACATAATCTTGATGTCATGCATATTAAGAAGAATGTGTTTGATAACATAATTAATACTGTGATGGACGTAAAGGAAAAAACGAAAGACAATCCCAAGGCCAGGTTGGACTTAGAAGAAACATGCAAACGCCCTGCGTTGCATTTGATACAGTAGAATGGAAAACAGTTCCTGCCGAAGTCAATTTTCTTGCTGGACAAGGAGGATAAAGTGAGACTTTGTCGGTAGATCCAGGGCCTAAAATTTCCAGACGGATATGTGTCAAATCTGAGAAGATGTGTCGATCCGAAGGAAAACAAATTGACGGGTATGAAGAGCTACGATTGTCACGTATTCATGGAGAGGTTAATTCCGATTACATTTTGGGAATTCTTACCGCAGGCAGTTTGGGATCCATTGACGGAGCTTAGCATATTCTTCAGGGATCTTTGTTCTAAGAAATTACTCGTTGATCGTCTAGAAAAGCAAGAGAAGGACATTACGGTAACACTATGCAAGCTAGAGAGGGTGTTTCCTCCTGGATTCTTCGACTCTATGGAGCATTTGCCGATTCTTCTATCCTATGAGGCACGTGTTGGTGGACCCGTCGAATATCGATGGATGTACCCATTCGAGCGACATTTGAATCACCTAAAAAGAAAGGTGAAAAATAAGGCACGGGTCGAGGGTTCTATTTGTGAAGCCTATGTTCTCGAGAAGATTATAAACTTTTGTTCGAAGTATTTCAAGCCTCATGTTGCAACTAATAGAACGAGAGCTTCCAGAAACGACGAAGGAGATCATGAAAGTAATGATACAATACTGAAGGTATTCAATGCTCCAGGAAAGCCATCGGGTAAGATGAAAAAGAGATATCTGAACGATGATGAGCTAAGGGCTGCTCAGGTGTATGTATTACTCAACTGCGACGAGGAGGAAGTAGAGAAACTGGAGGGGTAAGTAATTAGTACGTCTATATTATTTTAATAGTATTAATTATTATACTATTACATTAATTGAACGATGTTGTTTTCAGCATATTTAATGATGATGTGAGGTCGGGTAGGCCACACATAACGGAAGAAGAACTAGAACAAGAAATGAGGCATTATTTTCCATCATGGTTGAGTGCATATATAAGACTTGAGAACTCTGTAATTACCTTTTTGTATATGCACTTGATTGAGAATGAGCTTAATTGCTTCTTTCATGGTATTTAGGTCGATCGTCCATACGCAAGACTTGAGAATGAGTCTATTAGAACGCTAGCCAAGGGACCAATTTATGCTGCAAAAATATGGCCAAGCTACTGTGTTAATGGGTTTAGGTTCAAGTCAACAACTTTCCCGATCAGAGACAACTTTGTGGATCTCGATTCCACCAAAAACAGCTGTTTGTGTATCAGATCTTCGAACTACAAAGATGTTGATGCGGGCAACGATTTCTATGGCGTGTTACGGGAGATCGTGGAGCTGACATATAGTTATAGAATAGAGCCTGCTAAGATTGTGTTATTCAGGTGTGATTGGTTCGATCCGATTGAAGGTCAAGGTTGGAAAGTAGACAAGTACGGTCTTGTTGATATAAACTATCGACGTCGATATCAAGCCTATGAACCATTTGTCCTATCAAGTCAGGCTCAGCTCGTGTACTTCACAAGTTATCCTAAACGGGGAACAACAAGGTCGGACTGGTGGGCAGTATGCAAGACCAAAGCTAGAAATACCTTTGAGGTTGACGATATAGCTTATCAACAGGATGAACTACCTCTTGTAACAAATATTATAGAAGTGGACACGACGGAAGTTCCCTATTACACATCTAATTGTGTAGAAGAAGTAGAATTATCTGAAGAGGAAGATGCAGATGAAAGTGAAGATATAGGGGAGGAAGAAGAAGAAGAAGAATAAGAAGTAGATGAGCTAAACGAACTAGATAAATTTTCAGAAGAGGATTAAATCTGTACGTTTGTTTTATCATCATATTTGACACTTTAGTGACACTTCTATCATATAAATCTGTGACACTTCAGTGACACTTTATTGACACTTTTATTGACACTTCAGTGACACTTTTTGACTATGATATTTTTCAAAAATCTGTGATGTCTATCATATAAATATGTTTTTTTGTTTTTTTGTCATATGTTTTATTGTCAGGTATGACTAGACCATCTGGACGACGCGGAGGATTATATATTAGGCAGCCCCATCAGCCTCGGGCTGGGGATGGAGAGGGCAGTTCCGTACCCTCATCCTCATCTCCGAGTACGCCAGTGTACCGTTCTGTTCCCGGTCTATTACCGGGACAGGGCAGTTCTAGCAGGTTGGCGACTCCTCCCTCGTCGTCCAGCCTTCCTGATCCCGCGTCCAACATCCCTGATCCCCCGTCCAGCATTCCTACTGTCGACAGCTCTATGGAGGGAGCCCACGCCGATCATATGGAGGACGGCGATCAGACTAATCCTGTCCAGGCAGGAGGTGAGAGCGACCCTCCATGCGCTCCCCCGGGCGAGACGCGTATGGAGATTTGGACGGACGGGCCTATGAAGTAAGTTAATTAATTATTATATATTTCTCAAATGATTATATGTACATATATATTCATGAAAAATTATTATTGTATAGATATCGGCCTTCTGCAGTACAGAGACAGCTGGGGACATTTGTGAGGCAGAACTATGGTGGGCCTTGGCTCAACTACTCAGATGCTCCAGCAGATAGGAAGGCCTTTTGGTTCGCCCACTTCAAGGTAAAAATTTTGTTTATTTTTAAATTTTAATAATTATTTGTGTATATTATACAACTTTTGTATTTTACTTCTTGTAGAGGACCTATTTCTATCCACCACACCGGGCGGCGAGGATCGAGGGCCAATTTTCTGCCGTCATAGCCAAGCTCATCCGTGATGCGATCGACGACCAGAAGCGTCGTGATCACTCCGGACAGCCGATCCAGGATTGGATTACGCCAGAGCAGTGGACTGCGATGAAGGCTAGATTCAGCGAGCCCAAGTACCAGGAGCGGTCTGAGAAGGCCAAGGTGGCACGGTCGAGCGCCGGTAAGTGGTGTGGTGGCTCCATTCCGAAGACGTAGCATTTTCGTCGTCTGGTACGTTTCCTATGACGGACATTAATTTATATATAGTTCGATATAATGTTTAATACTAATAATAGATAATATATTTTAACAGGTAAAGAAGGGTGAGGACCCGAACATGGTGACCGTCTTCCTGGTCACCCATCGGAGGGCTGGGGACTTCATTGACGAGAGGGCGACGCAGGCATATGTACGTTCTATTCTTTATATTAACTGACTATAATTTAGAAAACAGAAAAATAGATATCAATATAGACTTTAGTAAACACTTACACGTTAGCAAACATGTTCTAGGCCGAGTTTGTTCGGCTACAGAAGGAGGCGGCTGATGCTGCTGCTGCTGCTAGTGCACAAGTAGAGGGAGGGGCTGGTACTTCCTTCCAGCCGCCTGCAGAGCCATCGCCGGACGAACTCTGGATGACCGCCGTTGGCGGTCTTCAGAAGGGTACGTACTACGGTACGGGATCCTACGGCACGTATTTGGCTTCGGAGTCATCCCGGGCCCCCTCTGTCAGTATGCAGTCTCCGGCTACGCAGGCGTCGTCACGAGCTGAGGATGTTCGTCGTCAGATCGAGGAGCTGCGTCGCGAGTTACAGCAGCAGATTTCTGATGCGGTCGAGCGACGGTCCGACCCTCCGATCGTCACCGGACGATTTGATGCGGTCGAGCGCAATATACAGGAGCTGATGAGTCTGTATCAGGCTGCAGCTGCCAACTTGAAGACGCTCACCGAGTCTACGCAGCGCACAGAGCGTAGACAGGTCGAGCTGGAGGGATCGTAGAGGAGCATATCTGCCTCACTCGCTCAGTATACTGAGAAGGTGGTGAGTACCCTTGCAGCGCATGGTGAGCGACTGCGAGAGCTGAAGCAGGTACGTCCTCCTGGTCCATCGATGGCACCGACTCCAGATACTGCACTGCCTCCGACGCCGACTCCAGACATTGTACTGCCTCTTACTGCCCCTACGGTACAGCTCACCCCGGAGCAGTATGACTACATTCTATCCCAGTTGCGCGGCAGGGGTCCGCAGTGATTTTATTGGTTTTTTATGACTTGTATGTATTGGCCCTATGGGCAAATTGTTTATTCATACACTGTTGTTTATACACTTGGTGGGAGACTTTTTATCATCTTTCATTTTTATTTGACTCTAATGGATGTTTGTGAGGATGTGTGTCTGTGATATTTACTTTGCACTGCCTCCTATTTTTATTGTGATATTTACTTTGTGATATCTGCGACGGGATGACAAATATACCTACGCTGGGTTATAAGCGATGATCTGATATACAAAGGAGGTGCTGCCGAAATTTTAAAAAAATATATTGTGTATTTTTGTTATGATGTGTGTCTGTGTTTACAGTGAATGTGAAATGCAGTGTTCGGAACCATCGACAGTTTCGATTACTGTTGTATGTTTAATCTTGGATAGAAATAGCAACAGTTCAGGGTGCACTTCTGAGAGCTTCATTTTCACGTCCTTCACTTTCTCGGACGTCGTAAAGGTTCTCGAGAAGGTGAAGGACGTGAAGAGGAAGCTCTGAGAAGTGCACCCTGAACTGTTGCTCTTTCTATCCAAGATAAAACATAGAACAGTAAGCGAAACTGTCGATGGTTCGAACACTGCACTTCACACACACTGTAAACACAGAAACACAGTATAACAAAAATATCAATTATATTTTTTTAAACATTTTTTTCACATCAGCGACGTATAGCGACGTACTGCGACGGCAAATAGACGTCGCTATACGTCGCTAACTAGCGACGTTACGTCGCTCGACGTCGCTAATATACGTCGCTACGTTGCCCACGTGGCCACGTGGATGCCATGCCTCGTCATCATTTATAAACTTTTGAAGCATCGCTAGTGGTCGCTTTACGTCGCAATGTTGGCGACGTACTGATACGTCGCTCTCTGTCGCTCATTTGGCGACGTCTAGCGACAATGGACGCCGCGTCGCAAATAGCGACGTTCGGCGACGAAAGTATCATCTGCGACTTGCCTATAAGCGACGTAAGTTTTTCATCGCTAAATACGTCGTAAATCATTTTTAGCAACGTATTTTCTGTATTTAGCGACGTCTCCTGACGTCGCTAATCTGGGTTATTTTAGTAGTGGAGAATGAGGACGGGACAAAGACGATGACAATGATTAGATTAAATATCAGTATATATTGAAACACTTTCAATTACGTGATTTTAGTTTGACCTTATAAAAGCACTTATAACTTAGTGAATTCAGTTTAAACTTCTGCATATTCTTATTTTAGATGGCACTCCTAGTTCTTTTCTTCGCGGCGTTACTCGTCGCCCTGCTGATGGCTAGCACTCGTCGTCGTGGTGCTGGTGGTGTTGGTTGTGGTGGTGGTGGTGGTGGTGGTCGTGGTCGCCTTCAGCCTTTCCGGGAGGCGACGTCCACTAGCGATCCCGACCCGGAGAGTACCCCGGCACAGACTCGTCCCGCCGTCGATCTACCACGGGGCTATCGACACCTTCGTCGACGGCATCTCCATCTGCTAGCGGATCCGTTCTGCCAGCAGATCCACCAGCGGTACCACCAGTTACTGTACAGTGGGCCCCAGAGTACCCCCGGATTCAGTTACACCCGGTTACTGGCGAATACATGTACAGAGCCGCGGATCCTCCGACGCCACCAGAGAGGCCGATGGGCGAGTTCCGACGAGAGCTATGTCCCACGGATGAAGCGTAAGTAAATTTAAGTTAATTTAATAAATTTGTTTCATTTATTCAAGTTAATAATCCATTCATTGCTTCTTTGTAGGTTTTTTCCGTGGGATGCTACCAGGCTTCTAGGGCAGATTATCCGGACTAACTACCATGGCCCCTACCTCAATTTTTCTGAGGTGCCCCTAGACTTGCAGTACCGCTGACTCGACAAGATGAGGGTATATATATATATATCCAGATCGTTGTAGCGGCTGCTACATGGGTCATTTGGAAGAATCGCAACAAGGCGAGATACGAAGGCAATCAATATTCGGCCGACCAACTCATTAAGGAAGTCTTCAGGCAATATCGTAAACGGAGTACCTATTGTTCCCACAGCCCAAAAGTATTTTGGTCCTAGACCCCCATAGCTCAGGGGTGTCGCACTGCCTTTCCGCTATTTTGTTTTGGTGGTAAACTTGTATAGGCTTCCCTTTTGTGCCTTGTATACGTGGCCAGGCTTCGGCTTTTTGTGTCTTGATTAATAAAAGGAAAGGGTTTTAAATATATATATATATATTATTGTGATTAATTATTAATTACTCTTTAATCAACTATTTTTTTAATATTGTGATAATTGAATTTGTATGTCAGAGGACCTTCTGGTGGCCCCCCCATCGCGAGAAGGCGATCCGCAGGACCTATAGAAGCGCCGTCGGGAAGAAGATCCGGGATGCAGTTTATGACCTTCGAACGGCGCATTCGAAGAAAGAGTGGATCCGACGGGACTACTATGAGCAGCTCTTGGAGAAGATGGATGCTCCTGCCTTCAAAGAGAAATCGGAAAAAGCGAAAGCGAACCGATGGGCCGCGGGGCTACATAAGGGGGGATCAAGCCCCACGCAGCGATGCTTGCAGAATTGGTGAGATACCGCAAATTCATTCCGCTATCTAATTTGGTACTATTAATATACTTAATTAATTAAATTCTACGAATATTTCGTATGCAGACCCAATGGGCGTTGAAGAAGGGAAAAGATGCTGACTCGGTCACCATGCACGATGTATTCCAGCATACCCACAGGAGGCGGAAGGACGGGAGCTTCACCGACGAGAAGGCCAAGGAGACGGATGTAAGTACTTACGTTTATGAGACTTATGTTAGAATTATAAGTATTCAAACTATAACTTAGGTAAACTTAGGATTCAGAGTATAATTTAGGTAAACTTAGGATTCAGACTATAACTTAGGGAAATATAGGATTTAGATTATAACTTAGGTAAACTTATAGTATAAACACATTCATTTGATAGGCTGCGTATCGTGAGGCCCTTAGTCGGGTTCAGCCATCTGCTTCCGAGGATGTCGACAAAATGACGCCCGTCGGGACGCCCTCTTCTACGGTCGCTCGCTACGACAACATGTTCGTAGATACCATCGGCGGCTTTAAGAAAGGGCGCCTGTACGGAGTCGGCTCCCTGGCGTCGTTGCACGCGACGATTCCGAGATTTCTACCTCCCCCGCCTCCTCCCGCGACCCCGACAGACGGTGATGTGAGGTCCCAGCTTGCGTATCTGAACGAGGCGGTGTCGGACTTGTGGGCGCAGCTGTCTACGTACTTTTTGCATCCTTCTACTGCTTTCGGTCCGTCTGCTCCCGGTCCGTCTACTGGTGCTGCCGGTACTTCTCCCGTTGGGCGTCTCTCTTTTGACCCTACTGTCCCTATCGTACCGACTCCTGCTGTGATGGCCCTTCTCGACCTGATGATGCCAGAGCAGCTACGCCAACTTCCAGACCATATCTTATAGGAATTATCGCCACACCTGGTGGAAGTGTACATGCGTCAGGCGCAGCAGGGAGTACCAGCACCATCGGATGATCCAACTCCTCCTCCTCGTTGATGTTTGTATTCAAAGATTTTAAAAACTGTTTAAATATTGAATGTTTGTGTGGATAATTTGAAATATTGGATAATGTTGACTGAAATATTGAATATTTGAAATATTGGATAATTTGAAATATTGGATAATTTGAAATATTTGTGTGGATAATATGGATAATTTAAAATATTGGATAATTTGAAATATTTGTGTGGATAATTTGTTTTATTTATGTTGGTGGATGTTGTATAAACAGGAAATGCTCTGTTTTATGCAAAAAAAAATTCAAAAAATTCCCAGTTAGCGATGGACCCGTGACTACCAACCGACAGAATATCCGTCGCTAACTGGGAATAGTCCCAGTTAGCGACGGATGGCGACTACTCACCGACGGAATATCTGTCGCTAACTGGGACTATTCCAAGGAAGCGACGGATGGCGACAACTCACCGACGGATCGTCCGTCGGCAAGGCTCTGGAAATATGAAAAAAAAACACATAATGGGATCGACGGATATTCCGTCGATAAACCGTCGCAAGTAGTCGGTAAAGTTTGGCGACGGATAATCCCTCACCAAATCCGCGACTGGTCAGCGACGGAGTAGCGATATATCCTGACGGAATAGCGGCAGAATATCCGTCGCCACGGTTCTGGTAATATGAAAGATTCACAGAACGGGATCGACGGATGTACTGCCGCTATTCCATCGGGAGCCCGTCGAACAGTAGCGACTACCAACGACGAGTTAGCGATGGATATTGCGTATCAGACACTCTCTGATACGCGTTTATCGACCATTTAGCGACGGATTCGCGACGGATATTCCGTATCAGATACTCTCTGATACGCAATTACCGACCATTTTAGCGACGGATACGACCGTCGCTAAGGCGATGTGTCATTAACTTTCTGATACGCGCTTTGACGGAAATCCGTCGGTAATTCATCGGGAGATGTACGAGTATGGTTGACGGAAATCCATCATGAAATCGTCGCTGGACGACAACTTGGCGACGGATTTTTTAGCGACGAGTCTTTCCCGATGGATGTTTTTGACCAAAATCCGTCGGCCATCCAATCAATATTACCATATACCGACGGTCGGGCGATGGATAAGGCCGTCGGTCATCCATATAATTGTTTAACTAATATTATATTATTGACTTGTAGGAGATCTGGCTGCACCAATTTAGTCCGAACTGGACCCAAACCAAACCAGAGCCCTTGTAGGCATAACAGAGATACCAAAGATGCCCATGTAAACGTATTTATGTATGTGCAAATACTTTGTGTATATTTTTGGAAAACGCCAAATATTTTCTAAGTATAAAATTATACGTATAATATGGATATTAATAAAATCAGAGGGTATTTTAGAGTATTGATACGATTTTCTGGAGCCAAATCAAGGGTATGTTTGGTAAGTTCACCAAAAACTATTTTATCCATTATTTGTTAGTTTCAGTTGTTATTAGGAATACTATTATTCTAAATATTGTTGATGTTATTATTATATAATATTGTTTTACTATTATTGGTTATATTATTTATTGTCAAATAAATGTTATAATATATGTGTTCATATTTATATAAGTAGACCCTACACTAGAAATAAATTATCATTGAGGCTTTATGGAGTTTATTATATAACAATAAATATAGATATAATATATAAAGGAAATAATAAGATATATGTATATAAATATTGTATATGTGGTTTGCTAATGGTTTTTATATATAAATAAATATATGTGTATATAATATGTATATGTAGGTATATGTGTGTGTGTGTGTGTGTGTCTATATATATAATATATATATATATATATATATATATATATATATATATATATATATATATATATATATATATATATATATATATATATAGGGATGTATGTCTAAGTGTATAAAAAATATATATATATTATATATATATAGGGATGTATGTCTAAGTGTATATATATATATATATATATATATATATATATATATATATATATATATATATATATATATATATATATATATATATATATATATAGGGATATATAGGGATGTATGTCTAAGTATGTATGTCTAAGTATATATACTTAGACATACATCCCTATATATATATATATATATATATATATATATATATATATATATATATATATATATATATATATAAAATATATATATATATATATATATATATATATATATATATATATATATATATATATAGCAAATTTATATACAAAACAAACAATTGAACAATAATAAAAAGAAAATAAAGCAGCAGCAAACCCCAGCCCAAGCTAGCTCGGCCAAACCGAGCACCCACAGCCAGCCCAACCTAGCCGAGCCAGGCCCGACCTCCCCCCGACTCTATTTTACAAACAGAGTACATGTATATATACTCGAGGAAGAGAGGGAAACCCTAACCTTAACCCGCTTCCAGCCCTGGCGACCTCCCCATGCTGCCATCGTGGGCTGTTGGCCGGCCAGAGCGCCACCAGGCCCACCGTGCGCACGGCCATGCCAAAAAGCACCGACAGCAACAAACAGCAGATGCGCATTTTCGTCGCGGGAATTCTTCGTACACGATCGATCTTTCGACGAGTCGTTTTGCCCGGTACATACCTAACCTAACCCTCTGTATAACCTTTCAAATAGATTTAATTATACTACCTTAGATTGATCGGGAAATCGATTCAAAATCGTTTAAAAATCTGTTCAAATTGAACAGAAACTTCGATCCAGACCCCTACATTGGAAGGCAGATTTATGCCAATTAGTAAAGAGATTTAGAAATCTAATAAAACACATCTGTTGATAACATATACAAGATAGAAACCCTTCTTTTTGTTTTTGTATTCATGCCATGTGTGCCGAATAAACAGTCCCCAAAGATTAGGAAAAACCTATTTTTAAAACTACCTATTTTCAATAAAACCTTCGATACAACGTGCGTCCCGCCAATCCGGGCGACGTGGTCACAAACCGAAAGCATCAAAAAGGTGCGTATCAGCTTCGTGAACATGTGGGCTTTAACGGAATTCAAATTGGTTGCGTGTGCGCGACAAATTTGATACGTATCCGTCGAAATTCACCGTATCGGCCTCTGTGCAAATTTTTCAATTACTTTGTGTACGTTCGTCAGATCGAGACAAAACTTGCGCCAACAGGATCGTATCATTTTTCTGGTCCTATATGCCAAGTTTGGTGCGATTCTGAGACAATTGTTCGGATCGCCGTTTTGCGGGCCCTACGATCCGATTCAACGGGCAATTTCGTGTACGGCCCGCCGGAATCCAAAATTAGACATACCGTTGGATTCATATCATCAAAACGAATCCGTAGACATGTAGTTCAACGACTTTAGAGATCATTGACTCTGGCATGCTTTTCGGTGCAAAGCGAGTCCAAAGGCGGACATCGTTTTGACCAAAAATTATCATTTTGCCCCTGTGTCCAGAATTTGACTTATGGATAGGCAAGCCTAGCTAATTTGACTATTATGAAAACGTTGGTAATGTCTATTTCAGCATCCGAAGACTTTTTGCATGTGTTGACTTTCGTGACTCATCTGAGTGGTTGTATTATCGGTTTCACCAACGAAGGACCTTAGGTAAGTGCACTCTCTGATTGATTTTCGATTCATAGTAGTTTGTTCATTTCATGTTTATACATATGTTTTGATGCTTGTTGACATGCTTGTCATACGGAAATTAGTATCATGGATCTCTACTTAAGATAATTTGTGATTATCATGTTTTCGCGTTTTGTGATTTGTTCGAGTCCATGAGTACTAGTCGGGAGGGAAAATATCTTTGTAGACATGTGGACTACCCAGAACTATCTTCCGTGTCTTTCGTGGGGAATAGCAGCTACACACGACACGTACAGGGTGCCAGATTTACCCCTAGCCATTCACATGTCGAAACTAATATTTCAAAAACACATAAATAGTTGTCTTTTATTTGTTTCCTTGTTTTCTTCACCACTTGCCAAGACATCAGTTACTTTCTAGTTTTTCATCTCACATATGTTATTTTTATGTCTTGTGAATTCTATTGTGTTTTCGCATTGCCGTCGATTTGTGTGCTTGTTCCATTCCTGATTGAAAACCAACATTTTTTAGGTTAGCTGTGGCTTCCCTTAGCAGTGGGAGATACGGGTGTACTTGCAGACATAAACCTAGAAATTAGATAGAAGTGGCATCATTTTCATTAATTATAAGAACCTTGTAAATGTTGTAATAAAATTTAGAAATGTGAATGAGCAATGAAGTTATTCTTTATGTGATTTTGAGCATCATGGCCTTGACAGCGTTCTACCGCCGACTCTGCGGCGTAGGCCAGCTTGGATACGTCTCGTATCCGAAAAAGTGGGTACGGGTCGTGACAATAATTAATTCTTATTTATTTTTGTATTTTAGAATCCGTGCAACGAAACTGAGATCAGTCGATTCCAGTGATCTCACATCGCTGCAATTGATAAGTTGGACATATGGATTGTGAGAAATGTTGTTTCTGTGTTGACATTCTTATGTATTTTTCTTGGAAACCTATATGTGAAAGCATAATTGTGAGAAACGTGGTGCTTAGGTGCTTTCTTCAGTTTAATCCTTTGTGATGTATTCTTTGTATTAGGACTAACCTTAGGCCGTGTAACAGGAATGACCTATTTACCTAACTTGATCTCTAACTTTTTAGAGACTGCACAAGACTCATCATATTTAGCAGTCATATCTATGAGTCTCTGCTCTGTGACTAAGTGTCTTCTTTTCTCTATGTCATAAAGTTCTTGCACTTCGACGTAGTCTCTTTCTTTCTTTTCAATGGTGAGGATAGCCACATGATAGTCGACTTTAAGCTTGGCTATCTCTTTCGTGTTACCGATAGTAGACATCTCTTTAATGTCTTCAATAAGATTAGACAGTCTAACTATATCGGTTGTGTGTGCCTTAATCTCTTTGCGAGATTGCTTGTACTTGTCTAACACATTTATGCATTCTTCAAGTAGTTCGCTAAAGGTATTTTCTAGTTCATCGAAAGTAAAATCATCGTACAGAGGGTTTGAAGATACCTTCTCGAAAGTCAACAGAAAGACATTTACAGTGCTGTTGGGTCTGTCCTCCTCCTCTGATTCACTGGTCTCACTTTCGTATCAGATGCTTGTATTAGCGCACTTTCAACCGGTTGTACCTTTTTGCTCGATCTTGATCGGTCATATAGACTGCTCTTCTTTGATAGTGGAAAGTCATTCTTTATGTGCCCTGACTTCTTGTATCCTATCACGACCCGCACCCGCATAATCGAGCACGAGTACATGGGCCACGTCCAGCCTACGACACAGTATTGGCGGTAGAACGCTGTCAAGTACCCAATAAATATCGACAACATCTAGATGAACCAAGATAATAAATGTACTCAAACCACACTACAAACGACTAAGGAAGATATGAAACAGAAAGAATATCAAATAAATCTGAAACAACCAAAGTCTACAATGAGTATACAAGACCATAATGTATCGGAGGTAAAATACAATAAAGAAACAAAAATCAAACTAAAAGGGCCTAGAACTCCTGGGAGGCAACTCACGGTGAAAGAATATCAAGGCCCGTCTCAGCTATCATCATCCTGTAGTCCAATATTGTGGGGCATAACAATTCCTAAAATTTGTCAACGTATCTAGTCAGTATTGGAGTGAAGTACATAAACTAACAGTAGTTCCTATGAATTGACAAATACTAAGAAATAGTTATAATGAAATACAAGACAGAATATCAAGACTGGAAGTAAAATAATACAAGGTAGACTGAATATCATGTCATGGTGTGAGATATAACATAAAACTGGAATGTAAAGGAGTACAGGTAAATCTAATGTACAATGTAAATATAAATGCTGTCTTGAGATATTATAGCGTTATATGATCGTCTTGGGTCTAGATCAGGCTGTTCCATTTGACCGGCTATGCATAAGTAGTATATAGGATCAGGCCGGCCAAAATGGAAAGCTATGCACAAGTAGCATTAGGTCAGGTTACACCCTACGTGTGGTGAGGGTGGACCTATGCACAAGTAGTAACAAGAAGGGGTATTGATCACATAACCTCTAAAAACTCCCCACCCCCGAGTAGTATAATATATCCAACCATAGCACGTTATGACACAGGATTCTCTAAGAGGGTAGCAAATTCTCTTAGGAATCGGTGTCTATACAAGTACAAGGACAATATTCAAGAACGAGACATGTACTAGTATACCAGGTAAACCAAGAGTAACATCTCATGACGGGATCCAACGTATACTAGTATGTTTATCCTCGTATCGAGAATCAAGTAAAATATTACAACTGAATTGGATATAGTAGATATCAAAGTAATGAAAACTATCAGAGAACGTACTCGCCTCAATTTAGTTGGAAGTTGACGTGTATGACACGACTGTATCGACGCAAAATAGGTATGATTCTAAGCTCCACAAGATAGTCCCAAACGATGGCACCTGTGGATCCACTGAGTCCAGAATAGTCCAAATAGCCTAGTTTGATATATAAAAGTCTAGAATAAGGATTTGGCACGATAAAAATGTGAGAAATAGGAAACAACTATAATAGTCGTGACTTACGATTTAAGGAAAAAGAATAACCATAAATACATATCTATCTACAAATAATTTATAATATTTAGAAACTATAATTTTTATTCATAAAATATTATTAGGTAATACTAGAAACCCAAAAATCATTTAGAGTTTTACAAAACCATATATATATATATATATATATATATATATATAAGCTAAAAATATGAATTGCAAGTTGTAGATTATTAAAATATCAAGTTTGTACCTCGTTATTTGTACATCGAAATCTACGACATGCAAATCGAGACAAAATGATCAACCGTAAGGTTAACAATCTTATCATAGCAATCCATATAGTCATCTTATCAATTGCAGCGATATGAGATCACTGGAATCGACTGATCTCAGTTTTGTTGCACGGATTCCGAAATACAAACATAAATAACACTACTACAAAAATAGATAACAATGACGGCTAAATATGTTAATTGATAACATTTGTTTGACCGTCATCCATGAAAGGGTCATCTTTATTATTAGTAATCAATGACACCTCAACGCACGTCATCTTTATTTATAAAAGATGACTTTTATGTATCATCTTTATTTAGAAAAGATGACTTTTATATGTCATTTTTATTTAAAAAAGATGACTTATATCGTGAGACAACAATAACAACTCCACGCACGTCATCTTTATTTATAAAAGATGACTTTTATGTATCATCTTTATTTAAGAAAAAAAAAAGGTATCATCTTTATTTAGAAAGATGACTTGTATATGTCATCTATATTTATGTAAGATGACTTCTGTCGTGAGACAATAATGACAGCTCAACATACGTCGTCTTTGTTTATGGAGATGACTTTTATGTGTCATCTTCGTTTACTAATGATGACTTACATACGTCATCGTTATTTATAAGATATGACTTTTATTGTAGAAAAACAATGACAGCTCAACACATGTCATTATTATTTACAAATAATGACTTATATACGTCATTATTATTTACAAAAGATGACTTATATACGTCATTAATATTTACAAAAGATGACTTATATGCGTCATCTATAAGTACAAAAGACAACTTATAAAAGATGACTTAACATTGGAAATCAATGACAGCTCAACACACATCATTATTATAAAAAGATGATTTTTATCGAGGGTACAATAATGACAGCTTAAAATAATGAAATGTAGATACAATATCCCATTGAAGAAAACAAGGAAGAAAACTAATATTTAACGCCAACAAAAAATTTTATTTCAAAAGTATCATATATGGAATAAATAAATTATAACCCTATATTGTGATGGTGTATAATTCCAAAATCTTAAAAATAACTCCAGACATAAAAGAATCAGTCCCCATGATCTTATATAAAAAGGACCATAACCATCACAGGTTCAATAACCTGTTATTGAAACCAATCAAACAGGCCTCCATTCTCCGAAAGATCCAGGCTTTCATTCGCTGGCAAGTTGGACAAGATGTCAGTCTCATTCGAACTCCGTACTGGGAGAGGAAGGAGTTGAGGCTGTTGTTTCCGTCGGCCTCCATCTTCCTGAGCTGGATCTCGGACCAGGAGTCCATGGTGACGAAGTAGACGAAGCTAATGTGACGCCGAGGCCGCGGTGCTTCCCGGACCAGGAAGTCCATGGTAACCTCAAGTCAAGTTCTTAAAATAAAGTTTCAGAATAAAAAGTTTCAGAAACTTGTAGTTGCCCTTTTCATGTAAAACTTTCAATCTGTCAAGTTCTTCAAATAAAAATATTAGTTTCAGAATAAAAAGTTTGTACATACTACATAAGTGAGCAAAGTTTGTATATACTACTGGCAAGTCTATATACAGTATGTTTGTATTAAGGGGTCTGTGTAGTAGTTTAAACATGTGTATCATAAGTGAGTAACCTTATTACACAACAACAAAACTACCTTTAATCAAAAGATATTACAAAGCAATAAATTGATGATAATGCTAGACTATTCCTGGATCATGTTTACGCATTTCATATATATATATCGCCACCATAGCAAGTGTTTATCTTGTTTTGGGACAGACATGGAAGCCTTGATCAAGGCATTTCTGAATGAAAGCCCGCTTGTATGTCTCGCCAGATGCCACACTCACTGGATCAGACATGATCAGTTCTAGGGACAGCGGGCATCAAAAGTCCGTAGGAATTGACACCCTATTAATGCTGTACAATTGCTTTATTCTAACATGGCAATCATACATATAGGCTACAAGTGCTATCATCAGACATTAAGAAGAAGACCTAGATATACCCGTATTAGGCATTAAGAAGAAGTCCTAGGTTTACATGAATCAGGCAACAAGTAATATAATACTATCTCAAGAGAGAAGACAGTAGAAAATAACAAGGAAAGCAAGTACAATATATGTACTTGATGTGAAATTCAAATAAAAGTTAACAATGACCAAAAAGTAAGTAAATACTAATTAGTAAACGAACAATGGTTTGAAATATAAGAATTAATTATAACTAATAGTGATACATAAAGAAAATATCTACAGACGTTGTCGAATGATGAAACAAACGTCACCAAGGTGTCCAGAATGGTCAAATTAGCTAGGATAGCCTACCCATAAGTCCAATTTGGAAACAGAGGCAAAACGATAATTTTGGGTCAAAATAATGTCCGCCGTTGGACCCACTTTGCACCGAAAAATATGTCAGGATAAGAGTCCACTAAACCTAACAAATTATATGTCTACGAATCCATATTGACGATAAGAACCCACCGGTATATCCAAAATTTGATTCCGATGAGCCGATCTCAAAATCGTCAGTTGATTCGGACTTTGCGGTCCGCCTTGCACCAAAATGCGTACCAGGACCCATATCCACCAAATCTAGAAAACTTTATATGAATTCTTCCAAAAAGAAGCCATGAGTATACTGGTGGTGTCAGAATTTGAATCCAGAGTCCCGGGTCCAAAATTAGAATTTTATAAGTTGAAAATTATGAATTCGAACGGCCAACTTTAGCGTCAAATTTAACCAATCAAACAAGCTCACAATGAAAGAAAACTTAAGGAATAAGAATTTGGTTATACCAACTATACACAGGAACTGATGGCACCTCAAACGGAGCTGTGACTGCAGAGATATGAGTCCACGAAGTTGCCTCCACAAAAATGTCCAAAATAAATACAATTATTCGGGCAACTTGGCGGCCGATTTTGATCTATCAAACGATCGAATTAATGGCTAAAAATTTAGGTGAAGGTAGAGGTATATATCAAGATCGCAACGGAGCCAAGAGTTCGTCGATCCAACGGTCGGATTGCCCAGAAAATGCGCACAAAGTTGCTGTCATGATGCGCACTTCTGACTTGTCATTTCTCGCCCACATCGATGAGATCTCGTCCAAAATGTATGAATCGACTGTTGTACGCGTTGGGGAAGTCAACGACCACCAAAGGGGGGTTGCCCATGGGTGCCAGGTCGAGGAGGTGTCACGGCGGCGGTGCGCGGCCATTGCCGCGCTGTTGCGCTGTAACCACTGCTGCTCTGTCGATGATGTTTACCACTGCTACTTTGCCGCTGCTGCTTGCGCGCGCCTGGCGCCGGCTAGCCAGGGAGGTCATCGGTGTGCAGGAAGGTTGGTGGTGGTTGGCCATGGCTACTGCTGCTCTTTGCCTTGCGACTGTTGTAGCTGTGCGGACCTGGTGCACGTGGGCGGTCGTTACGCCGACTGTGGCAATTGGTCGAGGTTGTTGCACGCTCCACGGACGAGGTCGCGACCATGGTTGCAATGGTGGGAGCAACCGCATGGAAGAAGGAGAAGGAAGAAGTTTAAGTGGAAGGAGGAGGAGAATGAGATGATGGTGAAATGAAAAGGTGATGAGGAAGGAGAAGTTTTAATAGAGGATGAGAGGAAGAAGAAGATGGAGATAGAGAAGGAGATGAAGTTGGTGAAGGAGATGAGAAGTGTTCGTCCATAAAGGTTCGGCCATGTAGGAGTACTGTTGTAAAGAAAAAAAAAAGAAAAAGGAAAAGAAAAAGGAAAATGTGTGTTTGTATGTGTAAAGTGTGGTTGGCTATGAGTGTATTTGGGAGGAAAGAGAATTGCATTGGAGTTAGGGCTGGCTACTATGAGGGGTGTGTGTTAGTGTTGTCATGTAGAGATGAGTGGTTGGGATGAGTTCGAGTTTGAATCAATAGCTAGGATTGAGTGTAGGAATTAGGTTATATTTTAGGAATTTGACCGATAGGGTTGTCCTTGAATATTTTTGAGTGGGTACACTATGTGTTTGGTATTTTGTAGGCGGATGAGTGTGTTGGTATTCATGAGGTGATAATATGAAGCTTGGATTTGGTTCAAATGAGTCAGGTCGGGTCAAAATCGGGTTTGGTACAATAAATGGCTTAATTTAGTAATTTATGATCACAGGTAAATAAGTAGCATATGGGGGCTAAATTGAATGCGATACACGTGTCATGTGTGCAATAGGCTTAATGTGGGCCGTGTCTATATTTTGGATCGACAGGTTTGGGTCGAAATGGTGTCCCCAATTCAAGTCGGAATAAATGGGACTCCGTGGGATGAATTTAAGATCGGGTCTTGTGTCAGGAGAGTTGTGCGATTAAAATGAAGCACAAGAAGGTGTATTTGAGTGGGTCATGAGAGTCCATTGCTGTCCATTGCTTGTGCAGTCCATTGCTGCGCAGTTCATTGCTGTGCAAATCATCCTGCGCAGTCCAGAATAACTAAAAGTTAGTTATTTCCAGAACTCTATAAATAGAGTTTCAAGTCTTCATTTCAAGAAGATCAAGAGATCAGAGATCAGAAATCAGAGAGTCCAGGAGTTCTTGCCCAAGTGCTGCTGCATTCTTCCGAGGCTTTTGCCTTCAACTTCCGAGGCTTTTGCCTTCAGTTTCCAGAGTTGTCTTCAACTTCAAAGGCTCCGTCTTCAAAGTTCACATCGTCCAAGGGATAAAGCAATCGTCATCTAGATTGGATTCCTATAGTTGTAATTTTCCCAGAATTCTTGTAATCTTTATTACACAGTTTATATCAATAAAGTTTTATACTTTTGTTTTTGCAAACACCGTGCATACACGTAAACCGACTCTTCGGTTATCAAAATAAGCTGCCGAAAATGAAGGCCAAGCTCCTCGGATCCCGCACCAAAAAGCGGCCTTTAAAAATCAACAACATTTAAGTGCTAGAGATTGCCATACGTGGCAAATAATGATGTGGCGAGAGGCTATACGGCTGAACAGTCTCCTGCGGCTGAACCACCTATGCGGCTGAACAATCTATGCGGCCAAGACTTCTATGCGGTCAGGATTTCATATGCGGCTAGAAGAACACAGCCATGCTTCTTATTCAAAGTATTTCAATTTTGCAAATTGAAAACTTTGAAGGGGGTCTTGTAGAAGCATGGAAAATACTAAAGGAAATGACTCATGCGGCCAGGAAAGATCCATGCGGCTCAGAAAGCCCATGCGGCTCAGGGAGTCATGCGGCATAAGGAGCTATGCGGCCCGAGGCATTCCATGCGGCTCAGAAGATACGTGGCCTGACAGTGCTCCCCTCCGACCCATGCTGCATTAATTGCTTTGACGGCTGACCCCTCTGAAAAGTTGACAGCCCTGACACAAAAGCAGGTAATTATGACTCTGTCATAATGATAAATCTCTAGGGAAGAGAAAAAAGATCTCTGACACAAATTCCCCGAGAGCCATAAAAAATGCCACGTGGCCTTGCCACGTGGGCGTTCGTATGCAGCTCACTTCTCATGCGGTTCAGAATGAATCCTATGCGGCTCAGATCGAGAAAGCCTCATGCGGCTCGAGCAAAGACTTCTCATGCGGTTCAGAGTGGATCCGTCCTATGCGGCTCAGACCGAGAAAGCCTCATGCGGCTCGAGCGAAGACTTCTCATGCGGTTCAGAGTGGATTCGTCCAATGCGGCTCAGGCCAAGAAAGCCTCATGCGGCTCAAGTAAGGACTTCTCATGCGGTTCAAAAGGATCATGTCCATACGGCTCAGGTGGATGTATACCTATGCGGCTCCCAAGGATTACCTCTCTGTGGTTCAAGGGCTCAAGTGAGGGCCACTGCCCGGGCAGCCCTGACACGTGGACTTAACCATATGCGGCTCAAATTCATATGCGGCTCACTCATCATACGGTCCAGATCCCTCCAGCAGCTCCTAGGACATGTGTCCTAAACCGATTAATTTCTCAAATTTGCTGCCATTAAAGATTGGGTCAAATCCCAATAATCTGGGACACGTGGCAGGAGAATAGATCTAATTTATTCGCAGACATCAGAAGATCATTATAAAGAAGATTTATTCCAATCAGCATTAATTGCTAATGGGATTTGGTGTAATCTACACCTAATGGCTCAGATTTGTCACAATCAAAAATGAACGGCCTGGATTGACCAATCCCCAGGCTGTCGCCATCTCCAAGAGCTAATCATTGGCAACCCTAATGGTCACATCCCACTATTATAAATAGCAAGGTGCCATTCCCTTGTAAAAAAAAGATATAGACAACATCAGAGAGAAACACGCATATACAGAGAGACTCCCCAATAGTCGGAAAGAAAATACACAGAGAGAGAGATGCCAGAAGAGCAACAGGAGGAGAGCAAGAAGAGCATTTCTTCACCAACGCCAACCATCTTTTCACAAGGAGCCAAGGCTGCATACCGATCGTCCAAGGAGTAAGGCAGGGCTGCCGTCGCCTTTCCGAGCCTCTACCGTCACCCTCCAGAATCTAAAATAAACAATTGTACTTAGACTGCTGTACCTAGGTTTTCGTCCCTAGACTTTCTTTGTACAAGCGAGTTTGTATTGTGAGTCTAAGTTTAGTCCTCCCATAAAACTGTTCTGTACTTTTACAATCAATGGCAAACACCAATATGTCAAAATTATATGGCTTTTCAAGTCCAAGAGATGAGGACTTCTTCAATGCTTTGTCAAAACAGACAGGTTGTTTTCCTTTGTCTGTTGATGTCGGTTTGGGAGGAGTTGGTTCCACTACCGGCGAGGATGTAGATGGTATATTCTCAGCAGGGGAAGATGATACAGAAGGAACATCAGGAGAAGGGGAAGGATTCTCTTGAGTTTTGGAATACTCTCAAAGATAAGGTTTCCCAGATCTGGTACCGATTAGAATTTCTTCTTCTGCGACTGGTTCAAAGGATACCATGTTGCAGCTCTTTGATTTAGTTTTGGAACGCTTCTTTTGATTGGAAGAAGAAGGTGCTTCAAATTCTGCTACCAGATCTGGATGAATCTACATAATTTCTCCTTTATCAGTGGATAATGGAATAAGACCTTCATATTGGGGAGGTAAAAGATTGACGATTTTGAGAGTAGCCCTCTGAATGGGGACAATACCATCTTATACAAATTAAGATAGGAAATCACCAAACTGCACAGAGACGACATTGGTTGTCACAGTCTTCTCATCTTGTTGAAGAGTAACTGCTCCAGAGTTGACCATTTCTTGGATTTTGCCTTTGAGCATGTAGCATGCTCGAGTTGGATGCCCTATAAATCTGTGATAAACACAATATTTAGGGTGGTCAGTTTTACCTACTTCTTCTGGCCATTTTGCCTCTGGCAGTTGAAGCTTATTACTTTTAATTAAGCAATCGAAGATGCTCATAATATCATCTTCATCAAAAGAATACTCTTCTTTTGGACGCGGTGCTTTCTGTGGTGGTACTGATGGAGTGGGTGCCGTCTGAGCAATATTAACATCCAACGACTCCTTGCCTTTGAGATTGATGGCCAATGTTTCTTTACCCTTGCGATTGTTCTGGCGATTATTAGTACCGGGTGTGGAATATTCATCTTGGTTAGGATGATTCATTTGAACTCCTAACTGCTTGAACTTCTCAGCGCTAACCTTCACCGCCTTGGCATTCACAATAAAAGAAGGCCAATCTTGGAATTGTGTTGATCCCATCCACATGCTGATAATAGACAACAAGTTTGATTTACAAGTGTCTATTGTTACAGCAGATGGAGTTCCTAGAGGCATTTTAAGTGCCTCTCGGTAAAATCTTTCAATAAAACTCTTCGTGGATTCATTGTGTCTTTGTTTAATTTTAATAAGGGCATACATAGTCATATCATTGACCCCCTCATAGAATCGTTCCAAGAATATTTGCTTAAAACTAGCAAAAGAAATTATACAGCCATCAGGCAAGCTACGGTACCAGTCATATGCCATACTGGCTAAACAACCGACGAACACCCTGGTAAAGAGAGCATCATTTGGCTGCAATTGGTCATTAATCACTTCAAAGTAATTAATGTATTGACTTGGAGAAGTGCTGCCATCAAACAACATAATGGTGGGAAGCTTGTATTTAGGAGAAAATTAAACTTCCTTTCATTCAGCAGGATAAGGTTGTTTTATTCCAAGTCTTTGTAGACCATCTTTCTGCTTAAAGGCCTCAAACTGAGTGCGTAAGAGTTTTACAGCCTCATTATCATTTCCTGATGTTTGGGAATTGGTAGGCTGATTTAAATCGATAGGAGAGGAACAGCATGGTAATTACCACCTCCAGCACCAAACTGACTGAGAGCAGCTTGAATTGGTACAGAAACAACCTGGGGAGGTGGTACCCCATACCAACATTAACAGGTACAGAAGATACTATAAGCTCAGGATTTGTAGCAGGGTTTATAACCTGTGGCACTGTAAGTTGAGCCACGATTATAGTGTGCATATTTGCAACCATTTCAGCCATGGTCTTCAGTTTGTCCTCTAGTACAGCAATTCGTTGCTCTTGACTGGCCGAACTAGAAGCATCTTGGTCTTCTGTAATGGCGTATGCTGTCACCTCTCTTGCCATTATTGACGAGATAGTTTTCTTAGAACTTTTACTATCTGCATCAAAGTCAGACAAAGAATCCTCTCCTAGATGAGTAATGGGAAGATCTTCCTGATTGAAGACATCCTGATCCGAATTTTGATCTTTCGATCTGGTATGTTGAAAGACCCCTTCACTGGATTCACGGAGTTATCTCAAGTAATGCTGACTCGGATTGCGAGACGTGCCACGCTTTGAAGATTTTCTACCCCTAGTGTCTCGAGAAGTCATATTGACAGAAGCATATAACAGCTCATCTTTATCTCCCGTCATAGGTTCAGGAGTTGAAATATAATTTAGATGATCGAAGACAGATCGTTTAGCTGATTGGCAACAACACTTAAGGAACACTTCATGAAGGCAATAGCGTTCTGATGAGTGACTTAGAGGTGAGGGAGACATCTCTGTGATTTCTCGTCTTTGTGTAAGACGTTCCCGGAGATCAGTCAACACTACAGGATGAGAAGTGTCACGACCCGCACCCACTGTGAGGGTACGAGTACGTAACAGCGCCCAGCCTACGCCGCAGTGTCGGCGGTAGAACGCTGTTCTAAGTCTCTAACTAACCATCAACTCATGTAGTATATAATGTACTCATCATGATCAAC
The DNA here is from genome assembly GCA_029216955.1 of Iris pallida. NCBI lineage: Eukaryota > Viridiplantae > Streptophyta > Magnoliopsida > Asparagales > Iridaceae > Iris > Iris pallida. Next base: position 15,128,960 of record JANAVB010025598.1, on the reverse strand, counting down.
TCCGAACGGAGGACAAGTATAAGATATGGTGTAACTCAATCACAGTCTAAGCACAATAAGATAACACAGAAATATAACTAAGAAATTGAAGACAACAATAACTACTGAAATAATAACAATATCTCGAACAATCTCAAATACATCTCAAGTCTCAATTCTATACAACAAGCTCTAAATGAAAACAGATGCCAGTCTACTAAACTAAATTCCGATCACTCCTGAGTGTCGGGGCCAAAGGTAGCTAACCCGTCTCCTGGTCCGTAATATGTAGGGCATGTGTCCTCAGGGCAATCATCTGTAAAATTTTTAACAGGTCCAGTCAGGACAGGAACGAGCACAATCTCATCTAGAAAACCCAAGTAAATGACAGAGAACTATACAGCAGTTATAGACAGTTGTATTGATGAATATGGCAGTTTATGTTCAGGTGATGGTAAGAAAGACAGATAAAGTACAAGGAAAGAAAATAACTAAACAAGAGAAGAATCATAGCAATGAAGACTGTAAAATAGAACTAGCTGAACCAGGGTAATATGATATAAAGTCCAAACAGTAATGTAGACAAGTGTAACTCCAATGTAAGTCCAGTACAAGATGAATCTAATACAAGATGAATCCAGTAAGGGACGATTCCAGTTATAGTGATCAATGATTTCAGGGTGAGTCCAGCCTATACTCTAACAGTGTGTTTTAAAATACCGAGATCGACATGTAAACGACTGTAGGTAATACGGCACATCACACACCTGGCCGGGTGTGAGATGGCTATCATTCCAGTAGATTCCAGTAGATTACAGTTGGGAGATTCCAGATTGGGGTATGTCTACATGTCTTACTCAAGTATTTCCCCTCCCAGCAAGTGAATCCAGAAATCCGACACAATGATTCAAGATGAGTCCAGCCAAAATATAATGATACCAGTAAATGATTCCAGTAAATGATTCCAGTAGGTGATTCCAGTAATAGAAGCCAGAAATAATGATACCAATAATAGAAGCCAGAAAATAAATGTGTGTCATATACATGAATCCAGAATATCCATACGTGTTGTAATAGAGAATCGCATACAACTAAGTAGAACTGAAGTACAGTAATTGACAAGTAAATAAGAGAACTATCAGAGAATGTACTCGCCTGCTACTCTGAGAAGAGTAGTGTAATATCAGATGCCTGCACCAGAGTCACAATGTTCTAACCAGAGGAATATAGGTTATCATATGTTTAAAATAAGACAAATGATGTTTATGATGCAATCTATATGATTTCTAGGCCAATCTAGGTCAAAGTCAACTCTAAGTCAAACCTGGTCAACTGTCTAGGTCAAACTAGGTCCAAGTCAAACTTGGTCAACTCTGGGTCAACCCCAGTCAACTACACCAGTCAACTAGATCAATTGGTCACATCTAGACTCAATGTTGACTTGTGGTCAACTCCAGTCAACTACACTGGTCAAACTAGGTCAACTAGGCCACTCCTAAGTCTACCAAGTCTCACTAAGCCTAGCCAAGCCTAGTCTAGCACTCACACACAATTACAGAGCTAACACAAGCTATCAACACAAAATACATATATATATATATATATGCACACAATGTATATAATTATTTATATAGGCTATTGCCTAGCATTCAATATAGGGTACAAGTCATATATGCATATACAATGGGTGAGTGGGGATGTCTCATTTATAGCATACAAGGTATGTAGTGTATATATATCTATATAAGGGGGTAACATGCATTCATATATCCCAATACTACCTACTTGCATACATGTGCACTCAATTTGAATTAACATGCATGAATGCATGGTATAGCTATATGCATATAGAGGGTGTAGTGTGTTGTCAAGCAAGGGGAGTGAAGAGGGTTCAAGGGCATATGCCTGTGTGTGCTAGTGTGGTAATATACACATGTGTGTGTAGTGTCTAATGATGTGTGTAGTGTCTAATGATGTGTGTATGTGTAATGTCAATAGCTTAGGTGTGTTCACAAGGGTGCAGGAATGTGTGTGAAACAAGGTGCTCTCATGGACTTAGAGTGTGTGTGCTACACCAGTAAAAATCAGTATCTTAGTGAAGGGGGTAACCATGTGTATGAGGGTTTGTAACAGGGTGTGTGTGTGTGTATCCTGAAAACAAGAGTGTGTTAGGATGATACATAGCTAGCTAATAGGGTGTCAAGGAGTGTATAAGGCTCTGTTCTCATGTTATGGTTGTGTGTGAGTGTCACATGAGTGAAGTTAATGTGTCAAAAGTGGCACATGCTTGTGTGTGTGTGTGTGAACAATTGTGTTCTCTGTGACAGTAAACAAATTGAGGCTGTGTCAAAGTGACAGGAAACTGTTAATAGGATGTGATACAATAGCTAGTTAATAGGTGCAGGAATTTGTGAAGTGTGATCAATGAGATGTGGGACATGTTGGCTAGGGTGTGTAAATCTGAAACAAGAGTATGTGTGCATTACAGAGATATGTATTTTCAGGAATTTGTGAAGTACAAAACAGTGCAAACATGGCAATGGCAGTTTGTTATATCAATTAAAGCACAAAAACCTATTTCCCTACTCAAACCTAAACCCCCATTTCCCTCACATTGCAGTAAAGTAACAATGTAATTGAGTTTAGCCTAGTACTAAACATCAAGGAAAATCAGTTTTAACAGGGACTTAAGTGCTGGATTCCACCAGTGGAAAAAAACAGGAACTTGCAAATAAACATTAAACTAACAGTTCATATATCAATCAATTTTAACTAGAATGAAGTTCAGGATTCTGATTTCTCAAGACTGTGTATCAATCCTCTCTATATTTCGAAAATCCAACCAAATCAATCGAAACCCAACTCATATGCAAATACTCTAGCAGCAACTAATACATGTGTGTGAGTGATTAACATGAAAATAAAACAGGAAAAAACAGTTTAAACAGGGAATTAAACTTCTCAAAATTCTCAAAACTGAACCACGTATCAGTCAAATGGGGAAAATGCGATTTGAAAATCAAAATCGTGATAATAATCTAAATTAGTGGTTGGTAAATGACCCCCCACCTGTGTTCGTGTCCCAGGAAGTTTTTTGTGTCACCATAGAGCCGGACACGGCGTGTCGAAGCCTCAAAACACGTACAGACATTCTGTGTACAGGCTGCGTCGTGCACGTGTGCATGCGTATCCCATGCACGACACAGGGCACGACACGACTCGTGCTCGTGCCCACGTGTTCGCCCCACATAGGGCTACAATCGTGTCACCCTGCACCACATCCCCGTGTCCCCGTGTCCGAATTAAAAGTGCGTGTCAGTGCAGAAAAATGAGCGCGCACAGCAGCTCGTGCGCGGCCCGTGCGACCAGTGCGAGGAGGATTTCTCCTCGCACACTACACCATATGGCCCCATCTTTTGGGAGGATGATGTCAGTCTATGCCCCATCATCCTCGCCAAAAATGGCGTGTCCACGTGTCCGACACAGGGAGTTATTCCGCCCGAGATGCAGGACAGTGCACATGTCCCCACGCGCGCGTGTCCAACTCCACATCCGACACAAAACGACACCAAAACACAAAACACTCTTCACAAAAATTAATGCACACACTTAGATCTACAAATTCGTGTAATTACATTTTCAAAAATCGAAAATAAATTCCTAAGGGGCATTCTATCAAACACCTACACGTATTCTATGACACGTGTCCGATACGGACACCAAACAGACACAAAATCCACCCAAATTTGAGGTACAACTAGGGGACACCTAAACCTAGCCTAATATGTAAAGAAATCAAAATAATAATGCAATTTAAAAGGTTTTACCTATAGGTGCAAATTGTATGGAAAAGCTTCAAATGGGGGGTGTTCTTCTTGATGGCCAAATGCTCCAAATTGATCCCAAACTGAAATATCTCTCCACCAACAGTCCATAAACTTCAATTAGAACCCAATGCAAAAGACTAGGATGAAAAAGGAGATCAAATGAATAAAATAGGAATTTTTGGAAGGGGGAAAATACCTTTCTTTTCTCCAAGTGTTGGAATGATAAAAAGAGGCAAGCCCTAATGAACAAGTGTTTATATAGGGTGGGGATCCCTATGTGTCTGGTCACTTAGGGTTTGGTTAGGGTTAGGGCTTCTAGTTATGGGCCATGGGCCAAGTCATAAGTCATTAAGTCATGAAATCATAAGTCATTTCATTAAACCATAAATCATGAAATGATTTCACTCAAACTAATCCTCATATTCCAAAATTAGTCTCTAATGACTAAAAGTAGGTTAACCTAAGTTAGACTAGGGTTACCATAGCTAGGGTTAGGTTCTAGGCTAGTCCACTAGGTCTCAACAAGTCAAAGTCAAACTAGAATTCACCAATTCATTAAATTAATTAAAAATTCAAATAAGCCAAAATGACCAAATTACTCCTAGGCTAAAAATGATAATTAAATCATCCTAATGACATGGTTAGGCTCGAGGTCATGCAGTCACTAGGGTTTCACTGGCTGCACACCAAAATCACAAGTCATGACTTAAACCAGTTTTTTTAAATAGTTTAAAAATTATTAAAAATCACTAAAAATCATAATGTGAAATAATTATCAATAAATAATAATTATAATTACAAAATTTCAAAAATACCCTCATCTGAAAAACTGGGTGTTACAATCCTACCCTCCTTAGAAAAATTTCGTCCTCGAAATTAAAATGATCGTACCCTTTCTAGGTCAAACCCAAACAATCAAGGTCAAGAGATAACCATGCAAAAAAATCTTACTGGTCATGATTCCACAGTCTCGAACAGGGTAGCTACGCTATCTATCAATCACAACAATATCCTGGCATGTACTAATGGAATCTCACAGGAAAGTGGAAAGAAAGAATGAGAAGGTCAAACCTGCTAACCCATCACCTGCAGCGTCGGTCTCCTCGACCGCCATCGCAAAAGCTCTACCCCTCTGGTGCTGTGCTACAGGTGGCCTAGCTCCCTCATAAGGAGGTGCAGCGGGACAATCTATCATCTTATATGAAACTGGTAAAGACAACTATGAATTAATTATGAAGGATTATCATTCCAAGATGATCAAAATCAAAAGTTTAAGGTACGAGTGTCAATATCATTGAAATCCAATAATACAGTATATAAAAGAGGATTTAGTCCTGGCACGATCTAAGTTGATCAATTTCAGGATATATCGAAGTTTGGACAAGATGGAGAACGAGGCCATTGAAGTCTGAGCACGAGTATCCAAGATTTGATATCCATGTCATAATTGAATTAATTCAATTGAATAAGACCCCAAACACTGGATGATAAGGAGGATGACCCAGTCAACTGGTCACGATCAAAGAATTAGAATTTAAAGGATGATGCAAAGATATAAAAATAAGTCAATTTCTTCCTTTGGATAGGGAAACTAAACATGATACCTCGGGTTGATCTATCAAGTACAGTGCCTTTTCTTTCTGAAATATGTGAAAGACAAAACAATAAAGAGATCAAAGACGATGCTATTAAGTACAATACGTGGTTCATATGCGATAGAAATAATTCAAAAGAGAATTGCCAAAGCTGTCGTGGATGAGACTCTAGGGCAAATTTAACTATGTCTCCCTCTATGTAGAATAATATATGAAAAGCGAACCAAAGTACAATAGGTTGATCAGACCATCATGCACCGGTTCTGATTAGACAATATGTTAGTGGGTGCCGGCCCCCAATAAAATATGTCATGATCAAGCTCGGAAAGATCAGCTTGCAAAATTGGTGCTAAATTAGCAACATAAGATAGACAAAATATAAGTAAGGATAATGATGAAGGAAGTTAATAGTCTAAGATCCTTTAAACATCAAGGAGTGAGGGTGAATCAAAACAAGAGGAAAAGGATTTTTAAGTCAAAGTTCATAATGAGATTCTCAAGGGTCATCCCAGGAATCTTCTCAAGTAGTCCTAACTGTGATTGAGTACCTCTCCGTTAAAGCCTATCTCTCAATCCTATCGCAGGCTCGCAGCAGTACAACTAAGTCGTCGTACTACCACGATATCGCACTAATGCGACTCTCGACCTGCATGGGCCACCACTAAAAATGTGTCACGACCCGCACCCACTGTGAGGGTATGAGTACGTAACAGCGCCCAGCCTACGCCGCAGTGTCGGCGGTAGAACGCTGTTCTAAGTCTCTAACTAACCATCAACTCATGCAGTATATAATGTACTCATCATGATCAACTCCGAACGGAGGACAAGTATAAGATATGGTGTAACTCAATCACAGTCTAAGCACGATAAGATAACACAGAAATATAACTAAGAAATTGAAGACAACAATAACTACTGAAATAATAACAACATCTCGAACAATCTCAAATACATCTCAAGTCTCAATTCTATACAACAAGCTCTAAATGAAAACAGATGCCAGTCTACTAAACTAAATCCCGATCACTCCTGAGTGTCGGGGCCAAAGGTAGCTAACCCATCTCCTGGTCCATAATATGTAGGGCATGTGTCCTCAGGACAATCAACTGTAAAATTTTCAACAGGTCCAGTCAGGACAGGAACGAGCACAATCTCATCTAGAAAACCTAAGTAAATGACAGAGAACTATACAGCAGTTATAGACAGTTGTATTGATGAATATGGCAGTTTATGTTCAGGTGATGGTAAGAAAGACAGATAAAGTGCAAGGAAAAAAAATAACTAAACAAGAGAAGAATCATAGCAATGAAGACTGTAAAATAGAACTAGCTGAACCAGGGTAATATGATATAAAGTCCAGACAGCAATGTAGACAAGTGTAACTCCAATGTAAGTCCAGTACAAGATGAATCTAATACAAGATGAATCCAGTAAGGGACGATTCCAGTTATAGTGATCAATGATTCCAGGGTGAGTCCAGCCTATACTCTAACAGTGTGTTTTAAAATACCGAGATCGACATGTAAACGGCTGTAGGTAATACGGCACATCACACACCTGGCCGGGTGTGAGATGGCTATCATTCCAGTAGATTCCAGTAGATTACAGTTGGAAGATTCCAGATTGGGGTATGTCTACATGTCTTACTCAAGTATTTTCCCTCCTAGCAAGTGAATCCAAAAATCCGATACAATGATTCAAGATAAGTCCAGCCAAAATATAATGATACCAGTAAATAATTCCAGTAAATGATTCCAGTAGGTGATTCCAGTAGGTGATTCCAGTAATAGAGGCCAGAAATAATAATACCAGTAATAGAGGCCAGAAAATAAATGTATGTCGTATACATGAATCCAGAATATCCATATGTGTTGTAACAGAAAATTGTATACAACTAACTAGAACTGAAGTACAGTAATTGACAAGTAAATGAGCGAACTATCAGAGAATGTACTCGCCTGCTACTCTGAGAAGAGTAGTATAATATCAGATGCCTGCACCAGAGTCACAATGTTCTAAACAGAGGAATACAGGTTATCATATGTTTAAAATAAGATAAATGATGTTTATGATGCAATCTATATGATTTCTAGGCCAATCTAGGTCAAAGTCAACTCTAAGTCAAACCTGGTCAACTGTCTAGGTCAAACTAGGTCCAAGTTAAACTTGGTCAACTTTGGGTCAACTCCAGTCAACTACACCAGTCAATTAGGTCAATTGGTCACATCTAGACTCAATGTTGACTTTTGGTCAAGTCCAGTCAACTACACTGGTCAAACTAGGTCAACTAGGCCACTCCTAAGTCTACCAAGTCTCACTAAGCCTAGCCAAGCCTAGTCTAGCACTCACACACAATTACAGAGCTAACACAAGCTATCAACACAAAATACATATATACATATATGCACAATACATATATACATATATGTACACAATGTATATAATTATTTATCTAGGCTATTGCCTAGCATTCAATGTAGGGTACAAGTCATATATGCATATACAATGGGTGAGTGGGGATGTCTCATTTATAGCATACAAGGTATGTAGTGTATATATATCTATATAAGGGGGTAACATGCATTCATATATCCCAATACTACCTACTTGCATACATGTGCACTTAATTTAAATTAACATGCATGAATGCATGGTATAGCTATATGCATATAGAGGGTGTAGTGTGTTGTCAAGCAAGGGGAGTGAAGAGGGTTCAAGGGCATATGCCTGTGTGTGCTAGTGTGGTAATATACACATGTGTGTGTAGTGTCTAATGATGTGTGTAGTGTCTAATGATGTGTGTATGTGTAATGTCAATAGCTTAGGTGTGTTCATAAGGGTGCAGGAATGTGTGTGAAATAAGGTGCTCTCAGGGACTTAGAGTGTGTGTGCTACACCAGGGAAAATCAGTGTCTTAGTGAAGGGGGTAACCATGTGTGTGAGGGTTTGTAACAGGGTGTGTGTGTGTATCCTGAAAACAAGAGTGTGTTAGGATGATACATAGCTAGCTAATAGGGTGTCAAGGAGTGTATAAGGCTCTGTTCTCAGGTTATGGGTGTGCGTGAGTGTCACATAAGTGAAGTTAGTGTGTCAAAAGTGGCACATACTTGTGTGTGTGTGTGTGAACAATTGTGTTCTCTGTGACAGTGAACAAATGGAGGCTGTGTCAAAGTGACAGGAAACTGTTAATAGGATGTGATACAATAGCTAGTTAATAGGTGCAGGAATTTGTGAAGTGTGATCAATGAGATGTGGGACATATTGGCTAGGGTGTGTAAATCTGAAACAAGAGTGTGTGTGCATTACAGAGATATGTATTTTCAGGAATTTGTGAAGTACAAAATAGTGCAAACATGGCAATGGCAGTTTGTTATATCAATTAAACCACAAAAACCTATTTCCCTACTCAAACCTAAACCCCCATTTCCTCACATTGTAGTAAAGTAACAATGTAATTGAATTTAGCCTAGTACTAAACATCAAGGAAAATTAGTTTTAACAGGGACTTAAGTGCAGGATTCCACCAGTGGAAAAAAATAGGAACTTGCAAATAAACATTAAACTAACAGTTCACATATCAATCAATTTTAACTAGAATGAAGTTCAGGATTCTGATTTCTCAAGACTGTGTATCAGTCCTCTCTACATTTCGAAAATCCAACCAAATCAATCGAAACCCAACTCATATGCAAACACCCTAGCAGCAACTAATACATGTGTATGAGTGATTAACATGAAAATAAAATAGGAAAAAACAGTTTAAACAGGGAATTAAACTTCTCAAAATTCTCAAAACTGAACCACGTATCAGTCCAATGGGGAAAATGCGATTTGAAAATCAAAATCGTGATAATAATCTAAATTAGTGGTTGGTAAATGACCCCCCACCTATGTTCGTGTCCCAGGAAGTTTTTCGTGTCACCATAGAGCCGGACACGGCGTGTCGAAGCCTCAAAACACGCACAGACACTCTGTGCACAGGCTGCGTCATGCACGTGTGCATGCGTGTCCCACGCGCGACACAGGGCACGACACGACTCGTGCTCGTGCCCACTTGTTCGCCCCACATAGGGCTACAATCGTGTCACCCTATACCGCATCCCCGTGTCCCCGTGTCCGAATTAAAAGTGCGTGTCAGTGCGGAAAAATGAGCGCACACAGCAGCTCGCGCGCGGCCCGTGTGACCAGTGCGAGGAGGATTTCTCCTCGCACACTGCACCATATGGCCCCATCTTTTGGAAGGATGATGTCAGTCTATGCCCCATCATCCTCGCCAAAAATGGCATGTCCACGTGTTCGACACAGGGAGTTATTCCGCCCGAGATGCAGGACAGTGCACATGTCCCCGCGTGCGCGTGTCCAACTCCACATCCGACACAAAACGACACCAAAACACAAAACACTCTTCACAAAAATTAATGCACACACTTAGATCTACAAATTCATGTAATTATATTTTCAAAATTCGAAAATAAATTCCTAAGGGGCATTCTATCAAACACCTACACGTATTCTATGACACGTGTCCAATACGGACACCAAACGGACACGAAATCCACCCAAATTCGAGGTACAGCTAGGGGACACCTAAACCTAGCCTAATATGCAAAGAAATCAAAATAATAATGCAATTTAAAGGGTTTTACCTATAGGTGTAAATTTCCTGGAAAAGCTCCAAATGGGGGGTGTTCTTCTTGATAGCCAAATGCTCCAAATTGATCCCAAACTGAAATATCTCTCCACCAACAGTCCATAAACTTCAATTAGAACCCAATGCAAAAGACTAGGATGAAAAAGGAGATCAAATGAATAAAATAGGAATTTTTGGAAGGGAAAAAATACCTTTCTTTTCTCCAAGTGTTGGAATGATAAAAAGAGGCAAGCCCTAATGAACAAGTGTTTATATAGGGTGGGGATCCCTATGTGTCTGGTCACTTAGGGTTTGGTTAGGGTTAGGGCTTCTAGTTATGGGCCATGGGCCAAGTCATAAGTCATTAAGTCATGAAATCATAAGTCATTTCATTAAACCATAAATCATGAAATGATTTCACTCAAACTAATCCTCCTATTCCAAAATTAGTCTCTAATGACTAAAAGTAGGTTAACCTAAGTTAGACTAGGGTTACCATAGCTAGGGTTAGGTTCTAGGCTAGTCCACTAGGTCTCAACAAGTCAAAGTCAAACTAGAATTCACCAATTCAATAAATTAATTAAAAATTCAAATAAGCCAAAATGATCAAATTACTCCTAGGCTAAAAACGATAATTAAATCATCCTAATGACATGGTTAGGCTCTAGGTCATGCAGTCACTAGGGTTTTACTGGCAGCACACCAAAATCACAAGTCATGACTTAAACCAATTTTTTTAAATAGTTTAAAAATTATTAAAAATCACTAAAAATCATAATGTGAAATAATTATCAATAAATAATAATTATAATTACAAAATTTCCAAAATACCCTCATCTGGAAAACTGGGTGTTACAAGAAGAAGACGGAGGAACATATTACTTAATGATGTTAGGAACATGATTCCGGTTCTTAAGATGTTTAGTTCCGTGAGTGTACAAAGAAATACTTAACTCATTGGCATAAGTGATTGGGTCCTTCTTTTCAAACCTTTGTTTCTGGTGTAAATTGGCCTTTGGCATAGTATTCTTGTGTTTCACCGAGGTCGATACTGATTCACGTCTATTGAGATAAGCGCGTAAATCAGAGAATTCTGCTCCGGGTGCCTCTGTTTGAGATACCATCAATTTTCCTTGCTTGGATCTTGAGATATACAAGGTTGGAAGATCTTGAGCAGTTACCATAGGAGTAGGCAAGATGCCTCTTTGATCAGCATTTTCCCCTAGCAGAGATTTGAAGACCTTTGTTTAAGGGAATACAATCTGATATATCTTCCTCTGAGTTATAGACTAAGGAAGTTCAAGAAAAGATCAAAGGGTGCTTTCGGTGCTTTCCTTTATTTTGTGAGGGGTTAGCTAAAAAGTGTTTTCCTCTGTTTTGTTGTGGAACTACCTTAGGCGCAGGTTACGCCAATTGAAAAAGTGTCAAAGGACCCTTCCCTTTGTTCTGTCTAGTTTTGGCACTAGAACATTATTTTTCCAAATTCAAAACTGGAGCAGAGGAGGGAATAGTCAAAAGACTAGTTCCCTTGGGTTGTGCCAGAGCAGCATGATGAGCAAACTGCGCCTGGACAACTAAGTGTTTAGGTTACGCCATAGCCATATGGGCTACTGGTTGCGCCCTAACAACAGGTTGCACCTTGGCAGCAAGATGGGTTGACTGTGCCTTGGCAGCAGAACGAGTGGACTGCGCCTTGGCAGGAAGGAAAGTGGACTGCACCTTGGAAGCAAGGGGAGTAGACTGTGCCTTGACAGCAAAGGGAGTAGGTTGCGCGCAGGCAACAGAAGCAGGCTGCGCCTGAGTCACAGAGACAGATTGTGCCTGGGCAATAGAAGCAGGTTGCGCTTGGGCAACAACAACTGTAGAAGACTTAGGAGTCCACATAGTTTTATTCTTGGTGATAACTACAACATGCTTGTTGCTCTTCTTGTTGATCATATCTTCATAGGCAGTCTGGTTGACTTGAACAACCAGAGTCTTCTGCGTCTTGCCGATTGACGCAGCATCACATTGAGTTGTCACCTTCTCGTCGGAGAAGAAAGTCGTCCCCAGCAGAGTCGTTATTTTGTTTGCAAAAACAAAAAGTTTATAACAAACTTTAAAAGAATCGTACAAAGTATAATGAATTCTGGGGAAGTAAAACTTTAGGAATCTGATCAGAAGACGATCACTTTATCCCTTGGACTATGTGAACTTGAAGACTAGAGCCTCTGGAGAATGCAGCAGCAATTTTACAAGAGTTCTTGATCTCTGTGATATTTTGATAATGATTGAAAACTCTATTTATAGAGTTCTGGAAATAACTATTTTAGCAGTTATTCTGATGTGCACGAGGCTGAATTGTGCCACTTTGGGTTGCGCCAACCTTATGTTGTGCCAACTTCCATTTAGTTACACAATCGTGTACTAACTGTATTTAGACGCGTGGCATCATGTGATTGAGATGCGCATGGTCGTGTACAGAGTAGTGGACATGTTTTGAGAGATTAGTGGCATGTACGCTATGTCATCTTGCTTCAGAACGTAAGTTGTCTCAACTTTATCAGGTTGCGCGAGCTTCAGTCAACGAGTCAAACTGCGCCTAAGAGGGTTGCGCCTAGGCTCAACTTAGTGCATAGGCACGTGGCAGCTTTTAAATGTACGAGAAGAATTTGTTCAGATTGTGCCTAGGCGCAACTAGCAGGGTGTGCAGGACAGCTGTCAATCAAATTGTCTCGAGTGCCCCGTTTTGCGGGATTCGAAGAGATTTTTCTCGTTTGTCGTGCTGTCAGTTGTCAGTGCTGTCAGGCAATGATGGCAATTATTGTCAGGCGCCACATGGGCTTGGGCGCAATGTGATTGGGCGCAGTCAGATATAAGGCGCAACCTGATCAGTTGCGCAGTTTGATCCCTGAGCTTCAAAACAGTGGCGCAACTTGATTTTTAGGCTCTATAAGCTTCTTGAAGGTTGCCCAAGTTTGTCCCTTTGTACCGACCCTCGGGTCTGTCTGGTACCATGTGCGGGCCAGGTCCTGCATCTGACTACCTGCCGCCTCAATCTGCAGTCGAGCTGGTATCTCTGCCAGCCGGAAGATCTCCTCGATGTGCTCTATCCAGTCATTCGCATACAGAATCCCCTCTGTGCCGCGAAAGTCCCGCGGACGCATCTTCTGGAAGTCCTGAATCCCTGGTGTCTTCGGCTGATACTGTTGTATCTGGCCTGCCTAGGGCTGCATAATGACTCTCTCCACCGTCGTCAGGGCAAGCTGATGGGCATTCTCTATGCCCTGCTGAAAATGAGCGGACTGCTGCTGCTGCGCCTCCACCATCCTCTGAAAGAAAGCGAACAACTGCGCTGCGTCAATCGATCCCGAAGGCAGCTGCTGCTGGAAAAAATCAGTAATGACGAGGGAAAGTCTCGGAACAGGCGGAGATGCACCCCTGAATGCGGCAGAAACTCCAACATGAGAAGGTACTACGGGAACTGCCTGACCGGGCTGAGCCGAACGAGAGGTGGCAGACCTCTCAGTAGTATCTCTAGCCGAAGCGATGGATCGTGTCTGCACCATCCTGGAGACAGATCAAAAAAGAAGGCAATTACTGAGAATGAATCGATAACGTCAAAGGAGGACAGTTTATTTTCAAGGGAAGACAATAAAGCAACAAGAATTTTAAGATGACGGAATCATATAAGAGTTTTCCTAGGTGTGATTGAGTACCTTCAAAACTATATCCTATATCCTACTGCAGGCTGTAGTAATATTCTAGTTCGAATACCACTACATAACTGGACCTGCATGGGCCACCACTAAAAATGTGTCACGACCCGCACCCAGTGTAGGGGCACGAGAAGTGGGTACGTCCAGCCTTCGCCACAGTATCGGCGGTAGAACGTTATCGTAGGTCACATACATCTAACAATTATAAGGTACCTGTACAGTATATACACTCCAAATGGAGGACAATACAAAAATGTACAGCTCAATCACAACTAAGGTAGAAGTACGATAAGATAGATAGATAGATAATCAAATAAAATATAAACAGGAGAAGAAGTCTAAGTGTCTAAGATAACATCTCCACAAACATTTAGAATAACAACAAGATCCTAAATAAGTACATAATGTATCCAAATGAGACAAGACATCAAAATAAGATAGAAGTCTAAGCTAACTAGCCTAAACTATAGGGGTGACATCCTCTACTGCTGATGGATCCTGTTGAAGGTCCAAGTCGCAGGTGTCATCTATGGCAGCTCCATAATAGGTAGGGCAAAGGTCCTCGTCATCCTCTGTAATATTTTTAACAGGTCCAGTCAGGACAGGAACGAGCACATAATCTCAACAGTTCATATCAAGATAGGAATATAAAGCATGCAATAGTGTAAAATACATGAAACGCTGAAAGAAAGTATATGTAGTAAAAGATAGAGAACTATAATGTAAATAGCTACTATAAGTAGAGAACTATCAGTGACTAGTGATGTAGAGTACAAGATAGACATGTGAACGGCTTGAATTTGCACATGATTACACTAAGAGTTTGTACAATGACTATTTTGGAATTGTTCACATGACTGCTTCTACTCCCCCGTACCCCAATCAATACACAAGGATCTAGACAAGTTATGTTATTGTATAATATTTCACATGAGGGCCCATAAATGGGTGCACATGAAGGTATACATGAGGGCTCTGTGAACATGAGAGTACATGAATCACAAAAGTATACATGAATAGTAAAAGCACAGGAGTACGTGATGAAAGTAAAATGCACATGACATGATGTACCCGATGCTCCCGAGGGGGATAACATCTCAACATGACAGCATCAAGTAAAGTAATCTAGAGCAAGAATATAAATCCTAACAAGTATGAAATGATCAGAGAATGTACTCGCCTGATATCCTGAGTATCTGGTAAGTGTAGATGTCCAGACAGAGTAGATGAGTCCTATTTAGAGCAACACAGGTCACAACATATCCAGAATGGTAATACTAAAGATTATAATGCATTCTATATGAATTCTAGGTCATTCTAGACTAAAGTCAACTCTTGGTCAACTCTAATCAACTACACTAGTCAAAATAGGTCAACTAAGCCATACTAGGTCCAATCCTAGTCTAACAAGTTATTCTAGGCCTAACCAAGCCTATACTAGCAGTCAAACACATTACCAAGCCAAAATGAACCACACAAGTCTATACACTATACATAAATACATGTATATATACCTACATTATTAATGCATTCATGCATATTTACATACATGTATACATTCGTACATAATTACATTACATGCATGCATACATACATTTACATTCACATTGTATATATACCAATAATATAGGATATATACATATTTATAGGCACTAGTATATATATACATATATATACACATAGAGAGATAAGTGGAATCGTATGAAAATGTATGTGTGAGTGAAACAAGTGTGTGTCACAATCAAAGTGGCAGTGGGGGTGTGTGTTAACAGGCAAGAGTGATATGGGGGGTGTGTGTACAGGCAAGAGTGATATGGTATCTGTGTGTATACAGGCAAGAGTGATATGGTGTGTGTGTGTGTGTGTGTACAGGCAAGAGAGTTCAGTTATTTCTCAGGTTCATCAATCATTCAGTTTTATACAAACACAGTTCTCAGTCTATGATCCAAACTCGTATCCGAATAAAACCCAAGTCTTCAAAATCAATGAGCAATTTATATATGTATACAAACTTAAACCATAATCAGTCTTCCATACAAAGTTAGCAGTCATATTAAACTCAGGTTTTAAGGAAATCAATTCCCAGGTTTCATTTAATGTCAAACCGAACCCATTCAACATATGAACTCAACTCATTCTCAGGTTCTAACTAAACTCTGTTTTTTATTTTCCTTTTTAACATACAATCTCAGTTAACATGTAACCCTTACAAATGCATACATACATTCATTTATGCATGCATACATACATTAATATATGCATACTTGCCTTCATATATGCATACATTGCATTCATACATAGTTATATATTATTCATGAAATCATAGATACATATTTATACATGCATGAAACCAAGGGAAAGCTGTAAATAAAATCAACATCTCAGGAATTCCTACTCTCCATCAAACTCAGGTATTCAATCAAATTAAACTCAGTTTTCTCAATACAAATTCAGTTTTCTATATATAGACAATAACTTACCAAGCATCCTATCAACTCAGTTAATTCAATTTTCAGTTTACATATAAAACTAATACCAGGTTCAGTAAAACTCAGTCCCAGTTTTCCATATGTCATGCAAAAACCCAAACTTAGTTTTCATATTACATTCTCAGTTTTAACATTCTATTCCAGGTTCTCATATCAGTTTGAATTCTCAGGTCACAGTATATATATATATATATATATATATATATATATATATATGGGGCCTCTATATATATATTTTTAATATATATATATATATATATATATATATATATATATATATATATATATATACATTCATTCGAAAAATGAAGTATTAAACCAAAACTCAATCCAATACAAGACCCAGGTATTAAACATGTAATCACAATACTATACAGCATGTATATAATGTATTTACATATTTAAACACACTAAAATATTTAACAAAATTAGAAAAATCAATTTTATATACTCAGTATCGGGAATATGCAGAAACCCGATACTAAAACCCAATCACACGTCGAAAACCTAATTAAATGCAAATCAAAGTGTGTCAACATGAAGTACATGTGATTGTGCGTCAGAGGGATGCATTCTTGTCCACACAAGTGGACACGAAGTATCCAATTCACAAAAACAGAGAGTATCAGAGTTTACAATGAACACGCACGTGCGGGCGTGTCCAAGCACTCGTGGATACGACACATGTGCCATTGGCCACGTGCTCGCGTCCACGTGTAGATGACATGTAGGCCTACGTGGTCGACACTCAAGTGAGTGTCCAAGTCGCGCCTATATACCCTACGAGATGCGTGTCAGAGTGGAAAACTCGCGTGTGTGCAGTGTGTGCAAACCCGGTGCGATCGAGATTGCTCTCGAACCACTCCATGGTTTGACCTCAAACTTTGTGTACGTGTTGTCAGTGCTTGCCCGCACCCACACACCAAATTTCAGGTGTCGGGGTGCCGTGTCGTGTCCGCTAGGACATGCGAGTAGCAGGGCACCGAACATACTGCTCGTGTTGCGTGTCCATGTCGATTTTGGACACGGACACAACACGAAAGTATGCTCAGTCCTCACGAAAAATGATACATATCTATAGATCTACAATTTTCTAAAATTAGTTTTTGAAAATAGCAATACAAACTTCATTGAGACATTTCAACAAACACCTAGACCTAGTGAATGATACGTGTCCGATACGGACACCAAACCAATTCTAATTTCTACCAAACTTCACCTACATCTAGGTGACACCTAGATGGATGTATCTATGAAAAGAAATCAGAATTTAGAGGTGATTTGAAGGGATTACCTATAAAGAGCCAATCCCAATGAAAAAGTCCCAACTTGAGAAGTCCCCTTCCTCAAGCAATATCCAAATGAGCTCCCCTCCTTGCAAGCTAGCCTCCTACAATCTCTATTCCAGATTTTGATCCAAATGCAAAAGATTGGGATCAATTTGGTGGAGGAATGGTGAGATTTGACAATTTGGGGAAGAAATTAGGGTTTCAAAAAGGGGGTGTTCTAAAAGAGGCAAGTGGTCATGTAGAGATATTATATAGGCTGAAATTAGGTCACTCTTGGGCTGTTGTGGCTGGCCATGTAGAAAATTAGGGTTAGGGTTTCATATGACTGGACTTTGGGCCAAGATCATTAGCTAGCTAGCTCAACCTCTTAGCCAAAAGTCCAATGTACTAAACACCCACTCTCTCCATGAAACTTAGCCACACTCAAGTCAACTAAGACCAACTTAAGTAAGATTAGGGTCCCACACCATGCTATCTAAGTCACCAAAGTCAAATTCAAACTCTAGGCTAGTCTCTAAAGTCACAACTAGCAAAAGTCAAAATCACAACACCAATGCAATAAAAAATTCACAAAAATCAAAATGACCAAAATACTCTTGGGAAAAAATATAGAAATAAATCACCCTAATCACATGGTTAGGTTCCCATGGTCATGGTTAGCCTCTAGGTCAAGTAGTATATAGGGTTTCACTAGCAAAACACCAAAATCACAAATCACCAATTAAAATAGTTTTAAAAGAATTAAAAATTACCAAAAATTATATCATGATTTAAATCTCATTAAAAGATTAAAATTACAAAAGTTCAAAATTACCCTCATATATATATATATATATATATATATATATATATATATATATATATATATAAAAAAAAAAAAAAAAAAAAAAAAAAAAAAAATATATATATATATATATATATATATATATATATATATATATATATAAAGTTGATACCTATCTCAAGTAGGTAAATGATGTTACCTATCTAGTATAAGTAATGGTTTACCTAATCTATAAGTAATGGGATGCCTAAGCAACTTAAGTAAGGTAAAATTATTACCTAGATTTATGTGTGGGGCAAGAGTTTACCAGGTAGGTAATTGCCTTGGGTAGGGTAAGATCATGAATAGGTTATAAGGTATATTATGGTATGTAAGTAATCTATAAATGGATGAATATGCAATGGGTCCTAAGCTTGCCTATAACTTGTATTGGGTTGCCCTAATCTAGGGAGACTTGGGTTGACTAGGATTTGACCAGGGTGACCAGTTGACAAAAGTCAACTATAAGTCAAACTTGACCTAGAATTGACCTAGATTGCATATCGCATATTGAATACTCATGTTTATACCCCCAGAACACTATTTAACATATATATCTCATATCTAGGTTTGTGTGACATCACTTTGAGCCTCGTTTCATATTGACAGCTCAGGACCGCAGACGAGTACATTCTCTGATAGTTCTTTCACTTATTTGATGATTACTGTGATTCAGCTTCTAGTATAGTTCTATTTGATTCTCTGTCATAACACGTATTAGTATCCTGGATTCATTCACTCGCAACACATGTATTTGACTCATCTAGTCTCTATTACTTGATCCACTCACAAGAACCATCTACTCGAAACACCTACAAGTACTAAATATTCAAATCATACAAGAACCATCACTACAAACAAGATAACTGTCACTGCTGGGCCTGGTGTACGATGTGTCGTATTCAATAAAAACCACCCTACAAGAAAGATAGTCGTCGTCGCTTGGGCAAGCGTATGATGTGTCGTATTTACTCGTCTAAACAAGAAAGATAGTCGTCGTACGCTTGCCAAGCGTGCGATGTACCGTATTTACGCGTCTAAACAAGAAAGATAGTCGCTGTATGCTTGCCAAGCGTACGGTGTGCCATATTTACTCGTTAATCGTTTATATGACAAGAATAGTATTTCAAAACACACTGGATTAGTTTCTGTACTAGAATCACATTGTCTTATATTTTACAGATTGGACTCGTCTTATATTGTTCTAGTTTAGCTCCTCTATTACAATCTTCATTGCCATGCTCTCCTGTTTCTCTGTATTTACTTACCTTGCTCTAAACTGTTGCTCTACTTCATTACATGTCTCAAACTTTTCATGATTCATCAAGTATAACTGTCTATAACTGCTTTATAGTCTTTGTCATTTATTTGGGATTGCTAGAAGGATGTACTCGTTCCATCCTGGCTAGATATATTTTTTAGATGATTGCTCGGAGCATGCATGTCCTACTCATTACGGATCCGATGAGGGATAGCTGCCTTGGGTCCCGATTTTCAGGAGTGACCAAGAGACTAGTTTAGTGGACTTGTTCTAGATTTCCTGTTTGAACTTGAATTATAATATGTGGAGATTTTGACATTGTATTTGAGATTGTTTCAGATATTGTTTAGTTGTTGTTGAGTCTTTATAGTTATTTAGAGTTTCAGATATTGTTTAGTTGTTGTTGAGTCTTTATAGTTATTTAGACTTCTGTGATATCTTATCGTGCTTTAGACTGTGATTGAGTATTGTCACCCCCAGTTTTTAGGAACAGGGGTATTTTTGTCATTTTGTACTTTTAAATATTTTTGAAATTTATTTTATTATTTATGATATTGTTTTGGGATTATTTGAGTCGGGTTCGAATTTTAGCTCATTCCGACTTGTATCGGGGACCCGGGGTAGCTTAGACTCTGATCGGGACCCAACTGAACCGACCAACTTGTCATGACCAAACCCAGATATTTATATTTGACTAATTCCATTTGATTTTAGTGGGATTAGGGATTAGAATTAGATTTAGAACTTAAAATTAGGAGTTTTCAAGTTACCATTTTGACCCCAACTCAAACCACTTATTTTTTTGACTTGGAGGGCATTTTGGTAAATTGCCAAATGCCCCCAACCCTCTAAGATGTGGCCGACCATGTATGGAGCACCCCCTCTCCTTTGCTTTACTCCAAAGCAACCTCTCTCTCTCCATTTCATTTCTTTTTTTTTTTGAAGTTTCTTCTCCTTCAAGAAGATCAATTAGGTATGCTTTTAAAACCTTCATTAATTCTCTTTTGCATTTATTTCCTTCACCATAAATGAGGAGGAGACCACCCTCTACATTTTGCCCATAGAATTTGTAGGTTTCCCTAGAAATCTAGTTTAAGGATTTAATTGGAGGTTTTCCTTTAAAGAGAAGTATATATGTATATATATGTGTATATATGTGTATATATGTGTATATATATTTATATGTATTTGAGTGTGTGTAGAGAGTGGTGGTGGTGGTATTGGTGTCATGAGAATGGTGGTGGTGTCATGAGAGTGGTGGTGGTAGTGTGTGAGTGAGAGTGTGTGTGTGTTTGTGTGAGAATGTCATGAGTGGTGTGTGAGTGTGTTTGAATATGTATTTGAGAGTATGTGTGTGTCTATATATATATTTATATATGTATGTATTTACATATAGACATGTGTGTGTGTGTGTATGTATTTATATATATATAGAGAGAGGGAAGGAAGTAGTGAAAGAAGTAGAAGAAAATGAAGAGAATAAGCCACAGCAGCAGCAATAGCACTAGCAGGAGCAGCAGTAGCATTAGAAGGAGAATGAAGGAGAATGAGAAGGAGAATGAGAAGGAGAATGAGGGAATGAGAAGGAGAATGAGAAGGAGAATGAGGGAATGAGAAGGAGAATGAGGGAATGAGAAGGAGAATGAGAAAAAGAATAGGAATAAGGAGAAGGAGAAGAATAGGAGTTTGAGAATGAATCGGATATGGGTTGTAAGGGTTGGTAATGATTAGAAATAGTCGCCTAGACCTAGTATTGACCTTGGTTGACCACGGTTGACTTTTTAGACCAAAAGTCAACTATGGGTCAACACTTTACCCAATTTAGTCCCAAATTCCATTAGACTTGAAAGGTTGACCAAAAGTCAACTGTTGGTCAACATTTGACCAGTTTGACCTAGGGTTGACCAGAGTTGACCAGTTGACCAAAAGTCAACTGTAGGCCAACTCTTGACCCCGTTTGACTTTCTTCGACTTGTTTTGACTTGCGATGACTGGTATGACCTAGAGTTGACTTGGTCTGACTTATATTGACTTGATATAACTTGATTTGACCTAGATTGACTTGACAGGACTTAGTGTGATGCAGTGAGACCTAGTTTGACCTAGATTTCATATCATTCATTTATAAATCATTCTTAACCTGTTTAAACCTAAATTAACATGCAATATCTCATCTTTAGGTCTCTGATTATCACTCTGAGCATTGATATACCCTACAGCTCAGGACAGCATGCGAGTACATTCATTGATAGTTTTTATTGTCTTGATATCTACTATATTCGATTCAGTTGTAGTGTCTTACTTGATTCTCGACACGATAGTTCACGGACTAGTATACGTCGGATCCTGTCATGAGATGTTATTCCCAGATTTTCCTTGGTATATTGGTGTGTGATATCCATGTTTCATGTACTTATATAGACATTGATTTAGGAGTGGGCTGATCACCTGTTTTTGAATCCGTGTCATGACGTGCCATGTCCTGATCCATGATACTATTCGGGGATGGGAGAATTATTAGGGGTTAGGTGATCAAAGCCTCCCTGTTACTATTTTGCTAGCGTCACCCTTGCCTCACATAGGGTGTAGCAGATACCCCATGTCCATGTTATCCAGGTTGGCCGGCATGACCCTTTCAAATTTTTATGTGATTGTCGGGCCAAGTGGATAACCCTACCATGATTCCCTAGCCGATCACATAGCGCTCTAATAATTCAAGTCACATTTTTTTATATTTATTTATCCTAGGAGGCTAAGTTCTGTTCGGGAGAAGGGTTACAACCCCGGTCCTTGTTTGGTTTAAGGGTTGTAACTCAGCTTCCGAATAGTTCCTACGCAATCCTACATATATATTGTCGTCATATTCAGTACTCACATCTATTATACATTTTCTGCTGATTTTACCCTGTATTTCACATATCTTTGTCTTGTATTTCATTACACTGTCTCTTATAGTATTTGTCAATTCATATGGAACAGCTGTTGGTGTTTGTACTTGGTCATTTTCCTGACAGGATACCGTTGACAAATTTTACAGATAATTCAGAGGCTGATTGCCCGACCTATTATGGGGACGGGTTAGATGGAGTAGACTTGGACCGTGGCTTGTTAGTAGAGCCACTAGACTTTGCTCACCCTGAGTAGTATAGTTTAGTTAGGTTTGCCTGGCCTGCGAGCCAGCTAGTACTTTTCAGACTGTAGTATTATATTATATTCTGTGATGTTATGTTTAGTTTTGGACTTGTGTGGATCTCGAACTTATTCCCTGCTTCATCTATCATATTTTATTTCCATGCTATCTACCTTAGTTTTACATTTGTGATTGAGACTGTATTGCTATGTCACCTCCATTCGGAGTGTATATACTGTACAGGTACCTTTATCTGTTTAGTTGTAGTATTTCTAGATGACCTAGACATCGTTCTACCGCCGATGCTGCGGCGTAGGCTGGACGTACCCACTTTTCGTGCCCCTAATCAGGGTGCGGGTCGTGACACATTTTGTGGCGGCCCATGCAGGTCAGTGTCGCAATTAGTACGATCTCGTAATGGTGTTCGACTTAGAGTACTAATTACGAGCCTGCGACTAGGACATAGGATCTAGAATATGATAGGAGTTACTCAGTCACATTTTAGGAAAATTCTGATCTTTTGATTACCATGACAACTCTTCTTGCATTTGAATTCAATTGTCCTCCTTTGATAATATCTTATCTTGTGCCATATTGATCTCTTGGGTTCAATTCGTCCTCAGGATGGCGATTACTCGCAGTTAGGCAGCAGCAGGGCAGAGTGCAGGTTCTAATCTTACGATCTCATTTTCGTATTTGTCTCCTTATAACTGTTTGAAATTCGACTCCATCTGTACCTTGATTGGTTGATAAAATTTTGTTCTTGTGATATGATTTTCTTCTGAGATAAGTCGTATGGGCTAGGTCACCTCGATTATAAGATTTTAGAATCCTCTAGGGTCATGCTAGCAGGCATAGTGAGGACATATAGTCGGATTATGGTCGTATTTCTCGGGTGTGGAAATTTAAGGTTTTCGCTGCCAAGCATGCGGCAATACAAAAATTTTAAATACCATAATTCTAGAGGTATATACCTTAGTCAAGGACTCTGTGATTATCGTAGCCTTGCTCACTAGCATGACGGAGATTCTGAGTATCATGATTCTGGACAGACGCATATGATTGTCGAACTGCATGATTTTTCTGTGTTTACTTTGTTTTAATTTTTGGAGGATGAAATTTCTAAGGTGGATAGACTTGTAGCATCAGGTTTCTAATTGAGAGTGGTTTTAAATTTTATAGTTTTAGTCATTTAATTATTGTCATTTAAATTCATGCCTTGATTTTGGAGATTTTAATTATTTTAAATTTTTAAGCCATGATTTGTGATTTTAATGTTTTGCTAGTGAAACCTTAGAGACTGTTTGACCTAGAGCCTAACCATGTGATTAGAATATTTTCAGTATCATTTCTGGCCCAAGAGTATTTTGGTCATTGGACTTCTTTGATTTATTTTGATATTTGCATTGGTGATTGTTGATTTGGCTTTTGATAAGTGAGATTTTGTGATGGTTTCGTGTCCGTGTCGGACATGTAACAATTTTTATTTGCAAGTGTTGTTGTGTCTTAAGAGATTTTTATTTTGCTGAATTTTTTTTTCTTTTTTTTCTTTCTTTGGAAGTATTCGAGAGGGATTGTTTTCTGCGTGTGTTTTTCTGTGATTGCTTTGTTTTAATTTCGAGGACGAAATTTTTTAAGGTGGATAGATTTGTCACCCCCAGTTTTTAGGAACAGGGATATTTTTGTCATTTTGTACTTTTAAATATTTTTGAAATTTATTTTATTATTTATGATATTGTTTTGGGGTTATTTGAGTCGGGTTCGAATTTCAGCTCATTCCGACTTGTATCGGGGACCCGGGGTAGCTTAGACTCTGATCGGAACCCAACTGGAACCGACCAACTTGTCATGACCAAATCCAGATATTTATATTTGACTAATCCCATTTGATTTTAGTGGGATTAGGGATTAGAATTAGATTTAGAACTTGAAATTAGGAGTTTTCAAGTTACCATTTTGACCCCAACTCAAACCACTCATTTCTTTGACTTGGAGGGCATTTTGGTAAATTGCCAAATGCCCCCAACCCTCTAAGATGTGGCCGACCATGTATGGAGCACCCCCTCTCCTTTGCTTCACTCCAAAGCAACCTCTCTCTCTCCATTTCATTTCTTTTTTTTTTGAAGTTTCTTCTCCTTCAAGAAGATCAATTAGGTATGCTTTTAAAACCTTCATTAATTCTCTTTTGCATTTATTTCCTTCACCATAAATGAGGAGGAGACCACCCTCTACATTTTGCCCATAGAATTTGTAGGTTTCCCTAGAAATCTAGTTTAAGGATTTAATTGGGGGTTTTCCTTTAGAGAGGAGTATATATATATATATATATATATATATATATATATATATATATATATATATATATATGTGTGTGTGTGTGTGTATATATATTTATATATATTTGAGTGTGTGTAGAGAGTGGTGGTGGTGGTATTGGTGCCATGAGAATGGTGGTGGTGTCATGAGAGTGGTGGTGGTAGTGTGTGAGTGAGAGTGTGTGTGTGTTTGTGTGAGAATGTCATGAGTGGTGTGTGAGTGTGTTTGAATATGTATTTGAGAGTGTGTGTGTCTATATATATATTTATATGTGTATGTATTTACATATAGACATGTGTGTGTGTGTATGTATTTATATATATATATATATATATATATATAGAGAGGGAAGGAAGTAGTGAAAGAAGTAGAAGAAGATGAAGAGAATAAGCCACAGCAGCAGCAATAGCACTAGCAGGAGCAGCAGTAGCATTAGAAGGAGAATGAGAAGGAGAATGAGGGAATGAGAAGGAGAATGAGGGAATGAGAAGGAGAATGAGAAGAAGAATGAGGGAATGAGAAGGAGAATGAGAAGAAGAAGAATAGGAATAAGGAGAAGGAGAAGAATAGGAGTTTGAGAATGAATCGGATATGGGTTGTAAGGGTTGGTAATGATTAGAAATAGTCGCCTAGACCTAGTATTGACCTTGGTTGACCACGGTTGACTTTTTAGACCAAAAGTCAACTATGGGTCAACACTTTACCCAATTTAGTCCCAAATTCCATTAGACTTGAACGGTTGACCAAAAGTCAACTATTGGTCAACATTTGATCAGTTTGACCTAGGGTTGACCTAGAGTTGACCAGAGTTGACCAGTTGACCAAAAGTCAACTGTAGGCCAACTCTTGACCCCGTTTGACTTTCTTCGACTTGTTTTGACTTGCGATGACTGGTATGACCTAGAGTTGACTTGGCCTGACTTAGATTGACTTGATATAACTTGATTTGACCTAGATTGACTTGACAGGACTTAGTGTGACTCAGTGAGACCTAGTTTGACCTAGATTTCATATTATTCATTTATAAATCATTCTTAACTTGTTTAAACCTAAATTAACATGCAATATCTCATCTTTAGGTCTCTGATTATCACTCTGAGCATTGATATACCCTACAGCTCAGGACAGCAGGCAAGTACATTCACTGATAGTTTTTATTGTCTTGATATCTACTATATCTGATTCAGTTGTAGTGTCTTACTTGATTCTCGATACGATAGTTCACGGACTAGTATACGTCGGATCCTGTCATGAGATGTTATTCTCGGATTTTCCTTGGTATATTGGTGTGTGATATCCATGTTTCATGTACTTATATAGACATTGATTTGGGAGTGGGCTGATCACCTGCTTTTGAATCCGTGTCATGACGTGCCATGTCCGGATCCATGATATTATTCGGGGATGGGGGAATTATTAGGGGTTATGTGATAAAAGCCTCCCAGTCACTATTTTGCTAGCGCCACCCTCGCCTCACGTAGGGTGTAGCAGATACCCCATGTCCATGTTATCCAGGTTGGCCGGCATGTGTCACGACCCGTTACCCAAATTGTTGGGCCGGGCCGAGCCATGTCCAGCCTACGCTTAAGATAAAGCACAGTAAGCTGTTCTAGAGATAACAAGACAAGACTAAATGTGCTAACAGTTCTATAAGTGAAGAAGAATCATAAATGCTCCAAACACAAAAGTCGTCGTATATAGTAAAATATCCAAGTACAAGTAAACTGAAATGTAAAACTGGATACATGTCCAGTTACAAAATGATATAGTCTAATACATGACTACACTAAGTATCCCAAGCAGCTAAGCAAACTAAACGAGTTTCCCCGCAGGAACATCCTCGTAAAGCAGAGTCGGGTCCTCGGCAGTAACTCCACAATACGAATCACAGAGCAACTCCTCCTCAGTAAGTATACCTACAACGTTATCCGGTCAGGACGGGAGCAAGTACAACATCTACAACTAAAGTACTGAAGATATAATGAAAGAGATGTACAACAAGGATCATGGTGTGATGAGTCTATAAAACAGGAAATACTGGAAACATGTCGTCATGGTACAACTGGGATCATAGTATCATAGTAACATAAGGAACATGGCATCTATCTCATGTCGTATCACCATCATGTCATCATAATCTATCATGGCAAGGATACATATGTCATAGAGACAGATGTATATGAAATATTTAAAACTGTAGCAGGTACGTGATCGGTCAATAGATGTACAAAATGCAGTCGGCATATGTATATAATGTACGTTCCGTACAAGACTCAAGCGATAGATGTACAACGTACAAATAGAGCAGTATTGGCCTACGGACAAGGTATGCATATAAAATGCGACCAAGCTCGCTACTATAGGGGGGTCATGATCACGTACAATACTATCAGTTTCCCCATACCTATATTCTAATCATGTGAGAGATACATCAAGACTGTTCTAAGCATGGTAGTAACTGGAAGTACAACATATAGAGATCTAACTTGCTACCCCAAGGATCAGCATATAACATGGTGGGGTTTGCAGTTCATTTATGTGACAATATGTAAAGTTCGTAGAAAGTACTTGCCTCTAGCAAAGCAAAACAAAACAAGCTACGATAACAGTGCTATGGATGTCCAGTAACTCGTCGCTGTAGAAGTAAAATATAATAACTTAGTTTTACACTAAGCTAAATCACTAGGACACTAATTGGTGCGACACGACTTGTGACTGGGCACCTAGCCAAAATGATGACTTGGCATATGAGACCCATGTGGGGTGACACACTATGTTAACTAACTTTCTAGGGTCTTTACACTAGTGAGGGATGGGGTTCAACACGACTAAAACTCCAAATAACACAAAAAGCTACAAGTCGTAATTAATCAATAAATAAATCAAAAGATCATTGTGTTCTAACAATTTTAGAGATAGGCAAAAAGTCTAGTTTTTCTTAAAGCAAAGTATCAAAATGATCCTTGTTAATCATAGAAATTTATTATAATTTTTCTGGAATTTATTAACCAGTACAAGTATTTTATAAAAATCAGTTTTCCTAAGTATACAGAAAATGAGTTTTGGTTTCATATGCCAACCTAGTGGCAAAACAGTAAATTAAATACTACAAAAATTATACTAAATTAGCTAACTTAACAAAGTATCTAAAAACTATTTTTCCATAATTTTAGCAATACTTTAAGTATTTTTAGAAGATCAAAAACAGCTATGCACACAATAATTAATTATCTGCGTATTTTGTCCATGTATATAATTTGAACCAAAGTTCAAATACAGGACCCAAGGCCATGAATCAAGTCCAATATGACTTGTACAGGTCTTGAATGTGTGAAAACACATTTGAGCCCAAATACCCATGCTAGGCTTGGACACCAAATGGTTGCAGTAATTTAAATACAATAAAATACAATTTGGTAAAAATACAAAATAATTATTAATATTTTAATAGGGCAAAGTTATGCATAGTAGTTGCAAAAGTATGACAACTTATTTTATAAAGATAATTTACACTAAGTAAAGTAAAACACATATATAAAAGTACATCTACAATATTTATATTTATACATAAATATATAGATATTTATATCAAGGATATATATATATCCATATTTTAAAGTTACATATATATATATATATGTAAGGAAAATAATCAATTTATAAAGTATCTATATATAATGAAACATTTAATTATAAAGTGTATAATAATGTATATATACATATGAAAACATATATATACATAATTTACTAACTATAAAAATATATACAAGAAAATATATACATATATACATATATGTATATAAATACATATAAATATATATATAAAAGTTTACTAATTATAAAATTATATATACATATAATATACTGTCAAAATACAGTATATAAAATATATATATATATACTAATATATATATATATATATATATATATATATATATATATATATATATATATATATATATATATATATATATATATACACATATATATATAAATATATATATAGAAAATAGAAAAAGGAAAAAGGAAAAGAAAAACAAAAACAAAAACAAACAGCAGGGGGGCTCGAACTCGGGCCAGCGGGGGGGGGGGGGTTTCTAAACTGTGCGGGCTGGCCAGTAGGTCGGGTTCGGGTGGCTGTTAGAACGGGGGTTTGATTAATTATATGTCAGATTTTAAGTTAATGGGTTTTAAACCCGTTAGCACAAAACCAAACCCGTTCTCTAAATAACAGTTCGCTCGTGTCCATACTGTCCAGGACACGAGAAATGAGATCTAACACCGTGTCGACGTGTCCATGCACTGCACGACACGCACGACACGATCTACGCGTGTCCGAGTACGGGGCTGGGGTCGTCGTGTCCTGGCGAACAACATACTCGAAAACGAGACACGTACGATACGAAATGGAGACTGCAACGTACGTGTCCGGCGAACTCGAGCGTGGAAGAGTGGGCGATCGGCGGCTGGGGGCGTCGGCGTCGTGGCGCTGCGGTGGCGCCGCACTCGCCTCGGCACGGCGAGTCGACTGGTGGAGGTTGGGGTCGACGACGGCGAACGGTGGTGGTCGAACGGAGGGTCGCCGGAGTTGGGTGTCTGTCGAGTTTGGGAGAGGGAAAACGCGGCGGAGCTTGGTCGTGGTGGGGTGGAGACAGTGGTGGTGAGATGAGGAAGACGAGGGGGGTTTATATAGGGGGTGAAGGCGGTGGATTACGGCCGGATTAGTGTTAGGGTTACGGCCGGATTAGGGTTAGGGTTAGGGGAAGGCGGTGGGGGAAATGAGGGGTTTTTAGGGTTAGGTCCCTAGAACTTAGGAAATTTCCTATAGGTCCTTTCCATTGGGTTATGCAAATATTAATTTGCAAAAGCCCTCCCGCAGTTAGTTTATGCAAATTAAATTTGCAAACAACAAATAGGAAATTACAAACAGCGTTTAAATAAATCTAAAAATTGCAAAACCTATATAAAACAATTTATTTTATTGCAAAAAGGTATTTTATGTATTTAAAACCATTTAAAAATCATTTAAAAATTCTAGAAAAATTTCTAAAAATCTAATTAATTATTTGAAGGCTAAAAATAACATTAAAAATTAATAAACAATAATTAAATAAAATTTTGAAAAACAGGGGCTTACAAGTCTTCCCTCCTTGAAAAATTTTGTCCTCGAAATTCACAAGGTTTGAAGACCCTACAATATTCTAGCATAGCAAGCAACACAACAAAATGACTAAGGCTACGATCAAAACTAACCTCCCGAAACCTGTTCCGGCTCCGGCTCAAGGACTAGGCTATAAGTCTTCCCCTGGGGTCCCTTGGCTACCGGGCAGTCCCGAATCTGATGGATGGCAGACCCACAAGCTAAACACTGACCCAATCTCTTCCTGCAGACGAGAAAGTCATGGCCTTGCTTCTTGCAGTATACACAAAAAGCTCTTTTCTGCTGCTGTCGGGGTCCCGGGGCTCTAACCGGCGGGGTCTGACGATGTGGTGTAGGGGGATGGTAAGTCTGCGGGGGTGGCATCGGTGCTCTCTGCTGGAAAGCCTGACGCTTGGACGGTCCCTTATGGTGTACAGAAGCCGGCCTCTTGCTAGACAGAAGACGCTCCTCAATGCTCCGGGCCAATTCTAGGCTCTGGTAGAGTAGGGTAGTCTGCTCCTGATGGGTTGTTAGGAACCCCTGGATCAGTGTGAGCAGCTGGGTCCCGTCGAGTGTGACGGAAGCCTGGGTGGGTATAGTGATAGGGGGTGGTGGAGGTATCGGGTCCTGCCGGGCCTGGGATGTGGAAGGTGGTATCTGGGTCTGTGGATCTATGGAGTGGGGGATTGTGGTAGGTGGAGATGCATCAGTCAACTGGTCAGCTGACTGGATATGGAGGGCCCCATTCTCGGGGTAAAATGCTGGGACGAACGAGTAAGCACCATCTAAATTACACATAAAAGACTTATAAGGACTTGTTTAAAGTAAGCAATCATATGCAAGAAAATCTAATTATAATAGCAAACATGTGATGTATTTCCTATGTTGCAATCCTAGCATTCCTCTAAGTGTTCTAAGCGTCTTTCCTAATGTTGTCTAATTACCTTAAGTTCCTAATTGCAGGCATGTTTGGTACAATAACGTAACCAAACAATTTAGTCGGGACCTTGCATGGGCCGCCAAAAAAACATGTCACGACCCGTTACCCAAATTGTTGGGCCGGGCCGAGCCATGTCCAGCCTACGCTTAAGATAAAGCGCAGTAAGCTGTTCTAGAGATAACAAGACAAGACTAAATGTGCTAACAGTTCTATAAGTGAAGAAGAATCATAAATGCTCCAAACACAAAAGTCGTCGTATATAGTGAAATATCCAAGTACAAGTAAACTGAAATGTAAAACTGGATACATGTCCAGTTACAAAATGATATAGTCTAATACATGACTACACTAAGTATTCCAAGCAGCTAAGTAAACTAAACGAGTTTCCCCGCAGGAACATCCTCGTAAAGCAGAGTCGGGTCCTCGGCAGTAACTCCACAATACGAATCACAGAGCAACTCCTCCTCAGTAAGTATACCTACAACGTTATCCTGTCAGGACGGGAGCAAGTACAACCTCTACAACTAAAGTACTGAACATATAATGAAAGAGATGTACAACAAGGATCATGGTGTGATGAGTCTATAAAACAGGAAATACTGGAAACATGTCGTCATGGTACAACTGGGATCATAGTATCATAGTAACATAAGGAACATGGCATCTATCTCATGTCGTATCACCATCATGTCATCATAATCTATCATGGCAAGGATACATATGTCATAGAGACAGATGTATATGAAATGTTTAAACTGTAGCAGGTACGTGATCGGTCAATAGATGTACAAAATACAGTGGGCATATGTATATAATGTACGTTCCGTACAAGACTCAAGCGATAGATGTACAACGTACAAATAGAGCAGTATTGGCCTACGGACAAGGTATGCATATAAAATGCGACCAAGCTCGCTACTATAGGGGGGTCATGATCACGTACAATACTATCAGTTTCCCCATACCCATATTCTAATCATGTGAGAGATACATCAAGACTGTTCTAAGCATGGTAGTAACTGGAAGTACAACATGTAGAGATCTAACTTGCTACCCCAAGGATCAACATATAACATGGTGGGGTTTGTAGTTCATTTATGTGACAATATGTAAAGTTCGTAGAAAGTACTTGCCTCTAGCAAAGCAAAACAAAACAAGCTGCGATAACAGTGCTATGGATGTCCAGTAACTCGTCGCTGTAGAAGTAAAATATAATAACTTAGTTTTACACTAAGCTAAATCACTAGGACACTAATTGGTGCGACACGACTTGTGACTGGGCACCTAGCCAAAATGATGACTTGGCATATGAGACCCATGTGAGGTGACACACTATGTTAACTAACTTTCTAGGGTCTTTACACTAGTGAGAGATGGGGTTCAACACGACTAAAACTCCAAATAACACAAAAAGCTACAAGTCGTAATTAATCAATAAATAAATCAAAAGATCATTGTGTTCTAACAATTTTAGAGATAGGCAAAAAGTCTAGTTTTTCTTAAAGCAAAGTATCAAAATGATCCTTATTAATCATAGAAATTTATTATAATTTTTTTGGAATTTATTAACCAGTACAAGTATTTTATAAAAATCAGTTTTCCTAAGTATACAGAAAATGAGTTTTGGTTTCATATGCCAACCTAGTGGCAAAACAGTAAATTAAATACTACAAAAATTATAATAAATTAGCTAACTTAACAAAGTATCTAAAAACTATTTTTCCATAATTTTAGCAATACTTTAAGTATTTTTAGAAGATCAAAAACAGCTATGCACACAATAATTAATTATCTGCGTATTTTGTCCATGTATATAATTTGAACCAAAGTTCAAATACAGGACCCAAGGCCATGAATCAAGTCCAATATGACTTGTACAGGTCTTGAATGTGTGAAAACACATTTGAGCCCAAATACCCATGCTAGGCTTGGACACCAAATGGTTGCAGTAATTTAAATACAATAAAATACAATTTGGTAAAAATACAAAATAATTATTAATATTTTAATAGGGCAAAGTTATGCATAGTAGTTGCAAAAGTATGACAACTTATTTTATAAAGATAATTTACACTAAGTAAAGTAAAACACATATATAAAAGTACATCTACAATATTTATATTTATACATAAATATATAGATATTTATATCAAGGATATATATATATCCATATTTTAAAAGTTACATATATATATATATATATGTAAGGAAAATAATCAATTTATAAAGTATATATATATAATGAAACATTTAATTATAAAGTGTATAATAATGTATATATACATATGAAACATATATATACATAATTTACTAACTATAAAAATATATACAAGAAAATATATACATATATACATATATGTATATAAATACATATAAATATATATATATATAAGTTTACTAATTATAAAATTATATATACATATAATATACTGTCAAAATACAGTATATAAAATATATATATATATACTAATATATATATATATATATATATATATATATATATATATATATATATATATATATATATATATATATATATATATATACACATATATATATAAATATATATATAGAAAATAGAAAAAGGAAAAAGGAAAAG
Organism: Iris pallida; assembly: GCA_029216955.1. Classification (NCBI taxonomy): domain Eukaryota; kingdom Viridiplantae; phylum Streptophyta; class Magnoliopsida; order Asparagales; family Iridaceae; genus Iris; species Iris pallida. The sequence goes on along the minus strand of JANAVB010025598.1, from coordinate 15,095,244 downwards.
AAAAACAAAAACAAAAACAAACAGCAGGGGGGCTCGAACTCGGGCCAGCGGGGGGGGGGGGTTTCTAAACTGTGCGGGCTGGCCAGTAGGTCGGGTTCGGGTGGCTGTTAGAACGGGGGTTTGATTAATTATATGTCAGATTTTAAGTTAATGGGTTTTAAACCCGTTAGCACAAAACCAAACCCGTTCTCTAAATAACAGTTCGCTCGTGTCCATACTGTCCAGGACACGAGAAATGAGATCTGACACCGTGTCGACGTGTCCATGCACTGCACGACACGCACGACACGATCTACGCGTGTCCGAGTACGGGGCTGGGGTCGTCGTGTCCTGGCGAACAACATACTCGAAAACGAGACACGTACGATACGAAATGGAGACTGCAACGTACGTGTCCGGCGAACTCGAGCGTGGAAGAGTGGGCGATCGGCGGCTGGGGGCGTCGGCGTCGTGGCGCTGCGGTGGCGCCGCACTCGCCTCGGCACGGCGAGTCGACTGGTGGAGGTTGGGGTCGACGACGGCGAACGGTGGTGGTCGAACGGGGGGTCGCCGGAGTTGGGTGTCTGTCGAGTTTGGGAGAGGGAAAATGCGGCGGAGCTTGGTCGTGGTGGGGTGGAGACAGTGGTGGTGAGATGAGGAAGACGAGGGGGGTTTATATAGGGGGTGAAGGCGGTGGATTACGGCCGGATTAGGGTTAGGGTTACGGCCGGATTAGGGTTAGGGTTAGGGGAAGGCGGTGGGGGAGATGAGGGGTTTTTAGGGTTAGGTCCCTAGAACTTAGGAAATTTCCTATAGGTCTTTCCATTGGGTTATGCAAATATTAATTTGCAAAAGCCCTCCCGCAGTTAGTTTATGCAAATTAAATTTGCAAACAACAAATAGGAAATTACAAACAGCGTTTAAATAAATCTAAAAATTGCAAAACCTATATAAAACAATTCATTTTATTGCAAAAAGGTATTTTATGTATTTAAAACCATTTAAAAATCATTTAAAAATTCTAGAAAAATTCCTAAAAATCTAATTAATTATTTTAAGGCTAAAAATAACATTAAAATTAATAAACAATAATTAAATAAAATTTTGAAAAACAGGGGCTTACAGCATGACCCTTTCAGATTTTTATGTGATTGTCGGGCCAAGTGGATAACCCTACCATGATTCCCTAGCCGATCACATAGCGCTCTAATAATTTAAGTCACATTTTTTATATTTATTTATCCTAGGAGGCTAAGTTCTGTTCGGGAGAAGGGTTACAACCCCGGTCCTTGTTTGGTTTAAGGGTTGTAACTCGGCTTTCGAATAGTTCCTAAGCAATCCTACATATATATTGTCGTCATATTCAGTACTCACATCTATTATACATTTTCTGCTGATTTTACCCTGTAGTTCACATATCTTTGTCTTGTATTTCATTACACTGTCTCTTATAGTATTTGTCAATTCATATGGAACTGTTGTTGGTGTTTGTACTTGCTCATTTTTCTGACAGGATACCGTTGACAAATTTTACAGATGATTCAGAGGCTGATTGTCCGACCTATTATGGGGACGGGTTAGATGGAGTAGACTTGGACCGTGGCTTGTTAGTAGAGCCACTAAACTTTGCTCACCCTGAGTAGTGTAGTTTAGTTAGGTTTGCCTGGCCTGCGAGCCAGCTAGTACTTTTCAGACTGTAGTATTATATTATATTCTGTGATGTTATGTTTAGTTTTGGACTTGTGTGGATCTCGAACTTATTTTCTGCTTCATCTATCATATTTCCTTTCCATGATATCTACCTTAGTTTTACATTTGTGATTGAGACTGTATTGATATGTCACCTCCATTCGGAGTGTATATATTGTACAGGTACCTTTATCTGTTTAGTTGTAGTATTTCTAGATGACCTAGACAGCGTTCTACCGCCGATGCTGCGGCGTAGGCTGGACGTACCCACTTCTCGTGCCCCTAATCAGGGTGCGGGTCGTGACAAGTATTATCATATCTTTATACATGTCCTCCATTCGGAGTTGAGATCTATGACAGGTACATTATACCATTGTGTGAGTTGTTAGTTAGCGACATAGAACAGCATTCTACCGCCGATTCTGTGATGTAGGTTGGGCGTTGTTACGCACTCGTGCTCCTATACCGGATGCGGGTCGTGACAGAGTGCGTTTTGAAAGCTTCTCCCAAAAACCTAAATCCCCCTTTAATTTATAGCTCCAAATATAATTATTGTAATCCAAAGGTCATAAATTCTATCATTGTAAAAAAAGAAACATTAAAAGAGTTATTTGTATTTTAACCAAACCCCCTAATTTGTTGGTCATAACTCTCTTAGAAATCCCCCCCCCCCCCCCCCCCCCCACAAAACACATACACACATTTTTATTTGTTTACTACAACCCTCCAAATTCATGCATTTGCAAAGTATTTTTTGTATTTACTCCCATTATTTAACACTAAATGGAAAATTTATAGTAATTGAAGTAAAAATGGAGGGGAGAGAGTCATGATCAATAAATGGTGGAGGATAATACAAATAACTTTATAAAAAAAATGATGTGCCAAATAGATTGGTGCACCAGCAGAATCACATTTAATGCAAGTACGCCAGTTCGACTAGTGCATTTGGTGATTTTTCTTAGGGCCTGTTTGGTAAACCGTATTTGGAGGTGGGATTTGAATTTTATGAATTTTGAGAGAAATCCATGGAATCATATGTTTGGTTGCAGATGGATTTAAATCCAGAACTTGGATTTGGTTAGATTTGGGAGGTAAAAATTAGTTATTCTTTAATAATTTTGTTAAAATATTTATTCTTTAATAATTTGGTTAAAAATTAGTTATTATTTAATAATTTTGTTAAAATATTTATTCTTTAATAATTTCGTTAAAAATTAGTTATTCTTTAAAAGATTTGTTAAAATATTTATTCTTTAATAATTTCGTTAAAAATTTTAATAATTAATTAATAAAAACTAACTAATAGTTAGTTATCATAATTATATTCTAAGTTAATAATTTATTAATTAATAATTTTATTATTTAATAATTTATAATAATCCTAATTAATAATTTATTACTATATTAATCATAATTATAATAATTCTATTAATCATAACCATAATCTTAATTAATAATTTATTAATTAATATCCAATTATAATCATAATTAATAATTTATTAGTATTATTATAATATTAATTAATAATTTGTTAATAATTATTTTATTATAATCTTAATTAATAATATTTTAATCACGATTAGAATCAAATTTTATGATAATTTAATTAATAATTTACTAATCATCGTTATATTAGTTTATAATTATTATTTTTAAAATATTTAATTTATAGTTAATTAAAAACTAACTAATATTTATTTAAAAATTAACCGATCATTAATTATTAATCGTTAATTATTAATTTTATAATTATAATAATCGTTTTAATTTATAGATAATTAAATATTTTAATAATTTCATTAAATATTTAATTAAAATATTTTAATTATAATTATTAAAATATTTTAATAATTAAATATTTAATTATCTATAAAATTTTGCAAATTTTCTCTCTCAGCATTATAGATACTTTATAAGAAGCAAGTTACAATTACAAATTTCCTTAGAAACAAGTTACAATTATATATTTATTTTAAGAAAATATTTAAATAAATATTTAAATATTTTAAATATTTATTTAAATATTTAATTATTTAATTATCTATAAGATTGCAAATTTATAATTTTATTAAAAATTATAATAAATTATTTAAATATTTATAATTGTAACTTGTTTCTAAGAAATATTTTAATATTTAAATATTTATAATATTTAAATATTTATAATATTTAAATATTTATAATATTTAAATATTTATAATATTTAAATATTTATTTAAATATTTTCTTATAAGAAACAAGTTACAATTATATATTTATTTACAATTATAAATTTTCTTATAAATATTTAATTATCTAAGAATATTTTCTTATTAAGAAAATTTTCTTAGAAAATATTTAATTATCTATAAGATTGCAAATTTTCTTATAAAATGCCAATTTTGCAGAGGCCAGAAACAAGTTACATTTATAATTTATTAAAATATTTATTTAAAATATATAATTTATAATTATTATTTTTATATCCTTTCTTCTTCTTACAGCCAATTTTGCAAACTTTCTCTCTCTGCATAAAAGTTTTTGTATTTTAATGCCCATCTCCAATCTTAGTATGAATTTCATCTTCCAAAGACTTCCGGTGATATTGGGAAAGCATGCCTTGTTACGTAAAAGTTCAAGCAACTTGTTTCTGGCCTATATAGCATATGATAGATTAGCACTCTGGAATGGTATTGTCGGGATCCTTATAAATTAGAAAATCAACTCTTCAAAAAGTTTGCAAGTACAAAAGTCTTTCTATAATTCCCATATGTACATTTCAGTAATATGACATCTAACTAGGGTCCATATATATATCTAATGCCCCTTAGAAGTTCAACAAACATTTATGAGTATTGTGTTGCAAATATTGTGAAACGGCCATTGTTGTGCATACCATGTGGAGGGTCTAACAGACATTTACTAGTATTGTCTAGCAAAAGCTCATTATCCATTTTCGCACGTCTTAGGTTTTCAACATTTATTTATTTTGGCAAAGCATAATATTGATTAATTTTAGTTAAGTGAGCAAACATTATCCTAGATGAACTTTGCAGAGTATTTTTCTAGATTCTTTTTTTTGTTAAAAACTATATGTAAATGGACTGGGTATTTATATTAAATAGAGAAAAAGGACGACATGAAATATTGACATAATCTCATGTCGTCCTGTAATTTACATGGATTACACTTGATAGAACAAGATATGAGCTGCAATTAGGGATGAGCATTATTCATTTTTGGATCGAAAATCGAACTGAACCTAACTGAATAATAGTTTTGGTTCGGTTTGAAAAATAAATCGGTTGACTTTCGATTTTTAAAATACTAAATTTTCTTATTCGGTTTCGATTTTGGGTTCCAATTTCAGTCCAAAATCGAAACCGAATAAGATTTATGAAATTATGTAAATGTCATCAATTCTATACATATTTTATGATTAAAAATGTGTATACTTTGAAAACAATAAGTCTATGTATGTGTTTTGAAATCCAACTTTGTTAATCTAACAACTAGTCCAACTTTGGACACAATTTTGAATATACAACAAATGTGTGTATAAAAATTATAACTTTTAATATAATTTAATCGCGATCCCAACTTTAGATCGGACCCATTATAGACATAATCCAACAGAACAAACCAAATGAACCAAGTATACCGAATCGGTTATTCGGTTCAGTTCGGTTTTGACTAATTTTGGTTCGCATTTGATTTTGGATTTTTAGAATTTTGGTTTATTGGATTTTGACTATTTTGATTCGGTTGAAACCAAATAAACCTATAAATTGTTATTTTATCGCATGCAATCTAAATTCAATTATTTCTCATTACTAAGTTCATGAAGACGGTGATTAATGATATTGTTGGAAGCATGAATTAAGCTTCGGCTATGGCTAGGGGTGAGTATTCGGTTTATTCGGTTCCAACCGAACCGAATTGGACCGAAACCGAATAAGCAAAACCGAAATCGTACCGAATTGGTCAATAACCGAACCGAATTAAATCGGTTCGATTTTCGGTTTATTCGATTTTTGGGTTTATTTGTATTTTTTTGGTTAATATATATAATAACTAAATATACCTAGATATATTTATTATATACCTATAGTATATACCTCTCTCTCTATATATATATATATATATACCTATAGTATATACCTATATATATTTAGTATATACCTATAATTAATACCTATATATATAAACTAAATTTTTTTTATTCGGTTTTCAGTTTTGGACCGAAACCAAAATCCAAAACCGAATCCGAAACCGAATAAAAAAATTTAGTATTTCCAAAATCGAAATCGAACCGATATTTTTTAAAACCGAACCAAATCTCTTATTCGATTCGGTTCGATTCGATTCGATTCGATTTTCGATTCAAAACCGAATAATGCTGACCCCTAGCTATGGCTCCCCCTATATATAAATGGTTGACTCTATGAGCCAAACCTCATGATTGTGCTTGTACGCCACCAGAACTGTAGATGCACAGCATGCATTGATCATATATTGTTAGGTGTCAATGCATGAAAACAATTAATTGTACAGTTGGATGCCAATTGTATTTTGCAATGAGGTGGAGAAAAAGACGTCTCCCATTCCATTAATTGGTATTGCAACTCCTAGCTGGTGCAAATGGAAATCTAACTATACCTAGCACTTTTTTCCACATTATTGTTCAACCATAAATGCAAATAGGAGGACCAATGTTTATTCCCTTCTAGATAAAAGGGAATAGTTTTATATCAGGAATCTTGCATAGAAGTCCCTCAGGTAATTTCCCCTTAGGTATAGACCATTAATAGCTGTTGGATTATATGCAATTCGGTCATTGATTTTCTGCAAAGGACTTAAACATAAAAATCAAGAGCCTAAATACAAAAATAATATCATATATATCATAGCCACATTGCAAGTTTCTATTTAAGTTCTTATTTGAGTTTCCATATTCGGAGTGATTTTTCATTTTTTTAGTTCAACCATAAATGTAACTAGGGAGGACCAATGTTTATTGCCTTCTAATAAAAGAAAATAATTTTATATCAGGATATCTTGCATATAAACCCCTTAGGTAAGTTGAAGGAGAATAGACGGAAAAAATAATGCGTAAGAGGAGGAAGAATATAGGTAATGCAAAATAAACTTTTTAGTCCACGAACCAAAATTAGGTTTAAATTTTAGGAGACGTTTGGACAAAAGTTTTGTATTTCTGGAAATCTAATTTTTATTCTTTTTCCATGGAAATGGAATTCAACAGTTCCTTTATGTATGGTTAGGTCAAGAATATGTAACCTAAAAAAACTAATTTTCTTGTTCACATGTTTGGTTAATATAAGAATAGGAATATTAAATTATAATTTTTCATAAATATCCTTCATTAATTTTATAATACTTCTATTACCTAAATTTACATGTTTTGGATAGAAGTTAGAATTTTGGAAGTAAAAGGAGGATATTACCGTCTAAATAAAATATCCAAACAAAATTTTCAGGAAAGCAAAACTATTTCCAGTGGAGGGAGGGACTTGGATTTTAACTTTTACTCTTCCACAATAATGAAAATATGAAGCCCCTTATATTATCTCCCAATTCTCAAACCTAGATGTACCAAATATGGATAAGGAATCTAAAATCTATTTTCAAGTCTCCAAAACTTTAACCTAATACCCCTTAACTTGTAACTTTAAAATTTTGAAAAACTTCCAAGCAAATGGTAAGATTTGGGGGACTTCTTTTAAATACAATAGATTTAAGGAACCTATATGCAAAAGGATTATATACGTGGCAGTGGATGATTTTTTTTTTTTTTTTCTGGCAGTGGATGATTAAGGCACATGAAAACATGTGGCAACGGATATGACATGTGTGTGGCAATTAATATGACATATGTGTGGCAATGGATAATGAAGGCTCCTGAAAATGTGTGGCAATGGATATGACATAATTATGTGTAGCAATGGACAATGAAGGCTCACGAAAATTATAGGTCCAACTCCAAGTGCTCATCAATGTTTGTGTCGTGATTAAGACATTGGAAGTAGGTCTTTGATGGGGACTTATTGCCCTCTTGATTCTTAACAGCATCTCCAATTCTGGACGGAAAAAAAAAAAAATTATTGTCACAGAGGATATGAATGGGAATGATAATTTTTTATTCTTTAATGTAATTATCAAGTAAATTGAAGCCATTGTAAAGTTTATTGTCTAGTTTTAGACCGACGTCCTACACTGCACAGAACATCTGTGCTATTCGTTGTTCCAGTATTTAAGTTCGAAAATGAATGCATCGAAGTTCGTGCTTAACACATGGGCTTCGAACACCTCATTTTCAACTTAAACCAATGTCCTACACGCGCGTAGCACAGCTCTGAGTAGGAAGGCTCAGAGGGAGAACAGGCCCTCGTCCCAACGTGCTTTCGAGGCCCGGTAAGAACGAGGGAGAAAGGGGGGGGGGGCTGTTCACGCGCGCACGTGCGATATCAAGAACGGGTGCACACGTAACGCGTGCGCATGCGATATAGTACACATGCGTGAGCATGTGCATGTCATGATGTATACATGGATTATGATCCATGATCAAAACCTTATTAGATGGTCTATAATCGATCTAGAATCGATTTAGACCCATGTTCTGGTATATTGACTCATCGGGTTAAAAAACTGAGCTTACAGCTCATTTTTTAATAGAAGGTTATGGTCTTCACGGGGATTACACCGTGATTCCCTTTTGATTCCGCTCGTCAGACTCGCTCCTTTTGTACATTTGACAATGTTTTCACCTTCATGTCAGTATTATGAAACAAAAAATATTTAGAAGAGGGAAGAAAAAGAAAAGTTGTCTTGGAAGTTAAAAAAAGTAAACATCTCAATACTTTTGTATTGAAGAGGACTTTTATACTTCATTGTTTTTTGTAAATATAGTATTGCCATCTAGAAAAAATACGATCTTGTGCCTTATGCCATATAGAAATCACAACACATTAAAAGACTATTGGGTTGGAGATGCTCTAAATATGGGGGGTGTTAGAATGGTCAGGTTCTTGTCGAATTCATGTAAAACTCGAGACCAGCCTGAAAATATTATGGTTCTTAATTCCGAAAAAAAAACGGACCGTGTTGTTTCTTTTAAGGTCGAATAGTCGAACATCATTTCATGTCTGAATATGTTTGTTCTTGTCCAAACAGGAGATCTATCCGGTCAGAAGACTCAGGATACTGGGTTGGATCCAACCGGTCCAACCAGTGGTCATGGTGTCACTTGGGCCGGGCTAGGCCGACCCGGACCCGATTTTGACGGAGTTTGACCAAGCCTGGGCCGAGTTGGGCTCAGCTCAGAATTGTGTGCGGACCGGTCCGGGTCGGACCGGTTCTCTGAAATCCGAATCCAGCTCGAACCCACGGCCCGGTTTCAACGGGCCGGGCTGAACCGGACCTGAGTCGTGTCAGTTCAGGGTTGGACTGGCCGGACCCGTTTGGGTTTAGATAACCAATTTTTTTTACATTTTTTAAAAAACTTTAAAAATGAAAAAAAAAATGAAGAAAAGAAAAGAGAAGAAATGAAAAAAAAGGAAAAAAATAAAGAACTTAAAAAACTGAAAGTAAATGAAAAAAAAGTTTACAAAAAGAAAAATAAAACTTAGAAAACATAAAATAAAAGAAAAAAGTTAAAAAGATGAGAAAAAAAACCTTAAAGAACTTTAAAAAACTAATAAAAATGAAAAAAAATTAAACTGCATAAACTCAAAAAACCCATAAATAAAAAAAGGTCAATGAACTTAAAATAATGTTATAACAAATACATGAACTAAAAACAAGTATTTTCTTCCATAAAATTTGTAATAAAAGGTACAAGTTGTAAATTGATATTTCATTTGTAAATGAATTGTAAAAAATGTACAAGTATATTTTGTCGTCTGTTGTCCTTCGTCCGTCTCTATTGCTCAGCTCCTCCTTCAGTAGTGTCCTCCAAGTAAGAGACTAAAAGTCTAGCTCACTAATGTTGGCACTTTCATGTCTTGAGTTTTGGGTTTATTCTTCCGCAGTAGTCAAATCTTGAAGCAGATACAAGCTTCCAAGATATCTGGCAGCTGCTCCTCTTCTTGCTCAGCATACTTGAACCTGTACTAAAACAAGATTACGATCCTATCGTGGACATCGGGACCATTAGTATGTCGCACACTACCAAAATATGGCAAAATTGCGACGAATCTAGCGACTCCATGAGTGAACGTCACTATTTTTTGGTGATTTAGCGACGTGTAAATGTGACATCGCTAGTCGTCGCTGGTGGCGACTAGTAGCGACGAATAGCGATATTAGTATATTAAATGGGAACCTGCGTCGCAATTTCGTCGCTACACGTTGCTAATTATTTTAATATAGCGACGTGTAGCGACGACTGTTATATTACGTCGCATTATATTAATAGTCAGCGACGTCCCATGCGGACGTCGCTAAATGTTTCATATAGGGCATCGACACGAGGGTTTCTTTTCTATTCGCGGCCGAAATTTTTTTCCCCCAAAAAATTTCAGCGCTCCTCCTCCTCCGGCGCTCCTCCTCCTCCTCGCACCCTCCTCCGACGCTCGTACCCTCCTCCGGCCTCCTCCTCCTCGCACCCTCCTTCGGCCTTCTCCTCAGGTAGCCCCCACCCTCTCTCTCGACCTCTCTCTCTCTCTATAGGGCACTGCTTTAGAGTGTTTGTCGAAGCTAATGCCAGGGAGGGGCTGCCTATTACGGTTTGCTGGTCAGGGAAGGTTCTATATATGATAGGTGTTTCTTTCACCATGTTCATCTGTCTGTTACGGTTTGCTGGCCTACACTATTTCTTCTTGATACTCCTAATTGCGAAGCTTCATTCTCTGATGATAGATGTAATAACTAATATACACTGCTTCATTGAATGTGTCGGGTTTGAAATGTGTCGGGTTTGAAATCTTTGGACTATTTGTTCAGTCCATTGTTCAGTCCATTGAATGTGTCGGGTTTGAAATCTTTGGAATTGAATTAATGGTTCGATTTGGGAACAAGAAGATTGTATTGGGGTGTAGGGCTATTAGGAGGCTTACAGCCATTGTGTTTAGATGTCTGAATCCATTTAAGTATTCTCTTTCATATCACATTTTATTGGGTATGGTGGGTTATAAATGTGTAGTATGGTTACTGGGATGTATCAGCAAATGATGTTGTCCTGCACACCAAACAAGTGAGACAGGGTGGACCTCTTACTATGGGGTGACTGACACCAGACCTGTGGTGTTGCAACAATCAATATTTTCCTTAACTGTAACTTGATTGCAAGGTTATATGAGTGTTGTTTTGAACTTGTCTCAATTCGAGACAGTCTTATGAAACCTAAGAATTTTGTGGTTATTGACAGTAGCTGATTGTATGGCTGGTATATGGATTCATAAAGGACTGATGTACAGCTACATAGTGAACTGATAATTAGGTTTACATTGGACTGATAAGTGAACTCATTTTAAGACTGAGATCAATTGGAGTTACTAATGAATGGCTAAAATCAATTGGATTCATTTTAAGACTGAAATCATTTTAAGATTGAAATCAATTGGACTGATTAGTGGCTGTCCTGATATTGGACTGTTGATATCTATCCTAAGGATGTGACTGACTCTGGTAACAGGGGTTGATTTAGTGTATGAACCGGAGAACTCATATAGTATAGGATAGTATCAAGTAAACTGAGACTTATGTAAGTTTGGTTTAGCTAGAAATTTATATTGATAGTTTATTGAGCTCAGTTAGAACTGGTATGGACTAACAGTATTTAGGATGTCATGTTAACTAAATTGAAGTCAGTCTGTTAGTGAAACTGAACTTTCAGATGAAGTTGACTGTCCTCCGACCCCCATCTCTCGGCAATGATGATACGACAACCTATCACTACATCTTTTAGTAGTAGATAATGTCTTAGTATTACATTTTGTGGGTTCATCTTACTGATTCTGTTACATCCTTCAGATACTAGATTCGATAAGAACATATACTACACCATATGTACAGAACATAGATGATTCACACTAATGTATGCTAGAATGAATTTTGTGTTGTGTTCTGAGCCATCCGTTCTCACACTTGTCAAAAAATTGAATATAACATTTTTATCTGCCATTCGACTGGCGAGGCAGAAATCTATGTACGACATTTGCTATAAGGAATTTGCATTAATCTATGGTACGACATCGTGATCAAGACATAGTCCCTGCAGCCATTCGACTGGCGAGGCAGAAACTATGTAGCCGTAGATAAAGTTGATTGTCCTCCGACCCCCATCCCTCGGCAATGATGATACGACAACCTATCACTACATCTTTTAGTAGTAGATAATGTCTTAGTATTACATTTTGTGGGATCATCTTATTGATTCTGTTACATCCTTCAGATGCTATATTCGATAAGAACATATACTACACCATATGTACATAACATAGATGATTCACACTAATGTATGCTAGAATGAATTTTGGGTTGTATTCTGAGCCATTCGTCCCTACACTTGGCAATTAAGCATGTAAAATATATCGTTGAAGAACATAAAACTTGTGGTCGTACAATCGTCACTTTCGTGCGTCAGTTCATGTCGGTCTTCACTTTCTGCAGTAATTATCTTAAAATGAATATGAATTACTATCTGCAGAACCGTTTGTGGATGTACAATCGTCATCCTGATGAATTATTATCTGTGTCAATCTTTGCAGAATTATCTTAAAATGGATATGAATTACTATCTGGGGAACCGTTTGTCGATGTACAATCGTCATCCTGATGACATGTGCGGTGTGCGGGATAAATTTATACAGGGTGTACAATAGTTCCTGTAGTTTGCCAAGGCGTTCCCTCAGTACATGGACCGTACAAGAATTATGTAACGTTCCAGTCCCAAAATACGTAGAACTAAGAACGTAGACATGCCAGCTGTATACATACAAAGTACACTCCAATATATGGAAACCTCGTATGAATACATAAGCTATAAAATACAGTAGAACCATAACTAATCTCATCCACACAGAATAAATGAATAAAAGATATCATATAATGAGAATGAATTTGTCTTGATACAACATGTTGGGCGGAGACAAATCCACTACCAACAAAATAAGGAAAAGTACATAGAAAATGAAATGAGTGGCGAGCAAAGCGAAGACGATCCAAGTGCAATCATCCTCGAAGAAATAGCGAAGATCACGGCTAGAGCTAGAACACCTGCGAAAGACAAGAGCACACACCTGGGGAGATAACCAGGTCCTCAGAGGGACGTAACAAGACACATAATATCATGCCATATAAACTGAATAAATATTGCTCAAATAAATAAGTCAATTGGATTATAACATGGTCCAATATGCACCTATTGAACGAGCGTACCATCCCCCCAACCAAACAAGGACAGGAGATGGTAAACTAATTTACGGTGACGTATCTTTCCATGCTATGAATCCAATATGGTATCCGAACCCCAACAAGGTTCAATACCTTCTCATCGAAGTAGTAAGTCACACCTACAACCAAACAAGGACAAGATATGACGAACTAATCCGCGACAAGTTATTGTTCCAAGCCACGGTCAGATACAAGTACCCAAACCAAAAGTACTCGTACCTAACGGATAAGGTAGCCTAACCGTTCTAGTGAAATGTAGTTAAGAACAATCCTTCCTATGCATGGGCCCTGGCTGAATAGGATCGGCATAGTCCCCCCTTGGGGCACCAGAGGCCCAATCAATAAGAGCATGACGTTCCGCAGAATCGTCAGTGGCCGTCAGTAATCATGGTTCATCAACCCCGTATCTCCAGCGGAGAGTCCGGGTCACAAGAAAAGTGCATCGAAGCCCATACGCTAAGGAATTGTCCTCCCCGCCCAATGCCTACTGTGTTGTATCCACAACACAAAACCACTATAACCGCTAAGTCAAACTAGCATGCAATCTCTATTAGCAGCTATTCCTATCGCACGGCTTGTACGTACTAGTGGCTAGCCAATCGCGCACGTTCGTGTTCTACATGCGACACACAACTTCGTGGTACTACGTGTCAAGGCCAATGAATGCAACACACAAGGTGGTCCCTAAAATCTAGGTTTAATGTGTAAGAAAAATAATACATAGCAGGAATATAAATGAACAGTAAGTTCTAACAGGTTATGCCATGTATCACAGTTTATTTTGCATAAAGAAAATAAATAATGTATAAAATATGAGCTAAAATAAATAAACAGCAAATGACAAGGTGTCTTGCCTGGTAGGACGCTTGGTGTGCTGCAATGATTAATGTGGCATGAACTGCGACTTCGGTGTAACAACTACACAAGGGGACCTCTGTTGGTGGCACGGACAGTTCTATTGGGTCCAGAAGGGTTAATTTAGTTAGGATGGACAAAAGGTAGTCTCGAAATGGGCAAAAAAATAGGAATAATATGACTGGTTACGGACAGGAGAAAAATCAAAGATATAATGGATAAATATTGTATATACAAGTTTTAGAAAATATTTATAATTACTAAAAATTAGTTTTCATGAGTCAAAATATTTTTAGGAGAAATACAAAAATACTTAAAGTCAAGAAAAACCGTTTTTGGCAAAATTCTAAGTTGTCAAAATTGGATATTTATATAGGAGCTCTATTTTATTAGTAAAAATAATATTCTATAAATATTTAAAAATAAAGGAAAAATTGATTTAGGCTAAACTATATTTTACTAGTAAAAAGTTATTGATAGACATTTACAAATCTAGAAAACTAGTTTAAGACAAAAGCCTAATTTTGTTGAAGTGGAATTTTTGGTGAAAACTATCCTTGAAAACGGTTAGAAAATAATGTGTTTCTAAAATAATAATAATAGCAAATAATAGTTTTTATTTTTACAAAAAAACAACAACAATAAAATAATGATAATAGTAATACTGATAATAATAGAGAAATAATAATAATAATAATAATAATAATAATAATAATAATAATAACAATAATAATAATAACAATAATAAAAGTAAACAAAACAAAAAAAACTACTTTGAAAGCAACATAACCCAGCAACTATACAATTATAATAGTAAAAAAAACTTTTATATACTGTTCTCTTCTCCTCCCACAGTGGAGAGAGAACATTAAAGGAAAGAAAAAGTTTGAGAAAGAAAAAGGAACGGGAGAGAGAGAGTGGCGGAGAAGTCGGAGGGAGGTGAGAGAAGCAGGGAGAGTGCGGAGCGGAAGACGGAGCTGCCGGAGACGGTCGGCCGGCGTGGGGCTGACGGCGGGCCGGAGGAGAGAGCGCGGGAGAGGGTGAAGATCGAAGGGCTGGGACTCGGCGGCAAGGGGCTGCGCCGACGGAGCGGGCGGCTAGGACGCAGAACCGGAGGCGGAGGCTCAAGGCGGGGTTTGGGCGGATCCGAGGCGGAAGGGCGCGACGAGGAGGTCGCGGGTCAGGTCGGAGACGGTCGGCCCGGCGTTCTCCGGTGGGACGGCGGCGCCGAAGGGGTTGCGATGGACGGACACGGAGGCCCGGGCGGTGGAGGTCAGTCTAGGTTAGGGTTTTTTATTTCCTTTTTTTTTGGCGGTGGTGATGAAGGTTTTTGGTGGCGATGGGGTTCGGGGAGGTCCTACCGTGGTGGTGGTGCGGTGATGTCGGGTGGCAGCGGTTGTGGTGGGCTGGAAGTTGGCCGGAGTTGGCCAGGGTCGGCCAGGCTGTGGTGGTGAGGATAGGTTGGAACAGAGGAGTCGGCCGGGGATGGCTGGGATTGTGGTGTGCTGGGTTGGCGGTGGTCGGGATGAGCCACGGCGGATGGTGGGTCGTGTGGTCGAGGGGAAATCTACGAGGGCGGCCGGGGGTTGGTTTGGCCGCTGGAGAGTAACGGAGTGCAGTGGAGTTGAGGTGGACGGTGGTCGACTCGGCTGATTTTGGCGGGGTCTGGTTCGGTGGTGAGATGGCTTGGGGAGGACGACAAAATTAGGGTTAGGGTTAGGGATTAGAATTAGGATTTTGGGACTTGTCATGCGAGACATATATTTTGGGGGACGTATCCGTGGTTGTCGGATGCAAGAGAGGAAACATGTCATTGTAATAGAAAATAGGGAAGATAATGGAATGGCATAGACACGAACACGATGCACGTTGGCTATGGTGGATAATGGTTTATGGTTGATGGTGGTGGACTATATGGAGGAGTACCTGCCTATTTATAGGATGTGGGAATTCCCAGTTGGATAAAGTTTAGAAATATTTAAACCCAAAAATAGATAATTTGCTACTAATTTAAAATCAATCAAATCCAAATCCAAATCCAAATCCAATTCAAATCAAATTTAAATTCATCTTTTATTTTAAAATCAAATAAGATAACTCAACTTTCAAACATAGATATTAATTTAATTATTTAAATAGATCCATAAAATCAAATCAAAATTTAAATTGCCACAATAATTTAAAAATATGTTTTCCAAAATACTATAATAATTAATTTCGAAAATACATTATTATTTACAATTAAACTTAATAAATCTTTATGAAATATATATGTATACGGAAATAATATTATTTATTACTAATAACTATTTTCACGAAGACTTTTTATAAATAATAAATAAAATAAAATTTTGAAAACTTGGGTACGATAACAAAATAATTATTATGTATATTATTTTGAAACTATAAAAAGATAGAAAATATTTTTCTAAAATATGTACGCTCGCACATATTCGCACTCGTCGAGCAAATTCGAAAAACGAACTTTCACGTACGACGTACAATACAACTATGTGACGTATAATACAAAATTTTAAACCAGTACCAAATTTAATAAAATAAAAATAGTAGAAATTTAGGGGTTTTTCAAATTAAGTGTCCATGTGTGAGATGTCGCAACTTGAAATATCATTCGGAAGTGGATGTGACATATCATTTGTATTCGAGGGGTTTCATGCCAAATTATTATCAGTGGACCGCACACGGAGAACTTGTGCCTTTAGCCTCTGAGCCGGAGCCTTATGTGGAGCCTTATATAGATGTCCACGAGCATGCTGATTACGACCATGGGTGGACGAACATGGTTTTCGATGCTGCGGGGCCTAGTTTCGATCCGAACAATCAATATGCAGCTGAGGAGGCACCGAATGCCGATGCTACAAAGTTCATGGAGTTGCTGGAGAATGCAAGGACTCCTTTATATCCTGGTTGTGATGACCATTCACCGTTGGAGGTGATTACAAGATTGTTGAGCATAAAATCAGATTTTAACATGTCTCAAGAATGCTACAACTGAATCCTGGAGTTAATTAAAGATATATTGCCGGAGGATGGCAAGTTACCTAAAGACTTCTACCGATCCAAGAGAATGGTGAGATCGCTCTGGATGGGGTATAAAAAAATTGATGCATGTCGCAACGGATGCATGTTGTACTATAAGGACGACAAGGATGAAGACGCCTGCAGATTCTGTGGTGCCGAACGCTTCAAGGCAACTAGTACAACAAGGACTTCTGGTGCACGCAAGCCAACAGATTAGATGTACTATTTGCCTTTGACGCCGTGGTTGCAGAGGTTGTTTATAGCAAAGGAGACAGCTGATAATATGAGTTGACACAAGCGGAAACAAATAGATGGAGTACTGGATCATCCATCCGACGGGGAAGCATGGAAGCACTTTGATCGAGTGTATCCCGATTTTGCTTCGGAGCCGCGTAATGTCAGATTGGGGCTTTCCTCCGACGGTTTTACCCCATTTGGACTTTCGGGCTCACAATATTCTTGTTGGCCTGTGATTGTTACTCCATACAACTTGCCGCCTTGGATGTGTATGAAGACTCCTTACATGTTCCTAAATGTTATTATTCCAGGTCCGAAGAACCCGAAGAGGAACATCGATGTGTACTTACAGCCCTTGGTAGATGAGCTGAATAAGTTGTGGGAAGTAGGTGCAACCACATATGATGTTTCCAGAAAGCAGAACTTTCAGATGAGGGCCGCACTAATGTGGACCATCAATGATTTTTCGGCCTATGGAATGTTATCGGGTTGGAGCACCCATGGTCGTCTCGCATGTCCGTATTGCATGGATCGCACTAAGGCTTTCCGTTTGAAACACGGAAGAAAACCATGCTTCTTTGATTGTCATCGACAGTTCCTGCCAAATGATCATCCGTACCGGAGGAACATGAATACTTTTCGTGCTGGCGTGGTAGAGAAGTCCAGTCCACCGCCACGGTGGTCTGGGGACACGATATGGGAAGAAGTTAAAGAATTGTCAAGTGTTATTGAAGAGCCTACAGCGGGGTACAAGTGTGATGGATTTGGCCGCGCTCACAACTAGACGAAGAGGAGTATATTCTGGGACCTATCATATTGGAGTGACCATCTGCTCAGACATAACCTGGATGTCATGCATATCGAGAAGAATGTATTTGACAATATAATAAATACTGTGATGGACATAAAGGGGAAGACAAAAGACAATTCCAAGGCCAGGTTGGACTTAGAAGAAATATGCAGATGTCCAGAGTTGTATTTGATAAAGGAAGACAGTGGAAAGTATAAGCAGCCCAAGGCCATTTTCTCACTGGACAAGGAGGACAAAGGTGAACTTTGTAGGTGGATCCAGGGCCTAAAATTTCCAGACGGGTACGTATCGATTTTGAGAAGATGTGTTGACCCGAAGGAGAACAAACTACAGGGTATGAAGAGCCACGACTGTCACATTTTTATGAAGAGGTTAATCCCGATTGCATTTCGGGAATTCTTACCTCAGGTCGTTTGGGATCCACTGACAGAGCTTAGCATATTCTTCAGAGATCTTTGTTCTACTAAGTTGCTCGTCGATCGGCTTGAAAAGCAGGAGAAGGACATTGCAGTAACATTGTGTAAGCTTGAGAGGGTGTTCCCTTCTGGATTATTTGACTCTATGGAGCATTTGCCAATTCATCTTTCATATGAGGCACGTGTTGGTGGGCCCGTCGGTTATCAGTGGATGTACCCATTCGAGCGCCATCTAAACCACCTGAAGAGGAAGGTGAAAAATAAGGCACGGGTCGAGGGTTCTATTTGTGAGGCATATGTCCTTGAGAAGATTACAAACTTTTGTTCAATGTATTTCAAGCCTCATATTGCTACAAATAGAATAAGAGCTTCGAGGAACGACGATGGAGATATAGAATATAATGATGCATTATTGAAAGTCTTCAATGCTCTTGGAAAGCCTTCTGGAAAACTGAAAAAGAGATATTTGAATGATGAGGAACAAAAGGCTGCCCAGTTATATATATTACTCAACTGCGAGGAGGATGAAGTGGAAAAGCTAGAGTGGTAAGTGAAAATCTTCAACGTTCATGTCATCTATTTGTTGATTACGTTATTATAATTTAACGAGTATATCCCGATATTTATTGGTTTTCAGCAAATTTAATGATGAGGTGAGGTCAAGTAGACCATACATTGCAGATGAAGAAGTAGAAGAAGAAATGAGACTTCATTTTCCGTCTTGGTTGACTGCATATGTACGTAAGAAACTAGTTAGAATCTTCCTCCATTCACAACTGCACAAGAAATAACTTAACATTAAACTTAATTTTGTATCTTCTCGTGTTTAGGTCGATCGTCCGGACGTCATCCTTGAGAATGAATCTATTAGAACTCTTGCCAAGGGACCAATTTATGCCGTCAAAATATGGCCAAGTTATTGCGTGAATGGGTTTAAGTTCAAATCAACAAATGCTCTCATCATAGATAGCCTCCTGGATCTTGATTCCACAAAAAATAATTGCTTGTGTATCAAATCTACAAACTACAAAGATGTCACTCCAGGCAATAATTTCTATGGCGTCTTACGGGAGATCGTGGAATTGACGTACAACTATGGCATAGAGCCTGCCAAGATCGTGTTGTTCAAAGTTGATTGGTTCGATCCCATACAAGATCAAGGATGGAAAATTGACAAGCATGGTCTTGTGGATATTAACTACCGTCGTCGATACCAAGGATATGAACCATTTATCCTAGCAAGTCAAGCTCAACTCGTATATTTTACAACATATCCTAGACAGGGAACAACGAAGTACGACTGGTGGGCAGTATGCAAGACTAAAGCTAGAAATACCTACGACGTCGACGAAGTGGCTTATCAGGAGGACGAGCTGCCTCTTGTACCAAATACAGTTGATGTCGACTCAGCAGAAGTTCCCCATTCAATATCTACTTGTGTAGAAGAGGTACAAGTATCCGAAGGGGAAGACGAATGAGATGCTAGTGACGATGATGAGCAAGAGAAAGAGGAGGATGAGGAGGAGGCAAACGAAGAAGATGAATTTTCAGATGATGATTGAGAAACTGTGATTTTGATGTATTCATATTTCTGTAATCTTAAATTATGAACTATGATCATTTCTATTAGTATTCAGATTTTTGAAAACTTAAATTATGAACTCCAATGTATGCAGATATTTCTAAACTGTCATTGTATTTATTTATATTTTCAATCATAAACTGTGATTTTGATGTATTCATATTTCTGTAATCTTAAATTATGAACTCCAATGTTATTATCAGCATGGCAGGATGACACGGAGGCACCTCAGGACGACGCGGAGATAGGCTAGGACGAGCCGTGTCCTTAGGTGGGCAGAGAGCTCCGTTACCAGAGGATGGCTCCGGACCATCGTCTGATCCGAGCACTCCATTGTACCATACGGTCGCAGGTCCGGGTGACAGTACACCTGCGACGAGCAGTTCCAGGCTTGCTGATCATACTCCTTCCCCTAGCCTTCCTACCGCTGACAGCAGCATGGCGGGTGGGGAGCAGGTGGAGGAGGTAGTCCCTACTCCCGCCCGGGCGGATCCATACCAGAGCGACCCTCCATGCGCACCTCAGGACGAGACGAGGATGGAGATTTGCGCCGACGGTCCTACGAAGTAAGTTAAATGAATATATATATATATATATATATATATATATATATATATATATATATATATATATATATATATATATATATATATATATATATATATATATATATATTTTATGCATGTCTGTATATCTATATATATTCATTAATACGTCGGTTATCGCTGTATACAGATATCGTCCCTCGTCGGTACAGAGAGCGTTGGGCTCCTTTCTAAGGTCCAACTATGGGGGTCCGTGGATCAACTACTCGGATGCCTCGGAAGAGAGGAAGGCATTCTGGTTTGCCCACTTCAAGGTAACTAAAGATAGTTAATTTAGTATGATTAATATAATTTTAAGCATTTTTAGAACTTATTATTTTAATTTGTAATTCTTGTAGATGACTTATTTTTATCTACCACACCGGGCCGAGCAGATTGAGAGACAGTTTTCTGCCGTCGTCGCCAAGTTGATCCGTGATGCAATTGACGATCAGAAAGCTCGTCAGCGCTCCGGAAAGCCGATTGCTGGTTGGATCACACCTGACCAGTGGACTATGATGAGGGCTCGATTTGAGGAGCCCCGGTACAGAGAGCGGTCGGAGAAGGCGAAGGCGGCTAGGACGAGGGCCGAAAAGTGGTGTGGTGGATCGATTCCTATGATGGAGCATTTCCATCGTCTGGTATGTAATTTATTACAATATATAAGATTTTATTGATAGTAGGAGTATATAATTTTCTATTTTACTAAAGAATAAAATATAACAAACATGCAGGTACAAAGGGGTGAGGACGCAAACATGGTGACCGTCTTCCTGGCCATCCATCGGAAGGACGGGAAGCTCATCGACGACCGTGCTACTCAGAGCTATGTAAGTACTAATTTAGATTTCGTTAATTTTTAACACAACTTGAAGAATATACAGATAACCATATAGTTAATAATAATTAAATACTTTAGACGTTTATTAGGCTAATTTAGTTAAGTACTGATGTATAGAGATGCACAATGATTTCTAGGACGAGTTTGTTAGGCTACGTGATGAGCGTGCGAGTGCTAGTGCACCGGCAGAGGGAGGGGTTGGTACATCGCAGCCCTCTCCGCCTCAGTCGGAGGACGAGCTTTGGAAGACCGCTATTGGTGGTCTTCAGAGGGGTACGTACTACGGTACGGGGTCCTACGGCGTATTTGTTGCGACGCAGGCATCCAGGGCTCCCTCTGCCAGTGCGCATTCACAGCCGTCACAGATCGAGTCGTCCCGAGTTGAGGGTACCATTGCTTGCCAGATTGCTGAGCTGCGCAAAGATATGCTGAGGAGGATTTCTGAGCAGCCAGGGTCTCAGACGCAAGGGGACGCTGCGTTGGTCACCGCACGCTTTGACGAGCTCGGGCGCACCGTGCGGCACGTACAGGGGACGCAGGAGTCCATTCACGACACCGTTACTAGGATAGCGGCTTGCATGGAGCAATGTAGCGCCAGACTGCTAGCCCTAGAGGAGACGCGGACGCACCCATCTCCAGCGGTTACACTGCCTCCTTCTCCAGCGGTTACACTGCCTCCTTCTCCAGCGGTTGCATTGACTCCTCCTTCATCGTCGTCGGTGGTTCTTACACCAGAGCAGTATGCTTACCTTCTTTCCAGGAGTGGTGATGCTCCTCCTGATCAGCCGTAGTCGACGTATATATATTGTTGTGTGATGGCCAATTGTTGGGTCTTTATGTGGTTATACATATATTATTCTTATGTGGACCATTATGTTTGACATTGTTGTTACAAATTTTCATATATCTGTATTGATTGATGAGATTGTGTTTCAAACGTGTTCGTGATTGTGTGTATCTGTGTTGTTTGATATTGTGTTCGTGATACACACCGTCGTTGTTATAACAAATGGTGTAGGGGATGCTGCAAATGCTGCAGGGGATGCTGCAAATGCTGTATTTTTTATTTTTTTCAAAATTAGCGACGTTCAGCGACGCCCAGCGACGTCCAGCGACGAACGTTAACGTCGCTAAGATAGTATCAAAACGTCGCTAACTGTGCTGAATACCGTCGCTGAGCGTCACTAAACGTCGCTACGTATGACGTCGCTAAACGTCGTTGTATGTCGGTAATATAGCGACGTAACAAAGTCGCAGAACGTCGCCATTTGGCTCTCAAGCCAGGTCAGCATCGATGCATGTCAAGTCGCTCAACGTCGCTAGGTTACGTCGGTAACTGCTGACGTTTTACGTCGCTGGTAGTCGCTGAATTAGCGACGTGTACGCGTCGCTAAGTTTCGTCGCAATAGCGACGTATTACGACGTCGTGTTGTTTAGCGACTAGGTTAATCGCGACTACGTGCAAACGTCGCTAAATATGTCGCTAATTAAAATTAGCGACGTATTTTCCCTATTTTAGCGACGTCCTGAGGCGTCGCTGATTTGACAGATTTTAGTAGTGGCATGCTATAGAAGAAAGTATAGAGTATATTTTTTGGTGTCTTTTCCACAGTTCTAAAATGGAAAATTAAGATGGAGTTTCATCATCTTCTTCATAAAGATTTAAATATAACGACAGTTCCTGAATTGGCAGGAAAGATTGTTTTTGTTTCTTCCTTTGCAGTACGCTAGCAGTATGTGATATTTTGGACATAAGACTAGAGCTACTACTACCAACTTGAACGGTCGTACCGGGTCGGGCCAATATAACTCGTTCTTCATACAAAGTAATTACAGAATCTAAAACATCTCTAATCTCTACTTTTAAGTTACTTACATCAACATTCATATTTTTATGAAAAATCATCTAACAAATACGCCATCTAATTTAATCTTCGGATCAAAAAACCGAAGCTAAACAATATAAAAGAGGTATTTCACCCTAATATTTTCAAAATTTTGTTTCCATTTTGGAAACAACATAATCAAAACGATGTCATTTCTATATTTACAAAATAAATTGGACATGTTAATAATTTCTGTTAGCGCTAAAGGAGAAGTTGGATAATAAACTCCATATAAAATATAGATAACATTGTAAAATAATCCTAAAAATTCATAAATAGAAATAGCAATTAACCAATCATTTTCAGTAACTTGATAATCAAAATCGGGATTAACATTACAATAATGAGTAATGACATATTTAAATCTAATGTAAGATTTCAACATTAAATAAGTTGAATTCCATCTATGTAGTGCATCCTTACAAATCTCCTAAAAGTTATACTATATTGTGCACATAAAGTTTTAAAAGCTTATTGTTTTTTAGACAACATGTGATAATTTGAGCATAAGACCAGAGTTACTACTACCAACTTGAACGGTCGGGCCGGGCCGATACAACTCGTTTTTCGTACAAAGTAATTAAAGAATCTAAAACATCTCTAATCTCTACTTTTAAGTTACTTACATCAACATTTATATTTTCAGGAAAATCATCTAACAATATGAATACGCCATCTAATTTAATCTTCGGATCAAAAACCAAAGCTAAACAATATAAAAGAGGTATTTCACCCCAGTATTTTCGAAATTTTGTTTCCATTTTAGAAACAACATAATCAAAACCATGGACATTTCTATATTTATAAAATAAATTAGACATGTTAATAATTTTTGTTAGCGCTAGAGGAGAAGTTGGATAATAAACTCAGATAAAATACAGGTAGCATTATAAAATAATTCTAAAAATTCATAAATAGAAATAGAAATTAACGAATCATTTTTAGTAACTTGATAACCAAAATCGGAATTAACATTACAATAATGAGTAATGACATCTTTAAATCTAATGCAAGATTTCAACATTAAATAAGTTGAATTTCATCTATGTGGTGCATCATTAACAAATATCCTAAAAGTTAATACTATATTGTGCACATAAAATTTTAAAAGCTTGTTATTTACTTGCAGAAGTGTTCAAACTCTGTAGACATAATCTAAGAGTGTCTAAATTTACATGAAAAAATCGAAGACATTCTTGTACAACTAAATTAATAATATGACAAACACATCTAACATAAAAAAAAGTCGTTCTTCTACTATAGGAAAAAATTGTGAACTTAAAATACTAATACAAGAAGTGTTACTACTAGTACTATCTAAAGAAATAGAAAAGAACATTTATTGTGAATATCATATTCACGTGAAAATTGCATGATAGCGCCACCGATTACAGAACTGGTATGTGAAAATTCCAAATGACGTAAACAAATAATACGTTTTTGCAACATCCAGTGTGGATCTATATAATGTGCCGTGATACAAATAAAATCATAGTTTTATTATGTAGTCCAATATATCAGAAGTTAGAAACAACTTACTAACATTTACGAAGCTTTGCTTTAAAGCTGTCCTTTAATCTAGAAACTTTAGTAAAACATGAATTAAGAGTAGTACTTGCATACTTATAATACCGATCACTATCACCGAATGTGAAAGATTGTTCATCACAAATAAAAAATTTGGTTATAAAGGTATAACTTTCATGAATTTTGATCTATTTATAGATTTATTTTTGGTGTAAAATGACATATTTTACCTTCAAAATATAGTTGTTATAAGAATATTTTTAATCATTTTCTGCAAAATGACCAAAATACCCTTAAAAAACAACCATAAAAATGAGGGTAAATAGGTCTTTTGGCCATCCCAACGGTTTAAACAAAAAAAAATTAAAAAAACCGGATGTACTGAGCCTAGACCAGGCCTGAACCTGGCCAGTCTGGGGCCGACACGGTCGGGTTCGACGAATTTGACCGACCCGGACCAGCGGTCAAACCAAGCTGAGCCAATCCGGACTTGTGGGTCCAAAAGGTACAACCCAACCCGGACCTGCTGGGTTAGTGGACCGTGCCGGTCCGAATCGTTGACCGGCTCAGGCCGGCCTAGACCAGTTTTGACCAAGCCGGGGACTGAGTCGCCCGGCCCAAGCCACACCTTGAACCAGTGGGCTAACCCAAATTGAACCAGTTATATAGGTTTAGAATATTACCACAACAGTACATATACTACTTAAAGAAAGGTAGCTTTCTGGATTTTAAATCTAATCTGGAAATATTTCAAGACCTTGAATTTATCCAGTTGACATCCCAAAAAAGTGTTCCACACGTTTCACTACAACTAGTTGAGAGATTCACAGGCACATGGTGAAGTACTTGAAAGAAACTAGTCGAGTAATTGTTGAAATTATGACCTATTGCAAGTTTATAATTATTATTACACCTTCATTTCAACTGTTGCAGTTAAAGACAATTTGCTAATTTAGTTGACATAGGAGCAATGCAGCGAACACAAACCACCAGAAATGTGAACCCAGCCCATATTCAGTAAGATAATAATTTCATGGCATTATCATCTTCTGCCATCTCAAAGAAAAAACAACATGCAAACTCAAAATTATGCATACAACACTGTTACATAACATCCAATTAATATAACCATAACGACAACCCAGTGACGAATACAAAAGAAAAGAAAGTATCCAAACTGAGATGGGAGTACACCATCTTTCTATTTATTTGTTTCTAACAATGGAATTGCCTCGGTTGACAAAACTTTTACTTTACCGTGTACATCTACTGATAAAGTGCTTTAGGCAAAGGATAATCGCCAAATAAATTTGCTCTGGCACTGCCAACATCCTTCTCTGGACTCGGCTGAGATCTAAATCTGAATTGTCTGCAAGCTGCTATCAAGAACAGATAAAATGTTTTACAAAAAGCAGAAGCAGCAGCAGATAAAATTTCATACAAAACCATTTGTGTACTACTACAAAATGGCCCAGCCAGCTTCTCGGCTGCTCTCAATAATTGTTCTGCCTTCATCCATACTTGCAACTTGATTTCGCCCATGGATGGCGAGTCTTTCCAATATCACAGTTTTCTTGTCTACTGTACGGTCTTTAGACGAAGAGAGCCCTGACTTCCTATATAGCCAGATCTTCCAGGGCAGACAGTTTTCCATTCAACGAGATGGAGCTTCCACTTTCAGCTTCTTGTGGAGCCATGTCTCCATTCTCTGGTGCATTTAACATGCCATTATTGGCAGAGTGAGTAACAATGGAGCTTTTGCAGCCTTCAAAGTATGTTGAATATGGGAAGTACTCCGAGCACTGGGTCTTCCATCCTGCCAAGAGGGTGATTAGAAGAGAGGTAGAGAAGGACAAGGAATTATTTGATAGTGTGCACACTTGGTGCAAGTGGGGTTGGGGGTAGGTGTAAGGCTGCATACATTTGCCCAAAAAGTGTGCACTTGGTGCATTCGGTATATTACCCCCATCACCTAGTGCATTCTGTATATTACCCCCATCACCTAGTGCATTCTGTATATTACCGCTGTTCAAACAGACCTCAAAATCTAAAATCTCCAATAGAAAGTGAAATATCCAACCTTACTACAAAGCCTTTAGTGTAAAAAATCAAAAGCACGCACACTAGACTAAATTTAAGATTTGATTTAAAACAACACTTACTGGAAGCAGCATCATTATCAACAAAAACTTTTTCAAGCAGTTTGTGGACAAGAACACACTCTTGAAACTTCCAAGCCTTGACTGCGCCCGGAACAATATCTCTGCTCCAAAGCACAAGGAACCATTAGAATGTTATTCATCAACGGTGAAAGGTAGATTATTAATATAGAACTGGCTTAGCCGACTGGTTAGAAGAGAGGACATTACGTTGATGCCATTTCTTTAATTGAATGTTCAACTAATTTGATTGCCTCATGTTTCTTATCTGGCTCCAGCATATACATCATTTCTGCAGCTGCTACTCTGTGCATCAAGGAACCTGCATAACCAAATAAACGATGTCGAGAATGCTCTGATGATCACCATATGAAATTGCATATACACAGCAACAGCAAGACCTTTGTGTTTCTCTAGGAAAGATCTGTTGGCTTCAATAAGTGACCTCCCATGTAATTGACTGCAAACAGAACAGGACTTGAAAGTTATTCAATGACTCCTAAAACGGTAGAGCGATAAGCAGCAATAACTTTGAAAAATATATATAGACAGACTACCTTATATCTGGTCGTTCTGCTTCTAAGACACTCCAGATCAGTTTCTCAGAATCGGTAACTGGAGCTGGTAAGTTACTGATCTTATGAAAGAATTTTATCTGTGTACAAGTGCGCAACATTTTAGTATGAAAGGTATGATGTCATAACCCTACCTAGAAGTGATTTACAAAGTTTGTCAGTCAAACTACAACTAAAAGTATGGGTTATGATACACTTGGCAAATCAGGACATGATAATACTAAAATATAGACCTTCACAAATCTGCATAATTATAAAGTAGAATTGAGAATATGAATATATAATGGTGCGTTCATCGAATAGTACATCTCAAACAGTTCCGGAGCGATTATGAGATTACATACAGTACAAATAGGCCCTGATTGTCTCCTGCAGATATCAAATGGCCACTTGAGAATGGAAAATAATACTAGCTTTAAAGTTGATCAAGTCAAATCAAAGGCACTCATAACATACCTTGGAAGAGAATAATGGAAGAATTGTCAACTAAAAGTCTAAAAGTAAACATGCATGCACAAAAAAATAGTAAAGCCACCAATAATACGCTTGTGTTATTTTCTATAAAGTACATAACAAGAAATATACTCTTGCTTAGTCTTGGAGATCAAAGGGGAAAATACAAGTAGCTAAGGAAGATCTAGCTCCTTACTCCATGAATACAGTCATCTTACCAACTTTCAAAAATAACACTGTTAAGTGTTATATTAGAGTTATGAGTTAATGACTTTAGTCCCACATTGCTTAGAATAATAGGAGAGGAGGCTAGCCTCTCCTATATATATGTAGTCTTTCATCAATAATAATCATATCATTATTTCCATTCTGCATGGTATCAGAGCCAAAACCCTAGCCGTCACCCACTACTCTCCCTCTCTCCACAAAACCTTAATCTCCACACCATAAAAAACCCTAGCTGCCCCCCCCCCCCTCCCGTCCCCTGTCAGCGCCCCCCCCCCCCCCCCCCCACCACCACCCCCCCCCCGTCAGCGACCCCTCCCTGCTGGCCCCTTTCCGACCTGTCAGCCCCCCCCCCCCCCCGTCAGCCCCCCGATGCCTCCAATCCCTAACCCTAACCCTCTCCTTCCACAGCCGCCACCCACTCCCTCCAAACTCTAGTTTTGTTTCTAAAAAAAATTCATTGTTGGGATTCTCAGAGGGGAAACATTTGTTGGAACCTCTGTCCATCAATGCTGAAAATTTAACAAAGAGCACACATATGGTTTGTTGTGCATGAATCTTTGTTTCTTTCCTTGATCTTCACACCAGAATCTATCAGAGGTTACCATGGGTTCTCTCTGTCCTGGCTTGTGATCCACACTCTCTGCTTTCTATGCGCGTATGCTGGTTCTGGCTCCGATATTAGCGCATTGGCAGAGTTGTGTTTATCAAGTAGAAAGAACACATCAACAGTCGAATCTCTGACAAATGGGAGACTTTACGGCGAATAGCAGTGCCACAGATACTAGTATCGGCAACACACTAGCAGGCACTAGCACGACGATTTTCTCCATTCGACTTGTCGATCGACAGTTGGAAGGGCCAAAGGACTACTCGACATGGAGAAAGAAGGTCGAGAAGACACTTCGAGGAATGCGGTTGTCCAAACATCTGACTGACAACCCTCCAGCTGACGATGATCCCATCTTTGAGCAATGGGAGACAGATGACAGTCGACTGTTTACACAGTTGATGAATTCCATGGAACTATCGGTGGAAGACATGGTTCAAAATACGGACTCCGCGAAGGAGTTATGAAAAATGTTGGCGGCGGCGTTTAATGGTAAACGCAATTTGTCTCGTATATATGACTCGGTCGTTGGTGTGTACCGAGCAAATCAAGGAGACAAATCTCATAAAGATCATTTCCGGACCTTCAAGGCTATGACGGATGAGATCGACCGCGTGTTACCTCTTACGACGGATATTAATGAAGCACGTGCTCAACGTGAGCAACTTCATATCATGGCTTATCTCGCCTCTCTCCATCCTGATGCGGACTCTGCTCGTTCTCAGATTATTGCTGGATCTGATGTACCGTCCCTGTTGGAAGCACACTATCGTGTCCTTCGGACTGCCAAAGTCGTTGAGACCACTCCGGGTGATACTCCTGCTGATCGTTCTGCTCTCGGGACCGCTCGTACAGGATTTCGTGGTGGTCGTGGCGGCCGACGGGGTGGCCGTAATGCTGACCGTGATGGAGGAAGGGACAATGGCGGTCGTAATGGAGGAAGACCGCGCACATGCTTTAACTGTGGTCAGCTTGACCATTTCTATTGGCAATGCACTAAATCACCTGCTAATATCACCACTGATGCCCCTGATGATGGTGTCCGCTCTATTCAGATGACTTCGGACTCATATACAGATTTCCTTGATTTCCAGGCTCAACGTCGTGGTGAAGCATCTACGTCTGGTTCCACAGCCGGATACTCAGCCGCGTGCATAGTGAAACCCAAGCAATGGGTAATTGACTCTGGTGCATCCTCTCACATGACTGATGACGTAGGTATGATACATGATTATGTACCTGTACGTCGTGCTTCTGGCATTACTATTGCCAATGGCGGTTCCCTGACAGTCCGAGGCCGTGGAAGTGCCAATATTTCTTCCGGA
Source organism: Iris pallida (assembly GCA_029216955.1). Taxonomy (NCBI): domain Eukaryota; kingdom Viridiplantae; phylum Streptophyta; class Magnoliopsida; order Asparagales; family Iridaceae; genus Iris; species Iris pallida. Next base: position 15,065,054 of record JANAVB010025598.1, on the reverse strand, counting down.
CTGTCACTCAATTCTGTACTGCTTACTCCTGGGAACCTATTCAGTTTAATTTCTATTAGTCAAATTACTCGTGAACTACATTACTCGGTAACATTTTTTCTGATGGTTGTGTTTTTCAGGACCTGAAAACTGGAAAGACTATCGGTAAGGGACATGTGGCTGGAGGCTTGTACCTGTTTGACGCAACTCCTGTTGTCTGTGCCGGCATGAAACTCGATCTTGTCGAGTTACATTGTCGGTTAGGCCATCCATCGTCCCAAGCTCTCCAGAAAATGTACCCATCTTTAGATATTCCCTCTTCTTTTCATTGTGAGCCATGTAGTTTAGCTAAGCATCATCGGGTTCCTTATCCGGTGAGTCCAAATAAAATTGCTTCCGCTCCTTTTGAGTTGGTACATTCTGATATATGGGAACCCTGTCCGACTGACTCTGTAATGGATTTTAAGTACTTTGTTACTTTTGTCGATGATTACTCACGCGTCACTTTTGTTTATATGATGAAAAATCGCTCTGAATTATTTAACATCTGGTGCAACTTTCATGCTGAAATAAAAACACAATTTCGTCTCCCAATCAAAAATTTTCGGAGTGACAATGGTCGTGAGTATTTATCTCGTGATCTCGATAAACATCTGGCCCTCAATGGCATCATCCACCAAACCTCTTGTGCGTACACACCACAACAAAATGGTGTAGCCGAACGCAAGAATCGCCATTTATTGGAAACAACACGTGCTCTTATGTTTCAAGCACGTACTCCCAAGCAATTTTGGTCGGATGTGGTTCTTACTGCTTGTTATCTTATTAACCGCATGTCATCGTCTGTTTTCAATGGTAGCTCTCCCTTTTCTAGGCTTTTTCCTGGACGAGAACTATTTCCTCCGCCTCTCAGCATCTTTGGCTGCTTATGCTATATTCGGGATACCCGACCAACCCTTTCTAAATTAGATCTTAAGACAATATAATGTATTTTTCTTGGGTATCCTAAAGATCAGAAAGGGTATCGGTATTTCTCCCGTCTTAAAGCGATATTTTTTACTCGGAATATTACCTTTGTAGAAACAGAATTTCCACCATTCCCACAATCAGCGGGTCCGGCTCCTCTGGTTTATTCAGAAGAAGATTTTTTGTTATTCTCTCCTCAAACACAACAGCTTCCCGTACGGGTGCCCGCCCTTACCGAGCCAGTCTCCCAGGTAGATGGTCCACATACACCGATTCAGCCATTGCCGACATCGCCCACAAAATCCTCCTCCTCAGGTTCTACCAGCAGCTCCGGCTCCAATGAGTTGCCTCCATCTATTCCACCAACAGTTCCACCAGTTCCGCCAGCAGCTCCGGCGGTTCCGCCTGCAGAACGTCCTCGTCGTGCCTGTCGTGATCATCCCTTGTATGTTGACAGCTACAAAGGACTTACCAGTCACACTCAGTCTCTGGTGGCTACTATTGATGGGATTCAGATCCCTAATACTGCTGAGGGTCTCCGATATCCTGGTTGGCGTGCTGCTATGAACGAGAAGATGAAAGCTCTCCAGAAGAATCATACTTGGGACTTAGTCGACTTACCTACTGGTAAACAGGCAGTCGGCAGCAAATGGGTGTTCACGATTAAAGTAAAACCGAATGGCACCCTTGATCGACTGAAAGCTCGTCTGGTGGCCAAAGGATACTCTCAAACCTATGGTGAGGATTACTTCGAGACATTCTCTCATGTGGCCAAAATGACATCCGTTCGTGTCCTCATGGCCTTGGCCATTCGATATGACTGGCCGTTGCTTCAGCTAGATATAAAGAATGCTTTTCTCCACGGAGATCTTGATGAAGAGATATGTGATGCAACCTCCCGGGTTCGTTGCAAGGGAGGGTAAAGTGTGTCATCTGAGAAAGGCCCTCTATGGTCTGAAACAATCACCCCGTGCATAGTTTGGTCGATTTACACATGTTGTTACTCAATTTGGCATGTGTCAATCAAAGAAGGACCATTCAATCTTCTATCGACACATATCTGTTGGAAGAATACTCCTTGGTGTCTACGTTGATGATATTGTAATCACGGGAGATGACAGCCAGGGTATTACAAGACTCGAAAATTTTCTTGGAGAACAATTTCAAACCAAGGATATGGGACCCTTGAACTATTTCTTGGACATTGAGGTCACACGGGGTAAGCGAAACATTGTAATGTCTCAAAGAAAGTTTGTGCTGGACATACTATATGATGCAAGCATGATGCAAGCAAAGAGAACAACCTCACATAATCCAGGGGCGAAGTTACTTCCAGACGAAGGGGTCCTGATGACCAATCCAGATCAGTATCGATGAGTAGTTGGAAAACTCAACTACTTGGCGGTTATGACGCGTCCGGACATTTCTTTTGCAGTGAGTATTACAAGTAGATTTATGGCTTCTCCAAGAATTCCACGCTGGCAGAAAGTTCTCAGAAATCTGTGTTATCTAGTAAAGAATCCCGGAAAAGAAATTCGAATGGAAAATAATGGACACAGTCGCATTGAGTGTTTTACTGATGCTGACTGGGGTGCAAGCCTGACAGATAGACGGTCTATATCTGCCTACTCAGTATTTATTGGTGAAAATCTAGTATCATGGAAGAGCAAGAAACAAAGTGTGATAGCACGCTCAAGCTTAGAAGCAGAATATCGAGCTATTGTTCATGGCACGTCAGAGATATTATATATGAAGCATCTCCTACAAGAACTGGGTGAAGACGCAGCGTCTCAAGTGGCAGATCTATGGTGTGATAACCAGTCTGCTATTCACATTGCCACCAACCCAGTATTTCATGAACGGACAAAGCATATTGAAATTGACACTCATTTTGTTCGTGATGAATATAAAAAGGGAGTGATAAAGTTTCAACATATGAGGACCGGCGACCAGAGAGCTGATATCTTCACAAAGCCTCTTCTGGGTCCTCGGGTTCAATTTTTATGTAACAAGCTGGACATGATTGACATCTATGCTCCAGCTTGAGGGAGGGTGTTAAGTGTTATATTAGAGTTATGAGTTTATAGGCTTTAGTCCCACATTGCTTAGAATAATAGGAGAGGAGGCTAGCCTCTCCTATATATATATATATGTAGTCTTTCATCAATAATAATTATATCATTATTTCCATTCTACAAACACCATGCAGCAATTCACCATGACAAATATTTTCATCATTAAAAGGGTGCAAAGGCTATATCATTAACTTGAAAAACACATGATAGGTTATTGGCATAGACAAGCCAAGAGAGCAATTAGATTCATCCTACATCGCCATTGTGCAGAGCTTCAAGTATAGTTGTGCCAGATCAAAGTTGGTTCTGGTACTCAAAGTTAGACCATGACTTTGTGTGTGGGTTGACTCGGAATCTAAGCCAGACATGAATTTGATTGATTTTTGTTAAGATTCATCATAAACCGAGTCATGTTGGTCAAACAGAATATTCAGGCCCATTACCATCCTACTTGAGCATCAGGCCTAGTTAACAGCAGGCTATAAATTTAAATGGCAGAACATGAATATGGATGAAAGATATTATTTTGAAAGTTTGATAGATATGAAACCAATATAGCTAAACTTAAAGAAGAAAAACTGTTGGTTGAGATGATATACCAAGCAACGATGAGAATCAGGATTATTCTCGTCCAATTTGAGCAATTGCTTAACAGCCTACAAAGAGTACACATAAATTTATGAAATCGTGCAAAGCAAAAAGAAGATAATCAACCGTAAGTGTTGAACATGATGAAAAATGCATAATAGTATTGACATATATAAAGGAATATAAATTATTGACAGTATCTCATGACAAGATATTCAACAAATGGAGCTAAGCAACATGTCATAATTACAATGAAATAACACCAAAAATGTCAGTCTTAAAAATAGAATTTTATCAGGGTTAACATTGGGCTTTTAGCATGCACAAATAGAATGTAAATATGGAGCTAACATCCTCAACTAAATTAGGATCAAGCTGAAATTTAGGTTAAGACTAACGAAGCTAGGACCTCAAGGTAATTTGTAAGCTCGGTTCGGTTATTTACTTCTTCGGCCTCGTCTGTAGATAAGACTCACCTGCTATGCCATTATTCCCATGGTCCAAAGAGCTTCAATCTTTCAAACTAAATAATCCCATCCGGATATTATGCATGTAGCAAAACAAAATAGCTGCGACCGTTAAACTAATTAAGTGCCCAGGACTGCACTATAGTGTACCATAACCACCTTGGTTCCTTGGAGCCCCATCCTCCTTACTCTCAACAAGGTTTTCAAGCCAACTTCACAATTTAGTCTACACATACCTTCATTGGGACCTCAGATTACATCCTTTTGCAGTAAGGCATCAATCCAACATGTTGCCCCATACTTTGCATCTAGTGATGCACCAAATGTCCAATGCTGCTAGCCACTATCCAAGACATTATCTTGTCACACTAATATAGCTGCTTATGTTACCTTGGGCACAGCTATCAAATCCAGAACACACATCAACTCAATTAAGGCTCTGGATCATCAGGCTACTAGTCCAACCGTCGGATCAACAATCAGAATAAATTTATATTAAATAATAATAATAATAATAATAATAATAATAATATAAATATAAATAGAAATAGAAATAGAAATATAAAAAATCAAAAAGACTCCTCAATAATTCATATATCAACCTGCAAAAAAAACTAAAAACTCCATTTTCTAGTTTTTCGAAAAAAATATTCAAAATTCAATTTCTATTGTTAGTAGCTACCAGCCTACAATACATACCTCTCTATATATACTGCCATTTCATATCGGTTTTCCGTATTTGAAGGGCCAAAAAGATAGACCATACATGTGACATGTAGTCCGATACGTTAAGTGCCCATACAGAACTTTAAACAAAATGGATACCAAACATAACAGGTTTAAACCTTAGATCTGACATATCGTATTTAAGATACAAATACCTAAAAGAGTTTCTTCTCTTTCCCCAAATCCCCAAATTCCAGCCCCAGCGATCCCCATTAGCCATCCAACCTCCTCCACGGCTTCGTCACTAACAGGACCAGATGATATCGACCTTCCGACTACCAGAAGTCATCGACTCTCGATCTTCTCCATCAACCCCCAGACCTCCACCCGTCCAGCCATTCCCAGTCGCCTTACGTCCTCCAAAAATAGTTATATTCTGGGTTTCGATAGCCTTCTATGTTTGGTTTAGCAGTTAATAGAAAAGAAAATCCACTTCGAATTTATTGGGACATCATATATATATATATATATATATAAAATATATATATATATATATATATATATATATATATATATATATATATTTATTTATTTATTTATTTTTTATTTTTTTTAATATATATATATATATATACACACACACACACACTCGAGATGTCTTAAGTACAAATCACATAACTTAACCATGTAAGCCACCATTTGATTGTTGAATATTGAAAGAAAACAAAATAAAATATAAAGCTGTCAAAAACTAGGTACAAGGGAACAGAAATCTCAGGGGCAGGAGCGCTCCTTTGCGGCCAACTGTGTGTCCGGCCCTGCTTGCCCACCTATGGACTGCACTTTGACACCACAAAAGAGAGTGCATGAACCTTGAAAGGCCGTCAGATTGCTAGCCTTCTATGTTTGGTTTAGCAGTTCATAGAAAAGAAAATCCACTTCGAATTTATTGGGACATCATATATATATATATATATATATATATATATATATATATATATTTTATTTATTTATTTATTTATTTTTTGGAAAAAGGTAAATTTTATTCCAAAGGAAAAACCATAATCATACAACATACAAACTGAGTGGGACTCCCACTCAACACTCAACCATTCTCCATAGCATTAACATCAAACTCGATGTTATGGAGAATGCCAATCGGGGGGGGTGACCAATCCCTCAAAGATTCGGCGATTTCGCTCCCGCCATACATGCCAAACCGAAGCAGCCAGGCGGACTCTGGCTGTTCGGAACCAGTCCTAACCTCGGCCCCTGCTATCTCGTATCACCTAGATGATGTCCCCAATACTTTTTCCTGAGGCGCACACTCCCAATACCCGACTCTGCTCCGACCAGATCTGTCATGCACTCGAAAAAGATATGCTTAATAGACTCAGGCTCCAAACAGCAATGCACACATTTGGGATCCGGAACCGGCACTCCAAAAGAACTCAGGCGATCCCTCGTCAAAAGGCGACCCAGAAGAAGCTTGTAAACACAACCGCATCTTCCTGGCCAGACCCTTGCACCAGACGAACTCGTAATCAGAACTCAGAGGGAAGGTGCGCCGGATAAGGTTGTAGCAGCTACGGAATTAAAACTCTCCCGTGCCCGAAGATGCTCCAGTCGGCTCCCAAATCCACTGATCCGCAGGCAAAGCCGGATCAATGACTGTAGACATAATGGACCCTTCCAGCTCCTCAGTGTATCGATATGATTCCGGCCTCCACTCTCCATCTCATATGATGCGACTACACGTCAGACCTCGCCTGTCCTCCTGGTGAGTCGGGGATCCCCTGATGTCTAGCAACGAACGCCGATCTATCCAAGGGTCCTGCCAGAGGTCCGTACCCGATCCATCCTTCATGACCCTCCGGATAGCAGACTTTAGCACACCCCTGTGTCTCAGGACAGTCTTGAACGTGACAGAATGGTTGTTATCAGGAGCACACGTCCAAAAATTGTCCTGCTTCACATATCTGCTGTGCATCCAGTCCGCCCAGAGAGACCCCCCGCTGATGAATCTCCAGGACAGCTTGAGCGCAGAGGCCTCCCTAATCTCCAGCAACGGCCTGAGCCCCACTCCTCCCTCCTTCCTGGGACGACAGAGCTGCTCCCACGAGACCGCATGCATACCCCCCAAATGAAATCAGCACAGAGACGCTCCACTCGCCGAATAGTGGCCACAGGGAGGAGGATAGACTGTAGCCAAAAATGGGCCACAGCCGAGATCACCGATCTGACCAGCTCAATGCGACCGTCAAAAGACAGACCGGCCGCTTGCCAACCTTCTACTCTCCGCTGGACATACTCTACCAGGCTATGGTAGTCCTGATCCCGCGCATAATTGACTGTGAGGGGCACTCCTAAGTAATGCACCGGAAGATCACTCCTCGCGATACCCAGGACCTCTGTCCGCTCCTCCTTCTGGGAACACTGGGAACTGAAGTAGACCCGACTCTTATCCATGTTCATCTGGAGACCCGAAAAGGACTTCAAATCTTCCATAATACCCGCAAGCGTCTGCAAACCCTCCGTCGAAGGCTGGATGAAGACTAGCAGATCATCAGCATAAATAAGGTGGGTAACTGGGGGATCCATCCTCCGAAACAGAGGCACCAGCCGTCCACGGTGCACTGCCAGGTCCATCAAACAAGTAAAGTATTCCATAACAAGCGTGAACAGGTAAGGGGACAATGGGTCACCTTGCCTAAGCCCACGGTTGCTCTGGAAGTACCCATAAGGAACGCCCTGAAGGAGAACCGAGAAAGAAGGGGACGTGATGCACTCCCTGATCAACGCAACCCAGTGATCCGCAAATCCCATGACGGACATCAGATGGCAGAGGAAGTCACGATTTACCATGTCATACGTCTTCCTCAGGTCCAGTTTAACACAAGCTTTCTCCCCACCAGGCCGGCTGAATCCCCTCACCATCTCATGCGCCAGGAGGCTATGCTCTGCAATCGACCTCCAAAATAAAATATAAAGCTGTCAAAAACTACGTAGAAGGGAACCGAAATCTCAGGGGCAGGGGCGCTCCTTTGTGGCCAACTGTGTGTCCAGACTCCAGCCCTGCTTGCCCACCTATGGACTACACTTTGACACCACAAAAGAGAGTCCATGAACCTTGAAAGGCTGTCAGATTATAAATAAATAAAGGTCTTGCTAGGCAGCTCAAGACTTCATGAGTTGACATGTTGGTCAAACCCCAATAAACTAACCTTCGAGTATCCAGAAAACATATATACAAAGCTAGGAAGCACGGACACTCATGAGCAAGTAAGAGAAGATTCCAATAGAGTGCAACTTCCACCATATTGAAGGTTTAGAATATATTCATGTGAGTCGCTTAAAGCTACAATGCCCACTAAAAAAAATCTAGTGAAGAATGTGTCGACCTTTCTGCTCCACAAAGCCCAAGTAGTTGAGAGAGAAGCCTATGTGAATTGAGAGGGTCTTTCCGAACGAGGCAAAAGGGATTTGGGTATGTGGTGAAGTGAAAAAAAAGGCATCCAAACAAGCAAGAGAGCATGAGGACCAGTTTCAACAAGAAGGCTGAGTTCATGAAGATTACTGTTGATAAGTGCATCGACAATTCTAGGTCACAATATGGCTAGGTATTATATCCAGAGTTGTTTAGATAGGCCAAAAAACTGTAACAGTAATACATGTAGATATCTGTTGTATAAAGAGTTGAGGAACATTATTAAATATTAAAAAGCTCCTCAAAACACTTTGGATGCATCGGGGTAGCTTTTACGAAAAATATACAATGGTACAATATAGCAGAGGTATGAGGAACAATCAAGAAGGGGCCTGCACAAGCTTGAATTGTGTAATTGATTGGTGACCATTTTTGCCCTCCCTACTACTTAGCTCCTAACTGTTGTCAAATTTTGTGTGATTACCATTTTTAACTTTAAGATGGAAGACTATATACACACAAAAATTAAGAGAGTAGTAAAAATAATTAGGGTATATACCTGAAAAGCAAGCAGAATCTTTTGTTTACTCATGTTCAGTTCAAAAGAAAGTATATGTGTCTCCAGTGATTTCGCAGAGTTACTTTGAAGCAGTTTCAAGTATTTTGTTGCCTCAGATAAAGGATCTTCAACCTGCAAGAGAACATAAAGAAAGGCATATCAGTACTTGCGTATATTCGGAGTTCCTAGAGACCTGTTACCAAAGACCATGCAACAATTAAACTGTTTCCATCTTTCCGAACTTATATTAAACTAGCTAGCATGTAAAGGCAGTTCTAAGAAACCCTAGCTGATCCACTGGTCAGAAAAAAAAAACATGTTCTAAAGACTGGGTAATTTGTATCCTGATTGGAGAAGGCACCATAAAACTTGCAAGATAAAGGAGGGGGAAATAACAAAAAATTCAGTTAAACGCTATATCACCATGCATCTACCTGCAATAATTTTTCACCGTTAGGATCTAAATCAACTGTTTTGACTTGTCGCTTCCCAGACTTGGATACACTAACAGAATTAGCTTCCACCTCATTTGTTTCTTCTGCCTCCTATAAAAGATAAAGATTTTTAAGCAAAGTACAGAACATTCTTAAATAGTATCCTCACAACTGAAGGTAAATTTACTTTCTTATTGCGAGCTTCGGCCTTTCTTTGTTTCTGTCTCAGTTTCTTCCTCTGCGAAGGAGGTAGCCTTGACATTTCATCTTCTTCTTCGGTTGATGATTTTAACGGAGAATCATGCAACTTCATATAACATCTACACATGTAAAAGTTAAAAATATATAAAATCTATTTTAAACAACATACGAAACTATAAGTTTAAACAAGTAAAAGACAAAGTATCAGTAAAGAAAGAACTAATTTTCGGAAGCAAATCACATCAACTAGATTTAATTCGTTTGGAATGTACTTTACTTTGACATTTTGTTTATTGTTAGTTATCGGATAAAATAAAATATTCGGGAGAGTGTTGAGGCACACAGGTCACAGTGCCAACGGCACGAGTCACCAACTAGAGTGTGTGTGTATATATATGTTCTGCATGAAAATATCACCTGATAGCTCCTGCTGCAGCTTTATGGAAGTATGGATGTGAATGCAATCGATCTTGGAACTTCAGCATTGACACATAAGCGCGCAGTGTCATTTTACGTAAACAATAAGAGTGAAAATCAAACTGATCCTCCGTCATGTCTGCATAATGCTTCTCAACAGCCAAGAACTTCTTCAAAGCACGCCCAAGATCGTTTTGACGCAAATAACTTTCACCAGAAGCAAGTTCATACCTTACAATGATACAAAAGTAGTTACTATAGAGATAAGTACATTTGCACACTCACACAACACACTCGCACCAAAAGATGAAGAAAAAGAACACACCACATGCATTGCATGTCATATAGATTATTGTGTTGATCTCCATCTTTTGTGAACAAAGCAGCAGTCTTCTCAGCTAATCCCACCTTCAACAATAGATATTCCAGATGAATATGGTTTCACATAAGAGTGACATAGAGAACTTCAGCTAAGCATATGAGATACAACTATTATATTATTATTTTTTATACTTGATCAGCTTGAAGCATGCGCTTTACACAGGCGCTATTCAGATAACGGTCGGCAAGATCCATAGACCTAGCTTCATCTGCCAAGGCAGCAGCAGCTGCCAAATTACCAGCACGTTTCAGTATTCTGCCCTGCAAGCAAAAGCAAAAAATATTAACATTTGACTACTTGGAGGGAGAGAGATTTGGAAAAACTAAAAGAATACTCAACGTTTCATAAGGCATATTTTCATTACTGATACAAACAAATAACATGGGATTCCCATTCCTTTTCACTCTGTCCAATGTGTCATGGAGATCAATGCAATTCCTTATAGCAAACTGTATCATCTTACCTCTTTGTCTAGACTTGTTTTAGTCTAGGGGAACTTGGAGGATGCTCCTCGGTTGCATGAGCATAACCAGCATATTCAAAAGGTAAGTCTACCTACCTGCCAACTATTTACTAGGAATTTAGCACCAACATAGAGGGTTGACGTCAGATCACCATATGGTCATAAAAACTAGTCAAATACTTTATGGAGCGTGCTTATGTTTCTACAGCTGACCCCATTCTGATTAGAAGGCTTGGACGATGATAATATTAATAAATAACAGGAATGCATAGCATATTACAATTAGCTTCTATGAGAAAGAACCAGTTACAGTGTAAAAATAGGTATTGTCGAAGTTTCAATATAGTCAGAAGCAAAAAGTACAGACCTTCGCAGAATACAAATCAACAACAGTGGGAGTATGTTCAATAGCCTCTTCGATCTTAGATAGCGCAATATCATGCTGACCGCGCCTATCATAATGCTGCACCAGCATAGATCACCTAAGTAATAGGCTGGAAGAAATATATTATTTGTAGATCAACAAATCCAAAAAGGCCATGCTATATGAAACCTGGGAAATCAAAAGCATCGTCCACATAAGCGTCGATGGAGGCTCCTTCTGTGTGCTGCATTTTGAAAAATTAAACACATTCTATCAATTTAGATATCATAATAGCACATTGCAAAAGAAAATTGAAGGATTAGGATAGATGGATTAAGAATACGCAATCTGTCAGCAGAAACCTAAGAAATGGAGAGCAGGATCAAGGATGATATTCAACAAGATATGCTTAGATGTGGTCATAGCATTTATCGAAAATCACGATTTCCTGTGAAAATTCTATGGACCAAAAAACTATTAAAAAAATTGAGCTTGACTGTGTTTACATGGAATATTTTTAGCAAAAAGAATGTAAGTAGACAACCTCTTGCAATAGTGGTGCATCGAATTGGTCAAACAAGCATCATTAATTCCAGATTGCAGCAACTTAATAGCCAAATGGATAAGTTGAATTTTAGCAACAAAAAGACATGACTTGAGATTTAATAATAGAATGGAAACGTGCCACCTAGTATATATCATAGAAACTAAAACCATAAAGTGGAACTGCCACATTGTATAAACAATATGAAGCACTGTGACTTACTATAGTCAACATATATAAACTGCAAGTATGTCAAAATTTTGTCTTTTGTTAACAATTTAGAAATTTTGGTTCCTTCGACAAGTTTGGAACGAAAAATAGGAGTCTTTTTAGCAACAGAAGAATTTAGATATCAATTCCCAATTAATCTACATTGCAAAAAAAATGAAAATTAGTATACGACATGGCAAGAATACAACAATAAAGAAATATATAAGCAACATATTAACCTCTGTCTTTTTATCTAAATGGGATGTTAAAGTCATTTATGTAACAAAAAAGGGAAAATAGAGGATGCTAGGAGCTGATCAGAAGCCACAATAGAGGAAATAATTTTAATCAAGTAATTTATCAAATAATGACTCTCCAACAGAAATGTACTGTCATATCAACACCAAGTGAGAAGATCAGAAAGTTAAAGAGGTTGGATATAGGCTCATATGATAGGGACCCCTGAGAGATTAAGGGTCCGTTTGGATAGTCTTTCTGAAACCGTCCTGAAAATAGTTTTTTGAAAGTAAGTTATAAAGTTGTTTTGGGAGTATGAAAATTAGAACTTTGTGTTTGGTTACTTTCATCTGAAAAATAGTTTTCTGGAAGAAAAAAAAATTAGGATTCTCTTTGATAATAAAATTTTAGAAAATAATTTATGTCATGTTTAGTGTCCTCCATGTTTCCTGTGTCCGCCGCCAAGATCGACGAGGTCACCGTAGCTCGAGGTCACCGCCGCCAAAATCGACAAGGACGACCACGACGAGGTCAACGTAGCTCGAGGCGGCCAAAGTCCTTCAACGTCAACGAGCTCAAGGCGTCCCTCAACATCGACGTTCTCTAGAGAGCGTTCTCCCGATGAAGAAGCCTCCGGTAATCCGATCGAGCAGCCGGTCGTTCTTCTCCCGCTCGAGGTCTGGAGTGGCACGGTTCCTGCTGCTCGAGAAGCTCGACTACCTCCAGCTCACCTGCGTCAACGTAGCGTTCTTCCTCGTCATCGTCCTCTTCCAGGCCTTCCTCCCCGTCTCAATTGAGATCCCGACCGAGAGCGTCGGTAATGGCGGGGCCGCGGGGGAACGTTCTTGGAGGAGACGTCGACCTTAGGTGTCCCACCATAGCGCCGCCCTCGACGTCGACTTCGCTGGTTGGGGTTTGAAGGGGACCCGCCTCCGTCATCCGCATCGTCGTCGACAAGAGTGGACCTGCCTCCGTCGTCCGCGTCTGCTCAGGCCCTCGGTGTGGAGAAGGACAACACGTCAACGTTGGTGGTCCGCCTCCGTCGTTTCTGTTTGGCAGCAACTGGAAGGAGAGAGAGAGAGAGAGAGTTGGGTTTTGGTTGGGAGGAGTTGGGGTGGGGCCCACAACTTTGTGAAAATAGTTTTGCCAAAACAAGTTATGGCTCCTCTCTGAAAGTTAAGTCTAAAAGTTGGTTTTGAAAAAAAAAAAAAATTTGGAGAGTACAATTAGAAACTTTGACAGCCCAACGTTATTTGTCCTTTACTGTGCCATTTGTACTCTGAATATGATGTTTAAAATCATAACCAAACGGAGCCTAAGGCTCTGTAAATGGTTTTCGCTAATGTGAGAGAGGAACTGGCCCTTAAAAGCTGAATGGAAGATAAGGATTCACGTAGATGACACAAAAAACTAGGGATAAAGGCTTTGTATCTGTTGTTGTGTATTGACTGCTACTCTTGGGAAGAAATAATGAATTGGATAGGAAAAGTAATCTCAATGTAGATATTAGACAGGATTTGGGTCCATATATTCCATATGTTTTGGAGCTTCCATTTTAACAGGCAGCAAGTAAACCCAACAAGAAATTGTGCATTAATATAGAAAACAAAAAGAGAAACATGATAATCACTACTAAAGAATATATAGTGTTCATCTGAATAGCAAAGAGATCCAACCAAATCCAAAGGACTAAGAGTGAATGGAAAAATAGTATTATACTACCTATATATAAAAATAACGGAGACATACAAAGTTGTAATAACCATCAAGGAATTAAGAAAATAATAATTGACCAAAAAAATTAATAAAAGAAACTAGAATTTCAAAGAATCAATGTGGTTTTATGCCGGGGTGATCTACTATGGAAAATCATTTAGTTATCAAGAAGATCATGGAAAACTTTACATAGAAGAGAAGAATTTGTGTATGGTTTTTATTGACTTAGAAAAAGCTAATGATAGAGCTCCTACGGAGATAACGTGGTGGATTTTGAAGAAGAAAAAAGTTCCTAGTAATTATATTTTAAGTATGATGGATTTACAAAAAATCGTGTGAATCATTGAAGGAGATGGCAAACCATTTCCTATTCCTGTTGGCTAACATCAAGGTTCAGCAACAAGTCCTTACCTCTTTTAGATAACTATATATGAAAGTAATAGACATATCCAGGAGGTTCCATGATATATATGATGTACGTTGACGACATTGTGTTGGTTGATTAAAGTAGAGAAGGATTAGATGCTAAATAAAAGTGTGGTGAGAACCTTTGAAATCTTAAAGTTTTTTAATAAAGTACATGAAATATAACTTCAACCATAGTCAAAGAGAGAGAGAGAAGAGAAGAAGGGGGGGGGGGGGGGGGGGGGAGGGGGGGGGGGGGGGTCATATAGATTGATAATAGATATCTAGGAGATACCAGGAATGTAATATGTGGTATCTAAGATCAATCATGACATAATTGAGAGATTGAGAAGGATGTTATGCATAGAATTAAAGGAGGGTTGAAATTGAGGAGCACTTCTGGAGTACTTTGTAATAGCATAGTACCTTTCAAGTTGAAAGGAAATTATATAAGACCAAGCTATCTTTTATTGATAGTGTTGTGGAATTAGAAAACATCGTCGGAAAAAAAAAAAATTAATGTAGCTGAAATGAGAATGTTAAGATGGATAAGTGGCAATACATAAAAAATATGATAAGAATGAGCGTATTTGTGGAGAGTTAGAAGTGGCACCAATAGAGGACCAAGATGAGTCTTAGGTGGTCTAGACATGTACAATGATGACCTAGTAGATATTCTCGTTAGGAGCAATAAGATATTGGTTAACGGAGCCGCTAGATCCAAAGGTAGGCCTAATGAATATGGATTGAAGTTTTATTGAAGAATATAGTTTTTGTTAATGGTAGAGAGGACATGGCCCGTAACACAGATGAACAGAAGAAAATGATTCAAACAGCCATCCACAAAAATTTGGATAAATGCTTTGGTTGTGGTGGTGTTTTGGCGATGGTAGTGGTGGTGTAAGTAGCAAAGAGATGTCTGGAGCAACTACTCTTTATGTTGTATCCACAGAAGTAAATGGGTTAGAGGTCATAATTACTGCATCGATTTCTACAGAAAACCTTATATCACATCTGCAGGTCAAAGTGGATTCTCTATTGAAAAGGGGTGAACAATCCTGCTATCTTAATATACAACAGATCAAGAATTGATAATCCATTTCTATAGCATCACAAAGAAACTTAAAGGCTAATTTTCATTAACTAGAGCTTGTCATCATTATCTATTGAGATTATAAAATCCAATGATTAGATTATTGTGCCACAGATGAATTTGATTTGTCAACAAATTTTACCCTCCTACTTCCTACTGTAGAATCCCTTAACCTGGGTTATATGGTATAATTCCTATGGCTGCCAGCTTCAACTGCATTACTGAAAAGGTTGTTCCATCTTTTGTTCATGATGCCTGCTTAGGAACTTGATACATGGAGGGCTTATGCCAGGCAAACAACAGGTAATAAAAACATCAAAATTCTTTGCATGGAGTTATCTCGAAAATGGATTCATGCTCTACAATTGACAACATTCTCAAAGGCTAAGGCTTAAAGATAGTGATGAATTACCAACATCACATGCTTCTCCATTTTCAGTTGAGTAAAGTTTCGTTTTAATGTTCATTAACAATGACTACAACCGAAAATATGCAAGAAGTAGAACTTCAAGGTTACCTTCCCATAAAGCTTCCATTAGTTCTAAGAGAATTCTCTAGCTGAAGAAATAACTGCTCAAGAAGGAATGCCTGCCAAGTTGATTCCCATTAAAGAGTTCATTATAACTGCTTGAGCATCCCCTTGTCCAGAAATTAAAACTTTCATAAACCAACGTTCAATATATTTTTGATAAGGAATATTTCACCAAACCTTGCCAGTGTGGTCGTACAAAGGGCTTAGATCAGAGAATAGTGAAGGAACTCCCTAAGTACAAGAGAAAAGGATTTTGTCAGATGGGATAGTAATTATATAACCAAAATACTCTTTAGAATGGTTAACCTAGAAACAACTGCATGACATCCAAGGAAATTATCAAAAGGAATTAGCATCACAAGCATATATATGAGGGAAAAGAAGAGACTCTCTACCTTAGTTAACAGGGGCCTAACATAGTTATCTGCTGCCTCTCTGAACCTTTCACCTTGTAGAAAATCAAGTGGTATTCGCTGCAAATGAGATAGAAACAAGTACAAAGATGAGCCAGAGATGGTTTATTGAAAAGTCAACTTCCACTTTCAGAAAAGACCGTTAGTAAAACACCTACACTCCAAAATTTAAGGTTCATTTACTTTTTTGCACTTTCCCAAATTAAATTTAACTTCCCTTCGATTTCCAGTCCCAAAGATACGAGTACAAATATTTGTCAAATAGAAAAAGAATTGAACATCATGGTCTCATGTAGACTATTCACCTACATCTCCCCAAAGAGTTTTTTAGTTAGCAGTTACTCTACAAAGGCTTTGTAGGCTATTTACTGGTGCCTATCACTTCCCCGCATGCAAGCATGTTTGTATAACTGATTTATGCACACTGCTGTAAAAAGTTAAAAGTACCAATGAATTCTGTTTTATTATGAAAAATCTCAATAATAACTTTACATGTGCAGCGTCCATCATGGATTTTTTGCTGAGTTATTTTTGTGCTGAAACTACCTTGGTGTAGAGTGGTGAACTATACAATCGGTACAAGAAAATCCATCAATCATGGCAATCACACAATTTGATTCTATCACTCGTGATAAAGCATTTAATGTGCTATGTCCGAGTTACTGAAAAGATAGTATGAAAGAATAAACTCAAATAAACATCGGAAATTATTAATTAAAGTTAATACGAGTCAAATCATAACACTACCCATATTAATTAGAACTTGTGGTGAATAAATTACTTCACCTTAGCAGCAGATGACCACTTGTATTGCTCCCTAAGTGATTTATACAAAGAATCTAGACGGTCAATTTCATCAGATGTATATTGCCCGTCCTCGAGATAGAGCCCTAGGCACTTCTGTAGGCCTCTAAAATACCTGCAGAATGCCGTTTAGAGGTTCAGCAGAATCCAAAAGCACAAAAGAAAATAACACTTCCCAGTACAACCTCATAAAACAATCATAAATATAATTCTATATTCCTTTATAAACAATAATAAAAATGTCACAAAAATTTTAAAAAAAAATCTACAAGTGCTGAAACTTATAGATGCCTGTTTTTATTGTCAGAAACTACAAATGTAACTTATAACAACAACAACAACAAAGCTTTTGTCCCATATTACAAAAGTAACTTATAAAAGATGAACTTTATAAATGCATGATTCATCACTTATCAATCAATGATGATCAGAAAATTGGAAGCATTGCAATGAGAATGAAGTGGGTATAACTAACAATTTTCAGGAACCATTGCAATGCCCAACTTAAAAATGATGCACATAACTTATTTATTTAGATTAAAAATGCTAAAATACTAACATCGAAGAACTGATATATACCCTCAACTACCTCATTTTGGTACTTTAATATCCCTTACTTTTTCTATTGGCAAGTTGATACCAAGGTTCGTCTTATCGGCCGATATTGATACAGTTTTGGAACTTCCAATCCGATACTCACACCGGCCAATACCGAAATTGAGGCTCTCTTTTACAATCAATTTATAAAAGAAAAACTCAAATGAAAAGAGAATTATAGTAAAAAAATAACCTCGATAATTGATTAATCGTGCCGTAGATCAACATATTAGAGTACGACAAAAAAATCTCATATCAACACAATGTAAGTATCATTATTTGTGAAGTTAAATTCACAACGTTCATACATCTTAATATTTTCTCATGTGAAATTATCTAATTCAACAATTTTGATATTACCTTATTTAAAATTAAGGAAGCAACAAATAATAGGGCCTAAATGTATAAAAAGAAATATTTTCTAGTACTCTTATAATGTTTCGTCTCAGAAACCAAGAACTCCGATACTCCGATCCGAAACCAAGAAAACTCCCAAAACGTCGGTATTGATACTCACGAGAAGGGTCAGAAACCGATTCCGATATTGCAAGCCTTGGTCGATACCCTATACTTTTTATTTTCACTTTGATACCCTAAAATGTCACTTTTACGTTGGAGGTAAGGGTAAGTACAAATAGACAATAATGCCCTAACCCTAATCCGACCGTTGTAATTGATTATTTATTCAAATATTAATTAAAAAGTCTATTAAACAATCAACTTCATAATTAAATTAATCATATTCTTAATACTAACCCTAGTCTCATTCCAACAAGAAGTAACATGACGCCCTCTTCGATAGTCTTCCCCTCTCTGGTCGTCATCGTCCCTTTACAGGCTGCCAAGACTGCCATTTTGAAGCAGCAAAGGGGAGGGGGTCTTGGCAGTTGTAGGGGATGGTGACGGTGGCTAGAGAGGGGTCAATGTTGGGGCACGAGAGTGGGGCGGCGAGAGGAGGAGAGGTGTGGGGGGAGGGGTTGGATTAAGGTTAGCGGTTTTAGATAGAAGATGTTTCTAAATGTTTGTCCATCTTTTTTCGGGAAAAAAACAACAAAATAGTAATTAAGTTATGTTTTTTTAGGAATAAAATTGTCCAAAATGGTCCCATACATTAGATTGGATGTCCAACTAACAGAGATGTAAGTTGCAAAACCTGCAGAAGTTGAGGACATTTAAGTGCTAGAAAAAATAGTATTGGTCATTAAAATGCCAAAATGGCCCATGCGCAAGGATGACTATATATATATATATATATATATATATATATATATATATATAAAACATGAGAAACCTTATAAAATTTATAGGAGAAAGTCATGACATCCTCTTTTCGCCCAGGCGATATGGAACTAAAGTGAGGTATACAATAATAATAATAATAGTTAACTGACACTCCCCTGCAAATTGGAGCAAAGATATCAAGCATTCCCAGCTTAGATAATAGTCAAACAAACAAAGGTCGAGATAGTGTTTTAGTGCGGATATATGTCAGTTGAGTTAAATAACATGTTGTAGAGCAACTTTTTTGTCACTTCCTCTCGAATAAAGTAACAGTGTATCTTAATGTACTTAGTCCTTTCATAAAAGACCGGTTTAATATGGATCGCATGATTGTTCTCAAAGTAGAGAGAAGCTCAAGAAGTATAGTCTCCAAGATTTGTAAAGAGTTGAACCAAATCAACTCAAAGACAGCATGTGTCATGGTTGTATACTGTCTCAGAAGGAGTAATTACATTATGTTCATTACTACTCCATGTAACCAAATTGTCTCCCAGAAAGACTTACATAATCGCTAGTACAGCGACGATGGTCAATTGACCCATGCGACGATGTTCAATTCATCCATCAAAGTCAGCATCTGCAAAGGCTGTCAGCAACAGTATAGAAGGTCTATAGAGAAGGCCGCGTCCAGGAATTCCTTTTATGTAGCGTAGAATTTTTTCAACAACCTGAAGATAAGACGTCAAAGGATTCTACAAATATTGGCTCACCGTGCTCACAGCGTAGGTAATATCTGGACGAGTGACGGTAAAATTCATCTATAGCATCTAGGGTCAGATACAGGAGGATTTGATGAAAAGCTAAATATGGATAGTTTGACTGTGGAATATATAGTGTATGATGGTCTACAACCTAGGAACCTTGTGTCAAATAGAAGATCCAACGCATATTTGCGCTGAGAATGTTACAACCGTTTGGAACTCTTTGATAACTCAATACCAAAAGAATATCCCAATAGCCCAAGATCCTTTGTATGAAAATGGGAGACAGTGTTCTTTCACCTTGAAAATGCCAGCAAAATCATCTTCGGTAATGATTAAGTCATCCATATAAACAAGATGATTATGCCATAAGACATCTGATGTGTAAATAAGGATGTATCTGAGCTGCTACAAACAAATCCAATATACTACAAAACTACTAAATTTGTCAAACCATGCATGTGGCAACTATTACAGACCGTATAGGGACCTCTCTAGAAAAGAGATCATAGACTTCCTCGACTGCTCAAAAGCTTAAAGGTTGTTGCATGAAAATAGTCTTCGAAAGATCGTTATTGAGGAAGGCATTCTTCACGTCCACCTAATGAAGAGGCAAAATTCCGAAAATTGTCAAAGATTGAAGAACTCGAATAGGAGTCAATTTAGTGACAAGTGAAAAAGTCTCAACAGAATCCGACCTATATTGTTAGGTAAAGCTCTTAGCTACTAAACGGACTTTGAGCTGATCAACCCAGACATGTAGATTTTGTTAATAGTAATACGCACTTACAACCGACCACCTTTTTACCTGAGGGCAAGGGTACCAAAATCCAAGTCTGATTAGAGTGTAGTGCATAAGTTTCTCAACTATAACAACATGTCAACCTGGATGTTGAAGTGCTTCCTGAACAGAAGATAGAAGAACGATGGCAGCCAAAAAGAAACAAATTTATAATCATATAGAATCAAACAGTGATAAGAAACAAAATTAGAAATAGGATGGGCAGTAGTACAAGAGCGCTTACCCTTGCGAATAGCAATAAAAAGAGAGACATTCATCTGAAGTCGGTGGAGTAGGAAAAGAAGGTTGCATTGTATTATATGCAAAAGAAACATCAGTGGTATATGGTGAAATAGTAGCACGTGAAGAAGTGATCTTATCCGACATCTATATACTTGAGGAGAGGGAAGCAAAGGCCTAGACCTAGGAGGGTAGAAGAAATAGATGTATCAAGTTCAAAAAAGAAATAAGATAAACAGAAATCGTGAACAATGGAGTTGTAGACGGTGTATCAAACACGAAATAAGCATCAAAATAAGCCTAATCCTTGAGAAGAGTAACATCACAAGAGATGACCATCATCGAAGTAGTAGCATCAAAATAGACATATCCTTCCTGTATCAGAGAATAACAACAAATATCATAAGAGCTATATGTTGTCACATGCAACGCCTAGGCGGCCTAGGCGTGTAGGTTGGAAAAAAAAAAAAGCTCGCCTAGACGCCAGCCTAGGGTATGAACAAAAAAAAGCCCGCCTAGAGTCGCCCAATTATGTTTACTATCCTTGTTGAATATTGGTTATTACATATTTGTTGCTTCTTATATTACTTTTATGCTTACTGCTTAATGCTTATTACTTATACTAGATATTTGTCGTATGCATAATGCAGAATTTTTTGATTCAAAGCAAGGGATCATGGGCTGGAGCCTAAGCGCACATAGGCGAGACAGGTGGCTTGTTGCCTCGCCTCGCCTAGCGCCCAGTACAAGATAGCATACGAGTAGCTCGTGAATCAAGTTTATCCATCTGAGGTCCAAGATTATGAGTATAACAAAGACAACCAACTTTGAAGCGACACGAAAGGGGTTGCCCTATGAAATAAGGATAGAAAAAGGTAATTTATTCTCATGGACATAAGAGGGCATACGGTCTATATAAAAACAAGCAGCTAACATTGCAAAATAACATATTCTCTTGGAAGAATCTTACGATTAAGGAGAGAATGGACTATCTCAAGAACGTGTGTAGTCTTACATTCCACAATACCATTCTGCTGAGGAGTATACAAACATGAAGTCTGATAAAGTATGTCATAAGTCTGACAGAATGCTTGAAACTTCCTGCTTACATACTCCTTAGCATTTTCAGAGAAAATAACCTTGATGCAAATATCAAAATGATTAGAAATTCTAGACACAAAGATTTGAAAAAGAGACAGAAGATCTAATCTAGAACACCTACAATGAAGTAGATATGACCATGTTATTTGTGAGTAATCATCAATAAAAGTAACAAAATATATATAGCCATGCACACTAGAAAATTTTAAAGGGGCCCTAAATATCACTACGGACCAAAGCAAAAGGTAAATCATATCATTTACGAATTGGATGAAAAGATGAACGATGATGCTTCTACTCACAACTAAATACAGATAATGATAAATTAGGTAACATAGTACGCAAGAAAGATAACGAAAGATGCCCAAGTCTCCTATGTTGTTGAAAGGAAGGAACATGCACTTACGTACTAGGCAAATAATCAATGTAGTAAAGATCATTTTGTTCATACCTCACACCAATATGTTACTTTGTCAGAAGGTCATGTATGACAAAGATAGATTGATAATCTGTTATTAAACAATTAGAATCATGTCTAAGATGACGAATAGATATTAAGTTATGATGCAGTGATAGAACAATTATGAGTATTTTTCAAATTTAAAGACGGGATAAGTGATAAAATCAGCAGCACCAGAAACATTAGTGGCATCAGCCATAGAAATAAATTTGTAAGGGTTAGAAGCAAGATTTAAGGGTCCGCCATTAGACATATGGTTCGAGGCGTTGGAATCAGCAACACACGAATAAGAATAAGAAAGGAGAGAGATCTAATAAAGTGCAAAGATTGACACACGCATCGCCTCATTCATAATTGGAAAAAGGCATTTGGCTACTAGGTGGAGAAGGCGAAGGAGCACTAATAGGGACAGATACATGTCTGACAATAGGTGTATCATCAGGATAACCATGTTTATCCCAACAATAATTGGTTCGTCCACAATAGGAATAATATAAACCAACATAGTTGTCGCATCCTCATCGTCGGTATTGTGATCTCAAGCAGATAAAAGAGATGCCCACGAACAACACCGAGACATTCGGGAAAAGAATGAGAAGTGCATCGCCTGGACTAAAAATAACCACCATGGCCCTGGCCACAGGTAGCCATGAAAGTCAACAGAGACTCGACCAAAGTAGAAGATGGTGTAGGCACACGATCAACCGTCGACAAGACAGACGTCAAAGGTCATCAGAGAAGGAGAGTAATAATAAGAGAGAACCAGTAAAAGGAGGACCTCAAAAGTATATGGTAACCGGGCCAAGAGAATAACATCAACATTGACCTCTCGTTGTTGGCGAGTAACAGCAGGATCGGAGGACATCGACTGAAAGACATTACATTGTTCAAGAAGGTCATTGAAAAAGGCACCAAAGTCCTACAAATCTCTCCAAGTGCGGTTGTATTGAAGGTGTAAAAGATGTCAAAAAGTTTCTGAAAATTGTCTTCAGACGAGTATAGGGGAACCGAAGATGCATCCAAATTTCCTTGGCACTTTTCAGAGAGAGTTATAACAAGTAGCAACGAGCATCCATAGAGTTAGGCAACCAAATAATTACCTTGAACCAAAAGATATATTAGGGATCCTTGGAGTCCAGTGGTGACTTCGTCAAATGACAATAGAGGCCTTTGCAGTTTAAAATCTTTTCTACGGCAATGGACCATTAGAGCAATTCTTTGCACCGGAGAGAGATCGTAGGGAGTCTTAGTTTGTCTTAAGGTCGAATGAAGAGGAAGAAGCATCAACTGGAACACCTACGTCATCGTCGGAGGCCATAATCAAGGGCGCATAAGATCAGTACAGCAAAGATAGTTGTCCAACTCACCAAGAGGTAAGGGAACAAAGACGACAGAGCACCGTGTCGAAGTAGAGTAACGTCAAATACGAGAGCCAAATGAAAGACCTCAAGCAAACATAAAAGTCAATAATGTAAATAGCATTGAGGAACCACAGAGATCAGGGAAAGGGTTGTAGAGGGAGGTATCTAGGAGAAGCCATTAAGGACGACTAGACTAAGGAGGGACTTGAACAAGGTTTTGTAGCTTCCCCATACGCATATGTTGTAGCATCGATGTAGGCTTTGGTAGTAGCATCGTTGTAAGCAGGCGTCTTAGCCTTATAGAAGAATGTAATGTTAGCTCTGCGGGAGGTGGTGTTAGGCTTTAACTTTGTCGAAGGAGTTAGCTCCATCAGATGGTATTTTAAGCATAGCCTTATCATAGGCTGATCTCGAAGGGTTAGCTTCGCCAGAGGCTATGTTAGCTTCGTTGGGAACACCGGGTTCCCAAGTTCAGCCACAGAAGTCGCTATGGTCGGAGCCGCAATGGCGGAGAAAGGTAGGCGGCGATGGGGTTGGAGGAGGTGACGGATATAGATGGCAATTTTTCCCACAGGTTCGGTCCCCGCCCCAAATAGGACGGGATTGGGAACCATTTCGGGTTCAGTGACTTTTTTTTAAATCCTTGAACCATGTATAGGATGAGTACGGTATTGCCACATACGCCACCGAACCCGCCCCGATATATATATATATATATATATATATATATATATATATATATATAATCTGACGTGCACTATTTACAATTATACATATAGTCATTAATACTTATCTTAATACAAAAATACCTGCTGACATGCACTATATAGAATTATGGATGAATTTGTATTACTATTTATATTTTTTTATAATTTTGTTTGGTTAAAAATCGAGGCGGATAGAGGGATACAGGTTTGAGGATAAGGGTAAGAGAACAAGGGGGCGGGGATACGGGGCGGGACAGGGATCTAGTCCCAGCTAGGGTCGGGGACGGAGATTCTCTGAATCGATGGAGGTGGGGATAGGGAGAGCCTTCAGGGTCAGGGACGCGATTGGCAGACCTGCCCCATTGCCATCCCTAGTTACGGGGTGGGTCGGGGTAGATGGTGGGGCTAGAGGGGGAAGGGGAAAAATTTAGAGTTATGATTGTCTTCAAATTTTCATAGCTGTGATACCATGAAATTCAGAGAGAAGTCTTAATTGATTGATGTCAATAAACATAAAAGCCTTGGTATATTTATAGGAACAAGTCATGCCATCCTCCTTTAGCCTAGGTTGTGTGGAAGTAAAGTGAGGTATACAATTATAGTTAACTGACACACTCCATTGATTTTTTATTACTTGAACTAATCAAATGAGGAAAGCTAGATATAATAAATTGGAGCGAAGACGGATCAAAAAACATACTCGTAATTGTCAGGATTAATCAAAAGAAGAGCCCTATAAGCTTTTTCTCCCTCCTCCAGTTGACCAAGCTTCACCAGTATAGAAGCGATTTGTTCCTTAAATGCTAATTTGTCAACCTGAAAAGATAGAGCACATGTTCAATAGCTTGAAGTACTTTTTGCCAAGTAAAAATGCTAAGCACAGCACGAAAGTTGACTAACAAAATGACTTCGTAAGATACATGAAAACGCACTCTGTCAAAGTAAATGAGAGGATACCTCCTTCTCCAGTCAAATTATAGGCAAGTATTTCAATACTATAATTTAATAATTCAGCATAACTTCATGCAAATGAACTTACAATTCTGGACTCTTTCTTGTGCATTTCTTCAAGTGCTCTATCAATCAATCCACACTCCTCTAGTAAGGATATCTGCATAAGAATATAAATAGTTTACATAAGAATAATAATATCTGTTAGTGACTCTTAAAAGTGGCACCTGGAAAAACGATTAAATTAAAGACAAGGCCTCCGGTAACAAATGGTGTCACGGAGAAGAGACAATTGATGGATAGAGACGAGCGGCTTCTTTTTGCTTGATGGTTGAATGTATCAAAGAGATCAATGCAATTCCCTACATCAAATCTTATCATCTTACCTCTTTATCAGGAATATTTCATAGTCTATCTAGGTTGGGCATGGAGGGTGTCCATTGCTTCTATGAGCATGAAGCCTTGAAGTGCTCACAACTAAAATGGTAGATCTACAACCTACTGCCTTCTAGGTTTATAGGAAGGCACTATATTTTCTCGTATAGCTAACTTTGGTTGGAATTTGAATTCTAGCACAGAGGGTTAGGCTTCAGGTTTGAAAACTTTCTCAATTCTTTATGGAGCTCTCCCCTGCTCCCATTCTGATGGGAAACGGCTTGGAATATCATAATGAGTAAAACTACAATAAGCATCAAATAAGAAAATTGGACGAGCATAATTTTGCAATATATAAATCATTAAGGGGATTTGTGCGAGACATGAAATAGTCGAGATATTTTCTGGGGGCACATTGGATCACCAATTAGAAATAAGAAAGAGCATCTCAGATGATAAAGCCAAAAGCAAAAAAGAAATTATGTCCTTCAGACACTCTCATGTTGAAAACATTCTCCAAAATTCCCTAGGCGGTTTGACATCACCTATCATTTGGATACTATAAGATTTCACCACATGGTACCATTAACATAATATATGAGACTGGAATCTGCCATGGATTTTGAGATGTCACCAATTGGGAGCAATTCAGGATCAGGGATCTGATTCTGTTATTGATAGGGTCATATAAGCAGTAGGCTGATGATTGCATGGATGCATCTAAAGGTCTACCCACTAAATTCTATCCAGTTTAAAATTTGAATATTCAACTCTCCAGTTACATCCCAAAAAAAAAAAAAAATCTCCTGCTGACAACGAATATAGTTGAACTATTATACACTGTTATCCCTTTACAAGTATATAAGCAAATTAACCTGTCTTATATATGGTCCTTCTGTTGATGTTTTCCTCCAAAATTAGCCTTCAGCGGTTAGTTGTATAGACTCTAGGAAGCGGTTATATCCTAGAACACCCAATTGCATCACAAGAACTCCAAAACGTACATTTTACCCTATGACATTGTCCAGAAAATTTATTGTTACTTCAAGGATTTAGCTTTTCTTTTCTCCTGGGTAGTGGCAAACATTTAGATAGCAGAGCAACCCATATTGGTAAAATATTAAGATTTTAGCTAATTACCTTGTGACATTGTCCAGAAAATTTATTGTTACTTCGAGGATTTAGCTTTTCTTTTCTCCTGGGTAGTGGCTAACATTTAGATAGCAGAGCAACCCATATTGGTAAAATATTAAGATTTTAGCTAACCAGTAACTTATGCTCTCAAACTCTGCTGAGAGACTGAAAATTATTGACATTCAAAGTAATCCAGCACCAAACATACAGAAGTAAAATCAAATGAAGTTAATAATATAGCATGTCTTACCTTGTATAAAAGCATTTCGCCGTGTTCATAACGCTCGCTATCCGGAGGATAATCATCTTCCAATGTCCCTTCATAAGCCTCCAAAATTTCAACTGCCTTTGAACAACTAGCAGATACATATACTAAGAATAAACAATTAATAATTTCAAGAATGTAATTAGAAAGAATAAAATATTAGGATCTTCCATAATAACAACAATCTCTTCATAAGATAATCATCTTGCAATGTCCCTTCATAAGCCTCCAAAATTTCAACTGCCTTTGAACAACTAGCAGATACATATACTAAGAATAAACAATTAATAATTTCAAGAATGTAATTAGAAAGAATAAAATATTAGGATCTTCCATAATAACAACAATCCCTTCATACCAGATTTTTGGGGTTGACATGATAAATAAACTAGTAATATGTCCCATTTTATTGACACATATCCAGACAAAAGAAAATAAAATACTCACATAAACTGTGATCATTTGTTAAAGATATGATTTAAAGTACACCCGATCGCATGTACTAATTACCACTTGTGGTGCACAGGTGTAAGGTGTCTTTGCTCTCACAACACAAGGTTTTGTCAGCACATGGTACAGATTCAATAAGGTAACAATAGTGTAATTTTTATGTAGTCATTATTACAATAGGACAAAAGTTTCAGTCCAGGTGTCGAAAGTTAAGCAAAAGGAAGCCAATAAGAAAAGATAGGTTACTTCAATATTATCTCAATCCATACACATACCGTTTCTATTAGTAGGATTAATATAAAGCAAGCAGGTAGAAGTTACAGAGACGGGAGACAAAAAACTGATTTTGTTGACCAAAATGTCACTTCACTTGTTTAGTATTCTGCATTGATTAAGGACCTCTACAAAGAGTGTGTTAGCATATATGATTTAAAGAAAATGTTCCCATCAACAGCACCCCATCTAATCCCAGCTATATAATGATTGGAGCAGTTTTATAAAAAGTGCACACTTTTTAGCATCAGCTTAACTATACAATAAACTTACCTGTGCAACATGAGTAACATGTATACGAAGTTAATGTAGGTCTATAATAAATGTGTGTCTAGTGTTGACAGTCAGAAAGAAAGAATGGCGCCAAGATAAAATAATAATATTAATAAATCAAGAAAAAATAAACAGTTAACCATAAGCACAAAATAGATGCTCTCCCATTATAAAGAGAGATCCTCATCAACAACATCCTGCAGAGGCAAAACACCTCCAAACCAAAATTCAAAATTTTGAATTTTCTTACCTAAAGAGACAAAAGCTAAAACATAATGGCCAGAGAGTGCAATTCCATGACTGCACAATAGTCTGATTTACGGTCTTGATGTATAAAATCCAGCTAAACTTTTCAGTCCATCTTTTCATCATATATATGATATACAGATCTGCAATTTACCTACTTTATATCTCATTCTTAACAAGTCAGCTGCTACTATTTTGAACGATATGTATGTCACTCTGTATTGCATCGCAATCAAGTGCAGAATACTAAATAAGACCAAAGTGCCGGATCCTTATTAGTGGGAAGCTTAAAGCATTATATATTAGTACAGTTGTGAATAGCCACGTAAATTTTGATTTAAATAGGGATTGGGAAGTAATAAACCATAATTATGTTCTAGGCTCTCCCTTACACCCTCCCCACAAGACGGAACCATGTTTAATATACATAGAAATACTGATGGACAGTCCTATACTCCATCTATCGAATAGAAAGTGCCAGTTTTACCATCCCCAAATCAAGATATGCATTCTAAAATTCCTCACTCCACCCTTTATATAATCAAGTTATATAATCATCAAGGCTATCTGAAATTACTCGGATGCCCATTCTGAACGAACGGCAATGAACTATTCCTGTCATTTATCCCTATGTCCTATAAGGATATTTTAAGACTTTTATGTGTAAGCGAAGGATGAATAACCTTAAACAGAGAGAGAAAAAAAGGAAATGAATGCTATATGCCCCATATATGATTCCTATCGGACATAAGAAAAAAAATGATATTAATAGGTACAAGATAATGGAATGTCATTGCTTAGTAAAATTTTAGCATACAATTCACTATACCACTTCTATACTCCAACAATTAAAAACTGCTCACAATAACTTCAATAGATACCCATAAAATAAATTGTGATAGGCACTATAAAGGAAGAAAGGTTTGAAATAAAATAGAACTTACTTGGCATTCAAATGATGCGCAACAGCAAAGCCAATCCAATTCATACGATGATTTGGTTTTAATGTTAGAAGCTGTTGCCTTGTTTCTACAAATCCTGCCAAGTCCCGCATTTGTGCCTGTATAAGATACGCAAAGGAATAATCAGAACAAATGATTGCTCGCCGTAACAGATTGCCTTGGCTTGAGCTGTCCATATATGTCAAGCTGTGAAAAGTTTTAACTAATTTAATCAGGCTTATTGAAAACTACGAAGCAGTTTATTTTCTGTACATTGTGTAAAATAAATTAGAAAGTTTGTGTAACATAAATAAGACAAAGTGGCTGCTTATATATCTTAATGGCTACTAATAGTTGCTAGGTTGTCAACTTGCATATTGTGTCTCGATTTGCTAGAGTATCGTAACATGTATCGTGTGATAGAGTAACTATAGGAGTTTAGGCCTATACTTCTAAATCCATATAAAAACATGATCTAATATAATTTTCCCACAAGTTTTTTATTTATTTCATCTTTACAAGTATATCTAGTTCTAAAATCCAGATTCTTAAGTATGCAATATATGAGTCAAGCAAAAATAATCCGTACTTACTATTTGCCTATATGTATCGTATCGGATGACAGAAAGGCAGTATATCATAAGATATGTATAGTGTATCGCAAGACAATAACAACATAGGTCACTTGGCCAACAACATAGAAAATCAATATACATTTATCTATGTTAAGATGATATGTATATATAACCTTACAAAATTACTACCTATAGAAATTTAATGATGATTACAGCAAAGATGGTATGGCAGCTACAAGATCATTAAGAAAACTAAGAAAAGCAATGATGGATCAACGAATTGTCATGTGATGTAGTAGTGCACAAAATGAGGTGAGAATCAGGAACAAATACAATACAGTCATGGCAATATCGTTAAATACACAATTCATAGTATAGTTCCTTGCATCATGGGATCAAGTACTAAAATTTCTACAGACACACACTAAGGCTTAGCAGATAGAAGCTCACAGCATAACGACCTGTAGTAGTGACAAGTCGCGTAGAATTTCAATGTTCTCCCGATCAATTCTTAAAGCATTTCTGTAGCACTTAATCGCTTCCCTGTAATCTCTGTCTGATCTATACAGAAGGCCATAAACATGCCAGCATACATGACTTTTAAGATCATTCTGCAACATATAAACAGAAATAAGTAGATTAAGGACCTTAAAATAACTGAAAGACAATGTCTTGTAATGAGCCTTGAATGCAGTTACCAACCTTGAGACCACGGCGAACCAGTTCATATGCATCAGATTTTCGATCCATGCAATTTAATATCAATCCTTTCATTGATAAGGTTTCTAGTAAGAGGGGAACAAAGCAAGAGAGAAATATTATAAGACAACATGAAAAAAACAATGAGAGTAAAGGAAAATGACCAACATAATTCTTATCATTTGTTAGCTCATAGCATATGGAAGAAATAAGCAGTTAGAAATCTAAATATTCTACCTCATCTAAAATGTTATGGAAATAAAAGAAAATTTGCATATAGATATCTAAACTCGTCACATGCACAAGGCATGTGCATTCCAGTAAAATGAGATCCATTAGCACACGGTTGCATGCAACTAATGCAGCGCTCTTCCAAGAACATGATTTACATACATCATGCAGAAGTAATGGAGCAGTTTGGCATGATCATACGTATACCATATAGCAAGCAAGACAATAAAGTTTTAGGAAGCAAACAACAAAAGATATTGTCTCAACAGTCTTGTATGATGGACAAGGATATTGCCTTTATATTTTGACACCCTTGCAGAACAGCACAGGTATATCCATTTGAAGTCCACTCTATCAAGATACTTAGGCTGGACGACGACCCAAAGACTAAAGGGGCACCATTTTTTACATATCTTATATATTATTATTAATTTAAAAAAATTGATTTCTACTTTTCTACGGAGTGCCCAGCGTGCACTGCAACTCTTCTTCATTTTTATATAGCTTATATGTTATTAAAAAAAATGGTTTTTGTGCTGGACTCTTCTTCTCCGATCTCTAGTTTTGTACTTCTCCAGACAAGCAATTATGAAGAGGATTGGAGGAAACGATTCATATCTCACTCTCCAAAAAATCAAAAACCGAAAAGTTCTTTTTTTTATTGATTGCCCAATCCGTTCAGACAACATCTCTCATATTTTTCTCCTCCAAGGTTCAAAGTTTTCTACTTGTTTGGTCTTTAATTCACGAAAGTCGAAGAGTAGAGAAAGTTTTGACTTTTGTCCCGGAGTCGTTATAGAAGTCGACACTTGCATTAGCAGTAGCGACTTGGAGTCGGACAGTAGCGACTTGGAGTCGGACGATTCGGCGAGAAATTTAACAATTAATTCCCAAATTATCTTGAAAGAAGCAATATGCTTCGATAATTAGATTGGGTCTATTATTGAATTTCTCTTGCTTAATTTATTTGTTTATATCAATGTATCATGAAAAAAAAATTGTTTAACTTTTATGTTCTTTGCTTTTATTAAATATCCTACAAATCAGAAAATCAAAAGTTGTTGAACAATTTGAGTATTTGAGCACTGCAAATCTGCAATTGAGAATCCAGAAGCTCTACTACTCTAGGAGTCCTGGTTTTATCGTTCCTTGATCAATGACTATAATTAGTTTAATGGTTGTGATGACGAGTTAAATTCTTAAAATTGTATGTTTGATTAATTGTTGTGAGTTTGTGACCTGTGAATTGTTGAGATTGGATGTCTTTATGTGTTTATGCTTTAGTTTAGTTGTTTAAAGAAACATGTTTCCTAGAAAACAAACCAGAATTTCTAAAAGGGGAAAAATGAAGAGAGAATGTCTCAAACTATGAAAGGGTTCTACAGATAAGTATGTTCTTAAAGAAACAAGTGTAGTTCAAGAAAACTTGATGGAAAATTTAGACAATCTGTACAAGAAATCATTTTGAAAAAATTATAGAAAATGATCATGTTGCAAACAACAAGGATACTTATTGAGGTGAAAATAATAAGGAAAACAAAAACAACGATCATTCTTTAAATATATATGATCCAAGCGTTTTGGATAGCCTTGATACAAAAATGAGAGATTTACTTGTTGAAAAGTGTCCCATTAGGGAGGTTAATTTAAATACCCACGTGACGAACGTGGTAACATAGTATTATAAAAGAGTGCTTCCAAACAAAAGAAGTCATGACAAAAAAATGGATAGTTAGTTAGATAAAGTATTTTGTTTTTGTTGTAACCTTTTCAAAACAATGTGCTCAAAAAGTCAATTAGCATAAGGATGTAGAGATTGAAAACATCTAGTGAGAAGCTTAGAAAGCATGAAAAAATCGTGAACACTGCTAAATTGAGATCAATGGTGGAGTTATAAGTCAGATTGAAAAAAAATGAAACTGATAAGGAATTGCATGAACAAATTAAAAAAGAAACACACCATTGGAAAAGAGTTTTGATAAGAACAGTATCACTTGTAAAATGTTTGGCTATTCATAATCTGGCATTTCGTAGAAAAAAAAAAGTTGATGATAACTCTAATGATAATTTCCTAGGCTCGATTGAAATGATTGCCAAGTTTGATCCAATAATGCAAGAATATTTTCAACAAATTAGCGAAAATGAGATTCACTATCATTATCTTAACCATAAAATTTGGAATAAGTTGATAGCTAATATATAATCAAAAGTGAAAAGTGCCATAATTGAAAAAGTAAAAAAAATATTATTCTATGATCCTTGATTGCACTCCAGATACAAGGGACAAATGACCTTAATATTACAGTGAGTTGATGTGTCAAGTATTCCGGTAAAAATAAAGTACTTTCTAGAATTTTTGAATGCAGAAAACACAATCGGATTAGGTCTTTTCAATGATTTGCTTGTTGGATTAGAGTCTCTTTATGTTGATAATATTAGATGAGAAGGTTATGATAATGGCTCTAACATGAGAGGAAAACACCAATGTGTTCAAAAAAGATTACTTGATATAAATCCTAGAGCATTTTACATGCCATGTAGTTGTCAGTGTCTTAA
Source organism: Iris pallida (assembly GCA_029216955.1). NCBI lineage: Eukaryota > Viridiplantae > Streptophyta > Magnoliopsida > Asparagales > Iridaceae > Iris > Iris pallida. The sequence goes on along the minus strand of JANAVB010025598.1, from coordinate 15,031,914 downwards.
TTTAGTACTATGTGATATGAAAAAGTGCTAAAGCAAAAAAAGGGCATGTCAATGCATGTATATAGTGTTTTCCCAATTGTAGGTGGAGTGTGTTACTTGATTGTTTAGATGGTTTAACACTTAAGTCACTATGCACCACAAGGTAGGGTAGTCATATTGTATGTGTCAAAGCCATTAAATTACAACTTGGCCAAATCAAAGAAGCTTAACTTAAAGTAGCAGATCTTATTGATGATGCAAGATTATCTAGGAATGTTACTTTGTTAGCAACACATAAACTTAATAGTTTTTATTACAATTTGAACATATGTGTATTGATGTTGCGGTGAAATAATTGAAAGGACTTCAATAAATGCGAGAAGAATGCATTTGAGATAATAGCTTTTGGCTGCAATTTGATTGTTCTTTTTTTTGAAAGCTAGGTGTAAAGCTACTAAGTTGAAGTTGTTTTACATAGTTGGGCAGAAAGCATTTGAGATAATGTTGGCATGTTATTGGGGATGAAGATGTTGGGCAAAAATGTTATTTTTAGATAATATGTTGGTTTAATTTTGCTAGTGAAAAAGCATCAATCAATATAGATGAATTTTATTTTTGAAATTTCAGTTTTTTGTTTAAGAGACGAAATGTAATGCTCTCTTCTCGACTTTGTAGTTCTTTCAAATTATTCAAGAGATGGTTTCACTTCATTTTGGTCGTCGATTATTTTAGTTCCTTTGTTATGAAATTTTCAACTTTCAAAGTCAAGTTTTTATGAAGGGGCTTTTTTTTAGCTCTCTCCGGGCAGAGAAAAGTTCAAGGCTGACCATGCTTTAGTCAAATGGACAGATCAAATAAGAAATCAGTTGAAAAAGAACATGAAGTTACATCAAGGACTCAAGAGACCAAGGTTCAAAGTATCGTACGTATCGGTCATATCAGATCGGTTGTGAGCATGTCCGATCCGATACTGTCCAAAATTATCGGTATTGGCCGATCCAGAGTAAAAAAAATATTGTATCGGTTTGTACCGGCCGATACGTATCTGATACGAACCGATACATGAAATTTTCATCAACGAATTCCAACAAGAAAAAAAACGAATACTTCTAGAAAAAATCGAATTACAAAAATTCAATCATAAGTCCACATAAAAAATCAATAATTGAAACATGAGACAAAAAAATTTATAAATGAGATGAAAATTACCTCGACCCATAAATATAATTATAGAAATTATTCACCGCCGTCGCCGCCACCGCAGCCTCTTTCTCCGCTCCCGCAGCCCCTTTCTCATGTAGGAGCATCCAACCCGTGGATGAAAACGAAATGGAGGTGGAGACGGAGGAAAATGGAGACGGAGAGGAGAAAGAGAAACAGAGAAGACTCTCTCCTCTCCGGTAGTCGCAAAAAAAAGGAGGTTGTGGAAAAAAAGGAGACGGAGGAGTAAGAAAAGAGTGGAGGCATTAAAGAGAGAGATTATATGTATTTATTTGACTAGGGTTTGTTAACGGGTTGGTCGGGTTAACGGGTCCATGCTTTAAAAAAAAAATTGAACTTACGTTTGTGTGTGTCGAGCTCGGAACTACCTGACAATAGCATATTTAACCTACAGCCTACTAACCACTACAGCACTATAATTTTATTGTAATTTCTTACTAACATATATATTTTATTCAGTTCAATAAAATTACTATTTATTTACTTATGAAAAAAAGCCCCAAAAAAATTAATTTTTTATATACGATCAAATAGGCAACAACAACACACGTTATAGCTCACTTCCTGCTAACCATATTGCCAATGCACTAGTGTAATATATATATATATATATATATATATATATATATATATATATATATATATATTACCGGGATACGAGGCCGCAGAGGGAGGGGACAGGTATGGTTCAAGACTGCCAGATTACGGCTTGCAGCCTCCGTCTGGCATGTCTGAAGGGAACGGAATCGTCGCATTTTCGAGGGACTAACCACCCCTCCTATAGACATTCTTCATAATATAGAATTTAATGAATTTAATGTAACTGCTAGGCACCCTAAATGGGTGGAGGACTATCCATGATTGTAAGATTGTATGAGCTGATTTTGGAATAAAATTTACCCTTTTTCCAATATATATATATATATATATATATATATATATATAAAATTTATTTAACAGATTTAAAATAGTTGGTTATGTTATATTATGTTAAGTTTGTCATTTTATAACTGTTAGAGTAATTTTAAAATGTTTAACTATATTAATTTTTATACTATATTTGCAGGATAAATGCCTAAAAGTCATACGCTGAAGGAAATGGATGCTGGTTGAAGACATAACAAACATTTTTTTTATTATTGTCCCAATGTAAATCTTGTATGTAACATTATTTTATTATTGTATGTGACATTAATTATTAGTATATATGTAATATTATTGTATGTAATGTTTTTTATTTTCATATGTAACATTTTTATAACATTTGTAAGATAGCATAATGGCACAAAAAAGTTGTACGTTATTTATAACATGTGTATCGCAGGTAAACCAATCAGAAAGGATGACTATTATTTTATTTAATTATAATAATAAAACAAAGAAAATGCTTAAATAATACATAAATTGTAAATTATTTTTTCTATTTTTTTAATAATTATTTAATACTGCCGATACAGCCGATACCAAAAAATCTAATACTCCGATCCGATACTGCCGATACTTCCGATACTGATACCCATACAAACTATCTGATACCGAAACCGGTACCGATACCTTCAACCTTGCAAGAGACTTTTGAAACATCTAGGCAAGTGTGTCCATTAACAAAATATACCAGAGTATTTACACCCAACTTCTGGTGGATTCTAGTTGTCCATGTGGATAGGTCATTGCTTAGTTTACTCCATACTCGTTAAAGTCGTGAACACTTTTACAATGTCCCACAAAGAGTTTTGAGACAACAAATACAAGGTTCTTTCTCCTATTTTCTCCTTAACTAGTTGTATATCCCCCAATCAAATTCAACGGTGCACCCCAATAACCCTAATAAGAGAGATTTTGATCCATTACATATCCAAAGATCTAATTAAATCAAGCACATAACCCATATCCTTTTCTATTTTCCTCGTAGTTCCTTGTATCTCAACCAGATACAACTTACCTTCTTCGAATCAGCAGTATCCTATTAAATTGAGACTAGGTCCACCTGAAACATCTTTGGATCAGAAAATACTTCCCTAACTTCTTTTCTTATCGATAGCATGTGGATCTTTAGTGTATTATTCACAAGGAACGATGCATACAAGTAAATATCATTCATAGAACTTTAAGGTAAAATATGACTCCAATGACCTTACAACGCCCAAGAGGTGGAACCAATTATATAAACAGTGTTTTGCCTTTTGAGGAAGGTTCATGCTCACATTTCTAAAACACACAACATTTATGCAGTGACTTAAAAAGTAGAAACAAGAGTTTATAGTGACCTTTCAGTAACCTTTGATTCCAGTTCCTCGCCAGCTAATCACGAATAAAAAGTAGAAACAGGAGTTTATAGTGACCTTTCAGTAACCTTTGATTCCACTTCCTCGCCTGCTAATCACAAAGGTACTAATACAAGGGGATAACATCCATCACCATGATCAATAACAAGAACGAAGTCTTTATCCCAGTGGGGTCGGCTGTTTGAATCATTTTCTTCCATTCATCTCTGTTAAGGGCCATGTACTACATATCACTAACAAATACCATATCCTTCACACCTTTAATCCATGTTTGTTTAGACCTACCCCTAGACCTAGGGGCACCTAAACTAATATCTTCTCTCTCCTCTTTACCGGTGTATTCATTAGGGTTGGCTGTTTGATCCTTTTCTTCCATTCATCTGTTAAGGGCCATGTACTACATATCACTAACAAATACCATATCCTTCACACCTTTAATCCTTGTTTGTTTAGACCTACCCCTAGACCTAGGGGCACATAAACTAATATATTCTCTCTCCTCTTTACCGGTGCATTCATTGGGGTCGCATGTTTGAATCCTTTTCTTCCATTCATCTCTGTTAAGGGCCATGTCTCACTAACAAATACCATATACTTCACACCTTTAATCCATGTTTGTTCAGACCTACCCCTAGACCTAGGGGCACATAAACTAATATCTTCCCTCCACTCTTTACCGGTGCATTCATTGGTCTGCATTCATTGGTCTGCATTGCACATGGGCAAAAAACCTAAGACGAGCTGTCATCTTGTCCTCAATTGCACCACCTGCAACTTCCACGAATAACAATTCTTATCTGCCCACACTCTGATCTATAAATAATATTTGGTATTACAACTATCTTATAGTATAGAATTTTCCTTTCGATTTCGACCTCAATGGTATCATATGTTCACAAAAGTCCTCCATGTCAACTATCATATTTTAATTTTATACACAACATCGTTTTGAATCTTTGAATAATGATGAATGACTTATCCAAAATACGAAAAATAATCGCTCATAGATCTCTCTTGTCCACATATATGTACTCTATCGTTTCTCTTCTATAAGGCTGAAGTTACATTTCTTTCGTATACTATGTATTCGTCTTACTAAGTTTAAAATCTTAGATTCCAAGTTTCTTTCCAGACATTTATTTTAGCATCTAACATTTACCTACTCTCATCAAATAGCACAATATCATCAACAAATATCACATGCCGCAGAATCTTCTCCGTCTAGTAATTTCATCCATTACTAGTGAAAAAGGTAATAGTCTAATGTTGATCCTTGATGTAAGTCTTTGATTACTAAGCATCAATAACATCCTATATAAGATGTTAAAGCCCCTCTCCTACACCAAATTGCTAGAATTGTAATGAGGGTTAAGGGTTTAATATTATATTATCTCAACATGTTCCTGCAAGTCAAAGACTCGAAGGACCATTTAATGAAAAGAGCTGGATTTACACAATTTGTTATAATTATTTTTTTATCTTATAAAATCTGCTTCAATGTGTGCTAAAGAAAATTCAAGAATATGTTGCTCAGATACCATGATAAAGTTCCAAATATTGCCACTGCACCAAATCTCAAGTTTTGTAGGGAGGGTCAAGGATTTAATATTTTTATTTATTTCTAATACAACACACGATCCTTATAGAATAAAACCAAAAGGGCCTATAATAAACTATATACTGTGTAGTAAGATTGTCGGGAGGTAGGTTTTGTTTGGGGTAACCATGGGATTTGGCCAAGAAGAGTTATGCCTTCAAAAATTATATCATGGAGGATATAAATCTTTATGATTGAGGGCTACTTTATTGACCCCTCTTCCATGGGCCCTTTAAAGACAAAGGAAGAGGACTTAGTCTTTAGAACATAGAATGAATTTTTCGGTGTCAAGTTATAGAACTAATTTCACGTGACATGAAGGTTTTTATATAATAATCATGATCTTGGTTGCATGGGTACTACTCCGGAGAACCATATTTCTGTTTGTATTTGTATATGTATCTTACACATTTTTAGACACAACACCTCCTCGATACTCATGTCCAATATAGCTCGCCCATAGTTATGTTTGAAGGGACCCAAAAGTGTTCTAAATGGCAACCGTCTAGGCGGTAGACGATCTCTCTCCGCACCGTTTTTCGGTAGGCGGTGGAGTAGGCGACCAATGGAGGTTTGCGGCATAGGCGGACGCCTAGGCGGAGCAATACCTGACAAGATATTTTGGCCAAAAAGGTTTTGTAAGTATTATGGGCCTATGGTTCACTTTTACAAAACTAAAACTTGATAAATTTTCGTTCTACAACTTAGTTATGCATGGAACACACTTAAAATATGCATATTAAGCAAAAAACAGTGGTAAAATAGTAAAAAATGTATCGACCGCCTAGGCGGACTAGGTGGGCTCTTTTCGCCGCGCACCCGCCTACCGCCGTTTAGAACCTTGGACCCAAAAGTGTTCTAAATGGCGGCCACCTAGGCAGCGCCTAGGCGGTAGGCGGTCTCTCTCCGCACCGCTTTTCGGTAGGCGGTGGAGTAGGAGGCCAATGGAGGTTGGCGGCATAGGCGAGCGCCTAGGCGGAGCAATACCTAACAAAATATTTTGGCCAAAAAGATTTTGTAAGTATTATGGGCCTATGGTTTACTTTTACAAAACTAAAACTTTATAAATCTTCGTTCTACAACTTAGTTATGCATATTAAGCAAAAAAAATTGAGATAAAATAGTAAAATGTATCGATCACCTAGGAGGCTAGGCTCTCTCCACCGCGCATCCGCCTACCGTCGTTTAGAACTTTGCCCAAAACATGTTCGAGAGTGATTTGGCGTGGTTGTGATTGTGATAAACATATTTTTGAGATAAGGGAAATAACATTTATTTGCAGCCGATCCTATTTGTAACTTCTTGTGACCTAGTTACTATAAGAACATGCATAATATAGATATAAGTAACATCTAATTATAAAATATGTAGGTGTGTTATCATGTGTATATATAACCGCATTTCGAATTTATATCCAAATCCTAGTCCATGTCTTTCCAACCTAAAGCATGATCCAATGCTTTGCCTATTAGAGTAGTGTTAGTGTTATGCATACAACACTAGAAATTTCCACGTAAGAAACATATAAGTTTATATCGTAGGTTGTCGACCTGACATCAACATCATATTTTGTGATCTTTTTACATTCCCATGCAAGGTAGTTACGGCAAAAAGGGCCTTGATGTAACCTTGAAGGCCGATCTTCTGGACCTAAACCTAAAATTATTGTGATGAAGTTAAAGCTCATGCAACCAAGATGCACCCTCCTACTTTCCTAAACTAGAATATAGTGTACATAAACTGATAGGGAGGTTATATGAAATGTTATGCCATACCCTCCAAGTTTCCTCATCTAGAAAATAATCTAGACAAACTAAGGTTCTAAACGGCGTTAGGCGGGTGCGCGGCGGAGAGGGTCCACCTACCGCCTAGGCGCCTAATATATCTTTTCTATGTGTGTATGGAATCATACCTATGTATACACTAAATAACATTCTCAAAAAAACTGAAGTTAGTTCTTCGTAATTTCGAGGATTTCAAGTTTATTGAGAGCGACAATATCTTTGGTGCATAATATGGAGTTGGATTCTCCCTACTGACATTAGTTACAAATTAGAACAAAGAACGTCCAGAGTCCAGAAACTATAGCATTCTCTCTTCTTTCAATTTTTTCATATAAAATTTGCAACTTTTTGCAAGATAGCACCCGCCCATGCTGCCTCACCTACACCTACCCCGCCAAACCGCCTACGATAAAAGAGGTGCGGAGAGCGGACGCCTCGCACCTAGACGCCCGTCTCAATCGCCATTTAGAACAGTGTAACATGAAATGGTCTGCCACATGAATTGCTTTCATTTTTATGGCATATCACCCCAAGGAGCTAACAAAAATGAAACTACCATATGTATCACGATTGATGGATGCTATCGACGAATTAAGTTACGAGTCATACCATGAAAATCTAGGAGATCAGGGAGATCTATAGAAGCCATTTAATTACTGAGAACAATGAATAATTTAGAGACTAAGTGGGATTTAGATATTTGACATTTCCCTTACAATAGCTTGGCATATTTTACATATATAGGGAGAAAAGATGTAAGGTACACCAGGACCATGTTAGACAAGTTTGGTTTCGAGAGGTTACCCAAAGTCATTAAGATGACCACTACACATCTATATTATTGCATGCTACTCTACAATAAAGGCATGTTGTTTTGGTAGCATGCATTAGAATTTGTAAAGATTTTAAGTGTAATAAGCATCTGTGGACAAGGCACTACACTGCTAATTGGTCAAAAAAGCATTCTTTCACCTGCACGTAAAATGAGGACATTTTTATCTTCTACTTTCTGTTCTTTTAGCAATATTCATATAACAGAAAGAATGAACGGTAAACACAAATAAGATAAACATTATGAAAAAGCCTCATCTTCCTTATATATATATATATATATATATATATATATATATATATATATATATATATATACACACGCACATTTTGACATGAATGCATAACCACCTATCTCTAAGTCACTGCTTCATTGAAACCTAGCAGTATGAATCTGACAGGATTATTTATCCAATTCGCAAAATTCCCTGCATAGAATTAGTAGTTCATACCAAACAACGGTAGGGAAATGTCTCCTCTCTTACTTGCCATCAGCACAAGCTTCAAAATACTAGATGGCGCAGCTATTCTGAATAGGATATATTGAAAGAAACCAAATCTAGTTGCAATATCTCAAACATAGACTAGACTCGAGAAGAACAAGAGAGAGAGACATTAATATACATATGAAATCCAAATTGGAATCCAATAGCATAGCTTCCCACTATATATATATATATATATATATATATATATATATATATATATTGTCAATTAAAATTTAGACTACTGGTCAATACTGTGGTACCTCCATGGTCAGGAAACTTTTTCAGTATTCCATCTGCAGCCTTCACTCCCTTCTTGTATTGCTTGGTCTCATATGATTTCTGTATTAGAAGGGACGGTAATGAGTATTTAATCAACTCAAACTGGAAGTCATTATTGGAATAAAAAAAAAGAAATGCATCCCAAGTCTTTGACGTTCCGTGCTTGCCATCTACTTAACAAAATAATTCTTATAATCACTACTTTTGCTAAACAAAAAGATGAAAATTACAGCCTTCCTAATGCAATTTAGTGTGTGCTAATATTGAATTCATATGACTGAATGCAGTTACATAACTTAAAACATAACAGAAGACAACTCCTAAAGTTAATTTTGGAATTTCTTATACTACTATATACAGCAAAAAGTTATTGTTCAACGTGTACAAAGCTCGACATCTTGTCTTTCGTATCATCAAGCTTTGTGTCCTTTCAACAGAAAAAATCCAAAATATCCATGAAAATTTCAGAGAGAATATGAGTTTGAGCAGCTGGTTCGTTATTACAGATTCAAGTTACCTAGATGTTTACAATAATTGGTCTGGTGTATGCTTGTATGCTCAAACTGTGGGGTAATGTTCAAGTAATTCAGCACAGACTTGGCCCTGAGTCCTGACATAGTTATATAAGCGTAACAAGTCCAGGACCCAAGCTGTCTTTAGCACATCAAAACGACTAGTATAGGATGAGGCAGATATAAAGGGCCTAACAATGTTGGGCATGGCGTTAACTGGTTCGTATACCTGCTCATTGCAACTCTTATGGTTTTCCTTAAGCACGTCACATTTTCCTTAAAGGTCACTGTTCAACTATGGATTGACATCTTTAAATGCTAGTAGTGACTAGTTGGTTAACAGATTAACATTTGAATAGATACTACTGTCAATAGGAAAAGAAAATGTCTTCTTTCACAAAGACACACACTAGCCCACGTATGTTTCCCTTCCACGTCAAATTCAACTTAGGCATGCAAAATAATTCTTTTCTTTTCAGTTGTGTATAACTTTTACATGGTCAATATAAAAATCAAATATGGAGTTGATTCTGGTAACTAATGAGACCCTACATTTTTTGGAGTCAAAATGTACTAAGGCGCAACAAAGAATCGCCCAGTAAGATCATTGCATACTTTTCTGGAACGGTCATCATAGATCAAAAGTACCATGAGTCCAAAGCGTTGAATTTATACTTCAAAAGGACTTCCATCAGGAACTCGAAAACATGGAATGCCCAATAAAAACCCACCTCCCATCATAGATGCCAAAATTCTTATCAAGTTCGCAGTATTTTGCATGTGCATGAATACGACACCATTCGGACACAACAATAGAGAGACAGCGTCAGTTTTGGTTTCCCCTATGTACTTAGGAGTGTATCAGTCATGTCTGATACAAGTGCAACATGACACGGCATGACACAACAAAGACACGATATTGATTTTAGGAGAGTCCTTCTCACTAGGTTCTTACTAATGTGAGACTGCCCAATATCATTTTTTTTACCAATTTCCATCAGATGGTTGCAGTCTTGCAGAGTAACTTACTATAATTATGAAGGCTTTTGCTATGAAATCAGTTCAAAACTGCATAATTTAGAACAGTGTTGTGAAGGGCACATCGGGGCGCGTGCCAATGGCACCATGCATTATGTGGCGCAGTGTTGCACCTCGCCGCCCCTTGGAGGCTTGCGCCTTTAGTTCGCGTGCCAGTAGCGCCCGAGTTGGCGCACTTTACATTTTTAATTTTTGACTTAAATTGGCCTTACCATCACAAGACCCACAAGCAACCCAAGCCCACAAGTAACCCTAGTAACCAGATGTAAGCCACCTCTTCTCTTTCTTTTCTTTAAACACACAACCTCCGCCCTCGTTCCTCTTTTCGATCTTCTTCTTCAACTCCAAAGGAAAGGAGGCCCCACATCCTGCTCGAGCTCCTCCACCTCCACCGGATTCCACCTCCTACTCTAGCACTTCTTTCTCTCAGGGTCTGATTGGATTGAAAGGGAAAAAATAAGCAGAGTTAAGTGGGGTTAAGTGAAGGAAAATTAAGTGAGAGGGAGTAGAGTCAATACATATAACCTTGCTTGGATTGGAGGGAGAGTTAAGTGGAGTGTGTTTAATAACTCTTGTTTGTATTATAGGTTTTCAGTGAAATGAGGATTAATAAGTAACTTTAATTGGAATTTTAATTAGAACTTGTCAAAATATCTTCACAAATAAGGAAGATATGGAGCAGCATATTGAAAACAGGAAAAGATGCAGAAAAAAGTTGTAGTATTTTACAAGACAAATAAGGGATATTTATAACTTTTTAAGCAAAACCCCTCGATCCCCCCTCGTTAACCCTCCGATTTGGGTGTTAAATAATAGACCAAAGAGGGTTAAACAAACACTCACTTAACCCTCTATAACCCCCTCCTAAACCCTCACACTCAAACCAAACATGGTTTTTATTTCCCCTCATTAATCTTCCCCTCACTTAACTCTCTTAACCCTCAATCCAAGCAGACCTCAAGGTTAGCTTATTTTCTTTCTATTATATTTTTAGTCCCTTTCTTTTTCATTTTTTTCTGTTACTTGATATCACTTCAGTCTCTTCTTCAACATCAGAGGAAAAGACAGCTCACCTCCTGCTCGAGCTCCACCTCCATCTCGCTCCATCTCCTACTCTTCTACTACTTATTTCTCTCAAGGTTAGTTCATCCTTTTTCTATTATATTCTTTATGTTTATTTTCATTTAATTGCTTTTTCTACTACTTGATATAATTTCATTTGATACATGATCATATTCTTTAGTATTTAATAATCATTACTGTTATTTTAGTCTTTACATGTTTTACATGTTATTGCTTTATTGTTGGCTTGGCGAACTTTGTATCCATTTTTAATAGTTAAATCATTCAGACAAGTTATTTTCAGTATTTTAATTTTCTTGTCACCCATTTCAAAAATAAAACCTGAATTTAGTATGATTTCAAATGATTTTGACCATGTATAGTCCTTGGTGTTGCTAATGTGTTGAATTTGATTGATTTATTTAGATTTATTTCATTTGTTGGGAAGCGGTACATTTTTAAACAAGAAAGATCCGACATGGCAACACTCCACAAAGAAGAATCCAATTGATCCATATAGCCTTATTTATAATTTTTGTTGTTGGGGATTACATGGGCAAAGGAGCATCTAGTTGGAACAACACGGAAGCGGAAGAACACAAAAGTGTGTTCAAAGGTGCTCGATAATGTCAGAGAAAAGATTGGCATATAAGGCGGACCAAAGAGTTGCGACAACAAAAGAATATTGACTACCTTTCGGATTTTTATGAGAATGAAGATATACTTGAGATACATGAGGAAGAGGTGAAACTAGTCTGAAGAGGAAAAGGTGTGTCGGCTTCGGCAAATAGGATCAAGGTTCTAAACTGCGGTAGGCAGGTGCGCAGCGGAGAGAGTCCGCCTACCGCCTACGGCCTAGGCGGGTGATATATTTTGGACATTTTGTTACTATTTTACCATGTTTTTTGCATAATATACATATTTTAAGGGTGTTTCATGCAAGGTTCACAGTATCGATATCGGAATCGGTATCGGACTATTCCTATGAGTATTGGTATCGACGATATCGGTAGTATCGGCGGTTTCGGATCGGAGTATCGGATTTTTTGGTACCGGAGAACAAATAATTATTAAGAATTTATTTACATTTAAAAACATATGTTTTGTACATTTAGACATAATTTTAAGTATTTTCAGTGTTATTTCTCAGTAGTTTTGAAACTAAATGAAATATTAGTCACCCTTACCGATTGGTTTACATACAATAGATTGATTTTCTTCTTTTACATGCTTTAACAACCTTATTATGTTTTAAACCCTTGCTGATTTGTATTTTTCGTTTAATTTTCTTTGTCGAATTGACCGGAAAAGAGATCCCCAATGTCGGTGTCGGTCAGTATCGGATATCGGTCGGTATCGGATCGGGACATGCGAAACCGGATCGGTATCGGCCGTATCGGATCGGTATCGGCCAATACTCTAAACCATGGTTTCATGCATAACTAAGTTATAGAACGAAGATTTATGAAGTTTTAGTTTTGTAAAAGTGAACTATATGCCCATAATGTTTGCAAAACCTTTTGGCCAAAACATCAATTTAGGTATTGCTCCGCCTATGCGCTCGCCTACCTCACCTCACCTCCGCCTAGCCCGCCAAACCTCCGTTGGCAGCCTACTCTACCGCCTACCAAAAAGCAGTGCAGAGAGAGACCGCCTGCGGCCGCCTCAACCGCCATTTAAAACACTGAATATGATTGCTTTCTCTAAGTTAAGCAACACTCAAGGAACTTTTAGTGGGATTGGTACGTATGCGTTGCAAAAGAAAAAATTCCAATAGATGCCTATGTCACCCCGAATCCCAAGCTAAAGGTGGCAAAAGATAGAATGAAAAAGCGGATGAAAAAGCTTCTATTTACGAGAAGCTTAATATAGCGGGTAGGGATCGAACATAGGATGATATTGTTAATTGGCTCTGCAAAGCCAGGGTTGCTTTCAATTTTGTGTGCCTTAGAAGCTTCAAAGTTATGCTCAAGTCTGTTGGACTCTGGTCCAAAATTACCCCCTCCTCTGTATCACCACATGAGAGTTCCTCTTCTTGCAAAAGTCATGAAGTCAATAGATGACTATGTAGGCAAACATAAAGTGGTTTGGGCATCAAGAGGGTGTTCACTGATGTCTGATGGATGGACTGAAACAAGGGGAAGGACTTCAATTAACTTCCTAGTCAACTCATCTTGTGGCACAGTCTTCTTGAAACCCGTAGATGCATCGGCATATATCAAGACTAGGGAGAAGACATTTGAGCTACATGATAAGATTATACAAAAAGATATTGGGGAGAAGAATATAGTACAAGTGATTACAAATAATCACTCAAATATGAAGGCGGGCGGTAAAGTTCTACAAAACCTACTTTTTGTGTTATAATTATTAAAAATTTAAGTACGTATTTGGATTTAATTTTTTAATCATTCGAGGTGAAATATACTCGTGTATATTGGAATCCTTGTGCGCATTGCCTATATCTCATGTTGGAAGATATTAGAAAACTTTCATTAGTGCAGAAAACTTTACAAAGGACAATAAGGGTGACGCGATTTATCTACTCTCATGGATTGTCTTAAATTGGATGCGAGAGTTCACAAAGGAGTTACTTAGACCAGCAATGACACGGTTTACGACTTCGTCGTACCTTACACTTGGAAGCCTCCACAAATAGAAGAGTACCTTGAAAGAAAAGTTTAAATCAAATAAATTGTTAAATAGCCAATGGATAAAGGACAAGGATCCAAAGGGGAGTGAGTTGCCTAAGATGTTTTTTATGTCGGACTTTTCGAACAAGGTTGCTTTCATTCTTAAGGCAACTGCTACTTTGGTACCAGTTCTTAGGCTCATACATTGAGAAGAAGCTCGTCATAGGGTATACACACAAACACATATATATATATGAAGCAATAGACTATGCAAAAGAAGCCATTATGAATGTCTTTGAACATAAGAGAAGTACCAAGTTCAAAGACATATTTGAAATTATTGATCGAAGGTGGGGGAGATCAGTTGCACCACCCATTGCATGTTGCTAACATGGCTACTATTTGAATTATGAGTTCTATGGAAATGAAGACATTCGCTCAGATGAGAAGGTTATTGATAATCTTTATAAGGTTGTTGATCAATTGATTTGGGATCAAATATCCAAAGATCAATAGGAGCTCTCCATATATAGGAATGTTGATCGTGTATTTGGTTTACCATTGCACATTATTCTAAATTTAAATTTTATATAAGTTAACTATTTTGCATTATTTATTATATTCTAAAATCTGATGCTAAATATGTAGCTAATCAATGGGAAGCAAATGGTTGCCCAGCCCCTATCTGCGAGAAATTGGAGCACTTTTGAGCAAGTATACAGTTAATATTTTGTGTGATTATTAACTTATTTCTATATTTTATTTATTAATAAGTCGTAAACTATTACAGATACACGTTAAAAGGAGGAACACACTAGATCACAAGAGGTTTAATGATCTTGTGTATGTCAAGTACAATAAGCAGCTAAAGGAGCGATATTATGCTAGAGACACCATGATTGATCCCATATCATTGAGCCATATTGATAAAAGTTGTGAATGGCTACTCGGGGATGGGGATTGTGACAAGGATATGCCAGTGCACAAAGATGGCAATCTTACATAGGTTGATGTAGATGCTCCTATTATAGTAGATGAGCCTTTAGTGAATACTATATCTTCGGTATCCGCCAAAGCTAGTGGATCTACGTTTGCTGCTACCGGATCTACATCTACTGTAGATTGAGGTCATGGGTCTATTGCTCGGGGTCGAGGGTCGACTCCACGAGGGAACCAATAATAGATGATTAAGAGTTTGATGGCGAGGAGACAAAAGAGAATATTGAGTTTGAGATGGAGGAGGATAATTCAGCTGATAATGAAGTTCCGCTTGATGATGATGTTGAGTAGTACTAGTATAGTACTTAGTAAATGATATTTAGGTGGTTTGGCAAACTTTGAGACGAGAAATCATAAGACTTCTATAAGTCTCGTCTTTAATTTATCGATTTGTCATTTTTGTTGTTTGAAGTATAATTTGTGTGGTTTTCTTTCATGCTCTAAATATCTTGTTTTATATGCTATATAGTTTTACATGACTCTTTGCATTATTTTTGCTAGTTTTATATGTCGTTTATATATGTGATATTCTCTTTGAAAGGCTGAATAGTTTTAAATAAGCACCTCACTTCAACGAAACGGGCGCCAGACACGCCATAATCCTTTGGCATTAAGGATATCTTGTGCCTTGTTGTGGAGTAGTTTCTCCTACACAATGATTTACATGGCTCTTACAAAATTAAACTTTACCGACCATGAAGACAAAATTCCACCAATTGTGTTTCCAGTGAAGTCCACAAAGTTCTAATCGGTAAAGCCCAATCAACCTTTATCTTAGTATTTTCTCCTACGCAATGATTTACATGGCTCTTACAAAATTAAACTTTACCGAGCATGAGGACAAAATCCCACCAATTGTTTTTCCAGTGAACTCCACAAAGTTCTAATCAGTATGCCCAATCAACCTTTATCTTAGTAGATGAGAAGTATGTCCAATCAACCTTTTCTCTTAGTAGATGAGACGGTCCATCTCTAGTTCTTACCAATGTCGAGTACCAGAATACCCAAGATCTTTTTTTCTGATCAATTTCCATCAAATTGACCGATAAGAAAATAACTCTCACTATCAAGAAGTCATCTTTACCCATGGAAAAGAAAAAAATGAGACTATTTCAAAATTACATAAATAAAAGGCTTATTGCACCTAAATACCCTCAAATATCCAAGCTTTACAACTTGATACCCTAAAGTTTCATATTATACCGGTTAATATCCCAAACTATTGAGTTGCACGTTGCTACTCTTTGTTAGCTATCAATTAACTTTTTCGTCTAGAAAATGTTATTTTTTTGGACCAAATTATCCATGATAACCGTACATGGTTAAAGTAAAAAAAACCATCCATGACTATTAAGAAGAAGAATACACAAAGGAAAAAAAATCAAAGAGAGAGGACAAGCAGCAAGTAGCAACTACTGCTATTCTGTTGTTGCTACCTCTACTCAAGAAGAGAGAGGAGCAAGAAAAGATCTGAAGAATTCCAAAGTTGATCCCAACTTCCAAACCCCGATCCATCCAAAGATGAAGGTCTCTTGTTGCTCGGTCTGCCAAACTAGCTACGACAAGGCAGACCGCATCCCCCTCCTCTAGTACGGCTATGGCTTGTGTCACGACTACCTCACCCACATGCTCATAGCCTCCCTCGATGAGGAGGATGAGATGGAGGTGTGGCTCGAGGTCTTTGGCTGCTCAGACTGGGATGTCCACGAGATAAGTAGAGGAGGTGGTTGAGGATCAGGATGGTGGGGCAATGGAGGGGTTAGATACCATCCAAGAGTATTTTTGTCATTTTTGGCTTTTCCGTCAACTCCATTGGGTAGTAAGTTGTCTAATTATAGTTTAGGGTATTAACTAGTATAATATGAAAGTTTAGGGTATCAAAGTTGTAAAACTGGAATAGTTGAGGATATTTAGTTGCAATTAAGCCTAAACAAAAATATAAGAATTCGTAAATAAGATCATTCTATACGGTGAATTAAGCAACTATGATCAATTGGTAAAAAGAAATGAAACATGTGGTTTAAAATTTCGAACTTTAATCAATTGGGAAACCAAAATTCCAATTATTTGAATTCTAGGAACTCTCGTAAGTTCTTTAGCATATGCCCAATCAATTTTTCTCTAGTTCTTAATAATAAACTACACAAGATCATTTCTTGTGATCAATTTTCAAGTAAGTTCAAAAATCAGGCCACTCCTCGGTTTTACATATTTAAACTATGGTCGAGGCAATTCCACAAAGTTGGTATGGGTAAGCCAATCAAAAACCCACCTTTCCAATAGTACATGAAACAATTCTTCCCCGGTACTTACCAATGTCTAATACCAGATTATAGATTGTTTGCTGAGGAAGTAATTCTAGCTATCAAGACGTCATTTTTACCATGAAAAATTGAAGCAAATGGTTTAAGATTTCATAAAAAGTTAAAAACACAAGCATAGTCAAATAAGTACCTTCTAAACAGTTATCTACGCAGAACTCAAATTTTAAACCCCACCAGTTTCGAACTCCAGGAACTCCACAGAGTCCGATCAATCTTATACCACGCAAGATCACTTTTTTATCGATTGTAGCTATAAAGAAGACATTTATTAAATAAAAACATAAAAAAATAGTCGACTAAGTCCGCTATCTACAGAATTTTCTAGGGTCTAGGGATTGAAAAATAGTCGATTAACTCTAGGAGCTCCACAGAGTTCTTCCTCTGCAATGCCAAATCAATCTTATACTGCGCAAGATCACCCGTTTTGATTGATTTTAGCTATAAAAAAGGCATTTTTGCCACACACAAAAAAGTCGATTAAGCCCATTATCTACAGAAATTTGTAGGGTTTAGGGCTTGGAATCGGGAGAGTGGAGATTACTACGATGACTTCTAAGAGATTTGCTTCTCTGGAACTTGTGATCCGCTCTATTGGTCGCCATTCTTTCAAAGGAGAAGAGAAGAAGAATGGGGGGAGAGAGAGAGAGAGATTGGAAAAAGGGGTTTTGGGAGCAGTGGGATTCTATTGACTTATGGAACCCTACCCCCTTCTGCTCCTACTTGAAAAAAAATATAAGGGAAAATTTGGTACGGCCCCTCCACTTCGTGGCGCTATGGTGGAGACCCCTCCCCAACTATTAATTTCTTTCCGACCCTTATTTGCAAATAAGGTCATAAAATTTATGACAATTATATGGGACAATTATTTTGAACCCAACTGCACTTTAGAAGTCAAAATTAATTTACTTATTAAATACCCCAAAACTTCCACTTATTTACATCCTCCTAACCCCATGGAAAGTGACATGTGTCTCACTTCTGGTGGCTTCCTTTATTTAAGGAAAGAATACACTTTCTAAAACAATTCCTAAAATTACAACTCCAGCATCTTCATATCCTTTCAAATAAAGCTTTGCACGTGTATAAATTACCAACTTCCTCCTGGTTGTATAAAGTGCATTTGACGCACTTGAGCTCTTATGGAAGGTCCCCCTCCCGAAGATTCGCGGAGATCACGTATTAGACTTATATATCACAAGTTAGGTCAACTCTGAAAATAAACTTTAGAAGAATATATATATATATATATATATACTACCTAAAATATAACTTGTGTAGTTTAAAATTTAAGAGAAATTAAAGCTTTTAGAATAATCTCAATTATAACAATCTAACATTTATAAAAAAAAAATAGAAAATAAGATATAAATATTAAATCTATAAAACCATTAAACTATTTTATTTCAATTATAACAATATAACATTTATAGAAAAAAAATCAGAAATTAAGGATATAAATATGAGATCTACTAAACTATTTTATTTAATATAAAATATAAATTCTAAGGGTCTGCATGGTAAAGGTGTTTTCACCGGCTTTGGGGTGTTTTTAAACAGACCGTTTATGAAAAGTCATGCTTGTTAATTTTTGTGAGCCACTGAATTTGGTCGGCTCAAAAACACCAAAAATCGGTGTAATGTATTTTTGAGTGACTTTATAAACACCCCAAATCGGTGGGTTTTTGGTGGCTTTATTATTTTATTCCATTTATATACTCGCCAAAAAAATATAATTATAACTACTAATAACTAAACCCTATTTTTTTTCTTTCTGTTTCTCTTTCTTTCATTCCCGCGGCTGCTCTTTTCTTTCTGATTGAAGAAAAATTCAAGAACTTGCCTTGTACCTGTCCTTGGAGCTCCATCGAGTGCATAGTTGTTTTTTGAGACAAGAATACAGGAAAGGCTTTTTTATGCAAGGGCTACCTTCACGTCAATAAACTCATATTTTATCAAGAATAACTTTTATTTATATATTGACATAAAGGTAATTTATTACTACATAGAACTTTCAGAACCGCTGGTTAATGAATTACCAACCATGGATTGGACTGGTTTAAAAGCCGCTACTTAAAACCACCAAAAATCGTACCCCTCATAACCATTCATTTCCGCTACTCTAAAAACACCTCATAACCGCTACCCCATAATTACCAAGCAGGCACTAAAGGTTTAGGATTATTAATCTAATATGGACGGGCCATACCCATGATAACCAAGGTAGACCCAATAATCAATTTTTTTTCCTCTTGTTCTTAATAATAAACTATACGAGACCATTTCTTGTGATCATGCCATGAAATTGAATGCTGAGACAATAACTTTAGCTATCAGGATTTGCACGTTTTACCCATGGAAAAAGATGAAATCAAACTTTAGTTGACCATGAAGAGAAATTCCACCAATTCGAATTCTGGTAAACTCCATAAAGTTCCTATTAGTATGCCCAATCGAGAATCAGCCTTTCCCTTAATGAAATGAGTCAATTTGTCTATAACTCTTACCCATGTCAATATCATACTACACAATCATTTTCTTATCAGTTATGAGAAAGTAATCTAACTACCATAAGGCATTTTTAGCCATGAAAAATGATGCAAACAGTATGTGATTTCATAAAACACAAAAAGTAGTCGAATAAGGTCATTATGTACAATGATATAAGCAGAAACTAACATTTTAAGCTTTAAATCTCATCGTTATAAATTTTGCTAGACGGGTTCAGTGCGCCAAAGGGGCGCCTAGTGTCTAGGCCGTCTAGGCGGCCGAACTAAAAAAATTTGTACATCTAATAGATATAACTTGTGTATAAAAATAACACAATTTTACATGCTCTTGTGGCTAGCAGGAATATGTAGCTGGTGAGAACTGAGTTCGATCCATGGCTTTTATTAAAAAAAATTGGGAACAAAAGGGGATGAGAGGAGAGAGTGCACACCTCCATCTCTCCTCCCTCTCCTCAACGTAGCCGCCGCCACCACCATCTCTCCTCTCCTCACCTCTTCGTAGCCGACGCCACCATCACCACCACCACCACCACCACTAACAGCACCACCATCACCACCACCACCACTAACAGCACCACCACCACCATCTCTCCTCTCATCTCCTCTTCCATGCCGCCGCCGCCGCCGCCACCCGCTGCTCAATCCCCGGTAGGTAAGTTTTGATTTTTTTTTTCAAATTTCAAAACCATCTAGGGCCGTCTAGCGCCTAGGCTAACCGCCTAGAGGGTTTCCGGTACGGCCGGAGGCCTGGCCGCCTAGGCCGCAATTGAAAACATTGTTAAATCTATTTTGAAGCCAAGATTCCACCTATTTGAATTCCTCGAACTCAACAAAGTCATTATATGTATGCCCAATCAAAATCATACTACGCAAGATCACCTTCTTCAAATAAGTTCAAAAAACCTAGCCATTCCTGGGCTTTAGGCATTTAAATTATAGTCGAAGTAATTCCACAAAGTTGGTATTGGTCAGCCAATCAAAAACCCACCTTTCCTATATTACATCTTCCCCAGTACTTACCAATGCCTAATACCAGATTATAAATCGATCGCATAGGAAGTAATTATAGCTATCAACGCGGCCTTTTTACCCATCAAAAATTGATGCAAACATTTCAAGATTTCAAAAAGAAAACAAAAATAGTCAAACTCCACCAGTTTCGAACTCCAGGAGCTGCACAGAATCCAATCAACCTTATACTACGCAATATCACTTCTTTTGATCGATTTTAGCTATAAAGAAGGCATCTATCGCATAAAAACAAGAAAAAGTAGTCGATCGAGTCCGCCGTCTACATAAATTTCTAGGGTTTAGGGATTGTAATACTAAAATCTATCGGGAGAGAGGAGAAGCTTACGACGATGACTTTGAAGAGATTTGCTTCCTTCGACGGAAGCTGGGACCCCGCTCTGTTGGTCGCCATTCTCCCAAAGGAGTAGAGTGGAAGAAGAAGAAGAAGAAGAGATTGGAAAAAGGGGGTTGGGGGGCAGCGGGCTTCTATTGACTCACTGGAACCCTACCCTCTTCTGCCGCTACTTACAGAATAAAATAATAATAATAAATGAAAGTAGCAGCAACAAGCACGTGTGTAGCACGCACGATTAGAGACGAAACCCTTATTACATCCAACATGCGTCACTCGTGTCCTCTCTCTCCATCCAGTAGTTGGATACTAGGGGTGAGCAAATACCGACCGCTACCACAAAATCGACCGAATACCGATTAAAATATTTCGAAAAATCGAACTGAAATTATGTACCGATACCGAATTACCGAACCAATTAAAATATGGTATAATGGTAGTGATAACGGTTTGAATGTAATACCATACCGAAAATATCGAACCGAACCGATTATATATATATATATATATATATATATATATATATATATATATATATATATATATATATATACACACATTTTTTTCGTTAGAATGTTGTTCATGATTAATTTTATATTACTCTTTTTCATTTTTATCTTTGTTTTAGTTGAAAATTAGTTTGTTAGAACTTAGAATGGATTTTGGTGGACTTGAAGTTATGTTAAGAATGCTAAGAATTGAGTTTTGGTCTTTTGAGCATATATTTTTGTGTTTTCATATAAAATGAATTTTAGTGTACTTAAACTTATACGAAGAATTAAACTTAGTGATCGTGTTTGATCTTTTAAGCTCTTTTTTAGGTATTTGCGACTTGTTACATATTATTCTAATAAATTTGATTAATTGCTTGCTTGGTAGAGGCTTGGCTTTGAAATTTAATGCTTCAAAAAAAAGTAAAAAAATATTTTTCTAGATTAAGAGGTTCAACACCGATACCGAACAAAAACCGACCGAATACCGATTTAACCGAAACCGAAAAAACCGATTCTAAATGGTACGATATTGGTATTAATTTTTTAAATACCGATTTAAAAAAATACCGAAAAATCCAACCAAATACCGACCGATTATACAGACGCTCACCCCTATTGGATACTTGGATCCATCTCCCCTTGGAGGATTGGATCGACCTTAAGCCGGAATCATATGGTTAGAAAAGGATTTTTTTTTTTTTTGGAATATGTTTGGATATGACAGGAAACTATGAGAAAAGAAAATTAATTTTCATTTGAAAGAAAAATAAGGAAAAAAAAGTGGTCCTCCTTCCTGACCAAAGATTCACTTTCTCTCTATAGAGAATTCATTTTTTCTTTTAATTTTTTTATCTTCACCAAACACCGAAAAGAAAAATTGATGGAAATTACAACTTCACAAGGAAAGTGAAAGAAAGGAATTGATTTCCTTTCATTTTCGTTCGGAATTGATTTCCTTTCATTTTCGTTCCTTTCTGCGAACCAAACGAGGTTGCCTCATTTGGTTCGCCGAAAGGAAATGAAAGAAAATTGATTTTCGATATTTCCTTTACTTCGGGAATTTGTAATTCCATTCAATTTTCTTTCCGGTGTTTGAAAAAGTCAAACAAATTGAAAGAAAAGTGAATCCTTAGAGGAAAAAAAATGAATCATTGGGTTGGTGGGAGAAATTATTTTTTCCTATTTTTTTCTCTTAGAAATCAAATTCCTTTCCTCCTCATTTATTTGGCATACGAACGAAGGAAAGGAATCATTTTCTTTCCCAAGGCTCCAATTTCGCGAACCAACGTGGCCTTAGTCTCATGATTCGATCGGACTATTTTCTCGATTGAGCATTGGATTGACCTTGTCTCATGATCCGCTCAGACTAATGCCCATTACGTAATTCCCTGCTCAGGTAGATCGTGTCTTCAAATTCTACACTTGATTGATTTTTTACTTTTGTGACTGCACATGCTTATATTTTAAATATATACTTGCATGATAATTCATTTTGAAATAGTATAAAATATTTTGAAGTAAATTTATTTTGAGTTGGTGAATATTTATTACGTATAACTAGTGTGTAACTCATTGTCATCAGTAAGAAATAAAATCAAATAGAAAATAACCAATTATGGTAGATACATGGATAATGTCTATAATTTACAAGTTTTTAAAAATGTCACGACCCGCACCCACTGTGAGGGTACGAGTACGTAACAGCGCCCAGCCTACGCTGCAGTGTCGGCGGTAGAACGCTAGTTGTTCTAGGTCATGAACATAACTAACACAATATGAATACTCTCCAAAAGGAGGCCAAAACACAGAAGGTACAACTCAATCACAATCTAGAGGTAGAATATAGCACGATGGAATAGATAAGGAAATCCTCAAAACTGAGGTGCAAACAGAAGTGGAATAAATCAAAGTTAACAAACACAAGTCTCAACATCTCCATAATAATACAACTCTGAAATCAAAGACAACAACTAACATTGTCACGACCCGATCCCAATTTCTTGGGTCGAACCGGATCATGCCCAGCCTGCACCGTTGATGAGACGGCGGCAGTAAGCTGTATTCAGTAGTAAACCACACAGACAAAACTCTAACGAAAAATAAAATCTTTTATTCAGAACCACAACCATTACAAAAACTTCTTTTATTACATTTAATTACCACAACTAAAATAAAGCACTATCCAGCCTTATGATTCTGAGGTTCCAAGTTCTGCGGGGCCAGAGTTAGACATCAGATCCTCGAAGATGTAATCACCTAAAAATGTTGGTCTCCAGTCAGGAGGGAGCAAAGTACAATCACGAATATCGAATAATTCAAATAATAATTTGAAATTTGCAATGTTAAACAATTTTGAAATACCTTGAACAATATTTTCTAACAATTCTACAATTGAAAACAATGTGATTTGAGTAAGTAACGACTATGACCGGATTGGGATGATTCACTGATATGATCCGGCCTATCCCCGTGTGTGAGAGGGGTAAGCTCGTACAATTAGATTCAATTAGATTCAATGAGGGGTATTGGTCATAGACGCTACACTACTCCCCCAATATCCCGAGTCAATTAGATTCAATGAGGCAATAACAATCAATACTCTAGGAGAGAGTTCCGTATAACAATGTGGTTTAAAATTACAATAAAACAATTACTAGTTAAATTACCGAACAAACATAACTGTACTTGCCTTGGTTATTTGTGACTGGATCGAGAGTTTGTTCCAGGAAATTTGGTCAAATACTTCCTCGAAATCCTACATTTGAAATTCCCGACTTAGAACCAAAATTAAGCCGTATCTAGATGTGCTAGTTGTAATCTCTAGAATTAATCCTAGTCAATTTTAGTCTTTATTACGTTAACACAACAAAGTCACAACAAACGCGATTATCTAGTGAGTTTGCACTTAATTACGAAAGAAAACCATTTATCATTTTAATTTCGGAAAAGCTTAGTATGTATCAGTTTATTGGCAAAAATATGTAAAGTTAAATCTTGTTTTTAAATGAGAAATCATAATTTTATTATACTACTAATTTGTAACTAAAATGTGAGAAAGACTCATTTAATCAAATAGTAATTTATTTAATCAATGTGAACGAGGTAAAATCTAACTAACTTTTATGTAGAAATTCGCATTTACAGGTTATTTAGCAAAACCTTGTGAGTTTTATATATATAAAAAAAATAGATTTTACAAGAAAACGTGAATTTGTTTAAATAATACAAACTTATATTTCAAATATTAACTTAATGTGAAAACTACTAAGTTTTCATACTCATTTAATATTCTACGTATCTACGCTAAAAACCAGCAACCCAGAAAAAGAAAGAAAACTACACTATTAATTACAGGCCACAGAGAAAAATAGAAAACAATGGGCTTATGCCCTTACAGACCATTTACACGAATTTAAATAAGAGAAAACATTTGGTTAGTCTTGAATATTATCCTACAAATTAATAACTAAATAAAATAATAATTTAAATTAAATTTTTATCAAATGAATCTCAGACTTGGTCCAATCGTCATAATTGCAGCTAATGCCTCAACGTCCGGTGGACCCGGTTTCGTTTGCATTTTCGCTGGGGCCCAGTGACCGTTAAGGTCGTCGTCCAAAAATATTATAAAATAACATTTTTATATCAAAAATCATTTTTAAAAATCGTTTTTATTATTTTGCAAAATTTTCGGCAGCATCTCCTCTGTTTTTGGTCAACCCAAAAACTGGGAATACACCGTAAACCTGCAACATAACTCCAAAAACTCCAATATATATATATATACCACAGAATAGTATTTTCCAAAACCCAATCCATCATATTAAACTCAACAGAACCCAATCCAGCATCCACAGTTTCCGAAGAAACTTCGGAATCAAAAATAGTAACGTAACTGTTACGTTGTCGGAATCCCGGATTCCCGAGGAACTCGGTTGGACCAGTATCATCATAGACTAAAAGAAAATAATTGGGTCAGAGTGTACCGACAACGGAGTTCCGATTTGGATCTCGGAACAGGAACGGGTCAGCACTGGAAACGGACGGGACAGTCACCGGGGCAAACGCCGGCGGTCAGCGGGTTGCCGGGGGTCGGGCGCCGGCCAGGGGGCGACGGCAGGGCGCGGGTGACGGGTTCGTCGGCGGCGAACGGTGACGCGGGGGCCGCGCGGGTCGGCGGCAGGCCGCTGGAAAGGGGCGCCGGCCTCGGGATCTCGCCGGGGAGCGACGGTCGGCTAGGGGGTGGTGGATCGAGCTCCGGGAAGATCGCCGGAAATGGTGGTTTGGGAGAAATTGGAAAAAAAATGGTGATAGAGTTTGAGATGGAGATGAAGAAGGAGAGGAGGGTTTATATAGGAAAATATAGGGCGGTTATCGGAGAGGGGATCCGAAGGATCGCCGTCGGTTTCGGAAGGCCGAAGGTCGTCGGTTGATCCGTTGAGGAAGGTTCGGCCATAACCGAAAATTCTTTCGGTTCCTCTCAGAAGACCCACAGAAAGAAATGAGATGAGAAGTGAATGTAAGTTTCACTTTCTCTCTCTCTAACTTAAGTAACCTATTAATAAGAACAAAATTCCAATGGGCTAACATGTCAAGGCTTTTGGGCTTTTAATTGAAAAATAAATTTTTAAGGAACCTATTAATATAAAGGCTTTGGGCTCTAGGCTTAAATAAAAATTGGGCCTAATAAAAAGGCTAAATGTTTAACATTTGTTTAAAAACAATTTTAGTCTTATTTAAAACTTTATTTAATTTATAGAAATAATTATTTTAGACTCCAATTGGATTCGGATGCGGGTCTGGGTTGACATGCAAAAATCCAAATTAATTAACTTTGGAAAAATTAATTTATACTAACAAATATTAACTAATTATCTAACAAAAATTCATTTAATAATTACAAATTAGAATTTAAAATTGCAATCTAAATTTATGGGTTTTACAACCTTCCCTCCTTAGAAAATTTCGTCCTCGAAATTTAAAGGCGATGTTAGGGGTACAATCATGCAATCATATTCTTTCCTTAGTAACCTCATATCTAAACTAGGCTAACTGTCTCATAGCAAAACCATCATCAATCTTTCGTTCTTCCCTCCTTAGAAATAAAGTTATTCTCTATGATTATGAGTTTCTGATTCCATTCTTAAATTGCCAATCACTAAAAAAAAATTTGTTTTCCATATTTTCACTTAGTATGTACCTCTTTCAGTTTTCTAATATATTCAAATTTAACTCTACATTTTGTCTTGTCTTAATACTTCAATATCAAGCCTCGATTCTTATTTATCAACCATAAATTTCAACGCTACGTTCCAACACTTGATTTGTCATGATCCATCATGTTTTTATCATTGCTTACTCACAGATGAATATTCTTTGATTATAGGCTATCCTGTACATATCCTGATTTTACATCTTTATTTACATGTTTGATCCTGAATCCTCAAGTAAACTTATATATACCACGATTAAACTCAAATCCTATATTTCTTCGACTCTAACTTATTACATCTTTCAACCAACCTTTCCATTTTTTTTTTTAAAAAAAAAAAATTAAAATCCTGATTCTTCTTATTCACACAATTGTCATCCTTCAAGTCAAAAATTCTTTTTCATCCGATGTATCTTCCTAAAATGTATATCAACAATTTTATCAACCTCTAATTTTATCATATCAGTACCTGATATTTATATCATTGATTTTCCTCTTCCACAAGTATTTTCTATATCTCAAAATTCATGTATTCCATAAATTCCTGCAATTAATCTTTCCAATTTAATTTACTAGCCTTAGTCCAATTTGAGGCATGATTGCTAAATACAAAATTATAAGCATGTTTTTTTTTTTTTTTTTTTTTAAAATCATTGAAGATAAAATATTTGTTTGTGATCAAAATCATTTTAGGCATTAGTAAAGTCGAGATAAAATGATCATAGGATAGAAAATTTCAAAATGAGATTATAAATAATAAAAAATGATGTCAACAATTTATTTGAGAAAACAAAAAGATAATATAATTTTTCGGAATGTGGAAAAATTTATGACTTAGGTAAAACCAACAAAATTAAGATAGTGAGGATGGTTTAAAAAATGACAAGATCATAATCTGATAGAATTTTGAAAGTAGGGATAACTTCTAGAATGCAATTTCTCTAAAGAATTAAAGATAACCATGGCATGATTACAGTCTTAATAATATTCGGAAACTAATTATTTTTAAAGTCATTTTGTCTCAAATTCATGCCTCGCCAGAGTGCACCTGGCTGCAATGAATCTTTGACTCCATAACTTGAATAATTTGGTTTACCGAGTATTCATCCAACTTTTATCCATCTCATGGCTAATCAAACATAGGACAAAGTTTCAATCATATTTGGAAACCTAACAAATATCTGTCATTATTTAAACTTAAAGTTTATGCCTCGCCAGTGCGCAACTAGCTGCAATAAACTCGCAGTTTTCATAATTTAGATAATTGACTATCACGTAATCGTGCGGAGTCATGTTAGGTTGCTAAATATTACCTCAACCTTGTCCATGTGAATTTCAGAGGAATCTAAAATTTTCAAACAAGTTGAAATTTCTAAACAGGATAGAAAATGTAGATGACTGTTCTTCTGAGATCAAGTGACTTATCAAAAATAAGTATAGGTTTGAGATTTCAAGAGACTGGTTCTAAAATTTAAGAGGAGTATTTGTTCTCCGATTTTTCCAAAGATGAAACGGTCAACCTTGATTTTGATTAATAGAGTTAGTCACAAGATCAGATAGAAGGATTATGGCTTCAGATTAAATAAGGAGGACCAAAAAAATATTCCCGATAAATCACTCAGGGAATACAGAATTTATTTTAAGAAGTATGATTTCACAACGAAGGAAAATTGGAAATTTTTGAGAGAAGGTAATTCTTATCGATATCAAGGAAAATCAAGTTTGAATTTGTCTAGTAAAACTAATGATTGAAATAGCTTTGAGACGATTAAACAATTAAAGATATTTCCATGACTAAAGGAAATTCAAGGTTTAAAATGGATTCAAAATATGATCACTTTTCAGACTGTTCCAGCTTCATGATATTAATCATAAGAGCTTACTAAGCCATGACTTTATCAAGAGATTGCATAGAGAATAAGATTGAGTGGAGGAAATCAACAGATGAGAATTTTCTCAAGTCTTTGGAATAATTTAGGAGATAGCAATCAATATTGGAGTTGAAAAATAGCTTATTCAGAAGAATCATGAACTGACTAATTCTTCTGGTCATAAATATCCCTAAGGCTTTATGATTCCAGAAAATTTGGTTCATGATTTATTTCGAGAATGTTAATCAATTCGAAAAGGAGGTCAAAGCAAAAGATTGGAATAAATGGTTATAGAAATACATTGGGTAGATAAAATTCATCAGGGTTGCTAAGAGAATTTCAAATTCTTCATAGCGAATGAATCAAGATTCCAAATCAAGGTGAAAAAGTAAGATTTGATCAACCCAAGAAGTTGGAGAAAGGTTTGCTTAGGGAGGAAGGAGATTGAAAATTCAATCTTATTCCAAAAAGATTATGGATCCTAAAGTATGCTAGAATCTGATAAAGATCTAGAAGGAGATAATCCCGAGAGTCATGGGATACTCAAGGATACAATTTGCCTATTCTAGATAAGGTCTAGGTACAAACAAATAAGGTATCCTAGAAAGCAGGCAAAAATAAATATTTAAATAAATAATTTCGGCCCTATAATGTAATCATGGTGTAAATTATCTAAGTGTTCTAGTTGTTTCTAAAGTCTGTTTTCCTAAAGTCTTTACTATTCCTAGGTCAAGTTACAGAACTGCGTGATGGTCTAGACTAAGTTGACTAGACCAATTTTCAGATCTGACCTGCATGGGCCACCACTAAAAACATGTCACGACCCGATCCCAATTTCTTGGGTCGAACCGGATCATGCCCAGCCTGCACCGTTGATGAGACGGCGGCAGTAAGCTGTATTCAGTAGTAAACCACACAGACAAAACTCTAACGAAAAATAAAATCTTTTATTCAGAACCACAACCATTACAAAAACTTCTTTTATTACATTTAATTACCACAACTAAAATAAAGCACTATCCAGCCTTATGATTCTGAGGTTCCAAGTTCTGCGGGGCCAGAGTTAGACATCAGATCCTCGAAGATGTAATCACCTAAAAATGTTGGTCTCCAGTCAGGAGGGAGCAAAGTACAATCACGAATATCGAATAATTCAAATAATAATTTGAAATTTGCAATGTTAAACAATTTTGAAATACCTTGAACAATATTTTCTAACAATTCTACAATTGAAAACAATGTGATTTGAGTAAGTAACGACTATGACCGGATTGGGATGATTCACTGATATGATCCGGCCTATCCCCGTGTGTGAGAGGGGTAAGCTCGTACAATTAGATTCAATTAGATTCAATGAGGGGTATTAGTCATAGACGCTACACTACTCCCCCAATATCCCGAGTCAATTAGATTCAATGAGGCAATAACAATCAATACTCTAGGAGAGAGTTCCGTGTAACAATGTGGTTTAAAATTGCAATAAAACAATTACTAGTTAAATTACCGAACAAACATAACTGTACTTGCCTTGGTTATTTGTGACTGGATCGAGAGTTTGTTCCAGGAAATTTGGTCAAATACTTCCTCGAAATTTACATTTGAAATTCCCGACTTAGAACCAAAATTAAGCCGTATCTAGATGTGCTAGTTGTAATCTCTAGAATTAATCCTAGTCAATTTTAGTCTTTATTACGTTAACACAACAAAGTCACAACAAACGCGATTATCTAGTGAGTTTGCACTTAATTACGAAAGAAAACCATTTATCATTTTAATTTCGGAAAAGCTTAGTATGTATCAGTTTATTGGCAAAAATATGTAAAGTTAAACCTTGTTTTTAAATGAGAAATCATAATTTTATTATACTACTAATTTATAACTAAAATGTGAGAAAGACTCATTTAATCAAATAGTAATTTATTTAATCAATGTGAACGAGGTAAAATCTAACTAACTTTTATGTAGAAATTCGCATTTACAGGTTATTTAGCAAAACCTTGTGAGTTTTATATATATAAAAAAAATAGATTTTACAAGAAAACGTGAATTTGTTTAAATAATACAAACTTATATTTCAAATATTAACTTAATGTGAAAACTACTAAGTTTTCATACTCATTTAATATTCTACGTATCTACGCTAAAAATCAGCAACCCAGAAAAAGAAAGAAAACTACACTATTAATTACAGGCCACAGAGAAAAATAGAAAACAATGGGCTTATGCCCTTACAGACCATTTACACGAATTTAAATAAGAGAAAACATTTGGTTAGTCTTGAATATTATCCTACAAATTAATAACTAAATAAAATAATAATTTAAATTAAATTTTTATCAAATGAATCTCAGACTTGGTCCAATCGTCATAATTGCAGCTAATGCCTCAACGTCCGGTGGACCCGGTTTCGTTTGCATTTTCGCTGGGGCCCAGTGACCGTTAAGGTCGTCGCCCAAAAATATTATAAAATAACATTTTTATATCAAAAATCATTTTTAAAAATCGTTTTTATTATTTTGCAAAATTTTCGGCAGCATCTCCTCTGTTTTTGGTCAACCCAAAAACTGGGAATACACCGTAAACCTGCAACATAACTCCAAAAACTCCAATATATATATATATACCACAGAATAGTATTTTCCAAAACCCAATCCATCATATTAAACTCAACAGAACCCAATCCAGCATCCACAGTTTCCGAAGAAACTTCGGAATAAAAAATAGTAACGTAACTGTTACGTTGTCGGAATCCCGGATTCCCGAGGAACTCGGTTGGACCAGTATCATCATAGACTAAAAGAAAATAATTGGGTCAGAGTGTACCGACAACGGAGTTCCGATTTGGATCTCGGAACAGGAACGGGTCAGCACTGGAAACGGACGGGACAGTCACCGGGGCAAATGCCGGCGGTCAGCGGGTTGCCGGGGGTCGGGCGCCGGCCAGGGGGCGACGGCAGGGCGCGGGTGACGGGTTCGTCGGCGGCGAACGGTGACGCGGGGGCCGCGCGGGTCGGCGGCAGGCCGCTGGAAAGGGGCGCCGGCCTCGGGATCTCGCCGGGGAGCGACGGTCGGCTAGGGGTGGTGGATCGAGCTCCGGAAAGATCGCCGGAAATGGTGGTTTGGGAGAAATTGGAAAAAAAATGGTGATAGAGTTTGAGATGGAGATGAAGAAGGAGAGGAGGGTTTATATAGGAAAATATAGGGCGGTTATCGGAGAGGGGATCCGAAGGATCGCCGTCGGTTTCGGAAGGCCGAAGGTCGTCGGTTGATCCGTTGAGGAAGGTTCGGCCATAACCGAAAATTCTTTCGGTTCCTCTCAGAAGACCCACAGAAAGAAATGAGATGAGAAGTGAATGTAAGTTTCACTTTCTCTCTCTCTAACTTAAGTAACCTATTAATAAGAACAAAATTCCAATGGGCTAACATGTCAAGGCTTTTGGGCTTTTAATTGAAAAATAAATTTTTAAGGAACCTATTAATATAAAGGCTTTGGGCTCTAGGCTTAAATAAAAATTGGGCCTAATAAAAAGGCTAAATGTTTAACATTTGTTTAAAAACAATTTTAGTCTTATTTAAAACTTTATTTAATTTATAGAAATAATTATTTTAGACTCCAATTGGATTCGGATGCGGGTCTGGGTTGACATGCAAAAATCCAAATTAATTAACTTTGGAAAAATTAATTTATACTAACAAATATTAACTAATTATCTAACAAAAATTCATTTAATAATTACAAATTAGAATTTAAAATTGCAATCTAAATTTATGGGTTTTACAAACATGAAAAGAAAGAACAGTCTAGACTATCTATACTATGCATGGGTATCATCCTCAGCAGCTGCCTGAACCTCCCAAGGGTCCAGGTCGCGAGTGTCATCTAGGCAAGCTCCATAGTAAGGGGTACACGGTTCCTCATCATCCTCTGTAAAAATTTTAACAGGTCCAGTCAGGACGGGAGCGAGCACAATACATCTCACGCAGATCATAACAGGTTAGAAAATATAAACATACAAGAAAGTACGATACATGAAAACTGAAAGAATGTACATGATGTAAAAGAGAGAGAGCTGTTATGGAAATATTTACTATAAGTAGAGAACTATCAGTGACCAGTGATGTAGAGTACAAAGTCGACATATGAACGGCTGGATTTGTACATGAATATACTAAAGAGGCGCACATGGTTATACTACTTTGGAATTGTTCGTATGACTATTTATACTCCCCCATACCCCAATCAATACACAAGGATCCAGACAAGTTATGTTACGCACATAATTTTCACATAAAAGCCCATAGATGGGTGTACATGAAGTATACATGAGGGCTCAGAACTGAGTGCACATGAATTCCACATGAAGGCCCATGAAAGGGTACACATGAAGTATAGGTTATACATGAAGTACATGAGAAACATGACCGTACATGAGAGCACATGAGAGTACACGAGCGTACATGAACGTACATGAAGCACATGAGAAACATGAATAACATGAGAGCGAGGAATACATGATGTACATGAAACACATGACATGAAGTATTCGATGCTCCCAAGGGGGATAACATCTCAATGTAGGGATCCATATAGTAACAATCTGTGATAATATCGTGACAGCATCAAATAAGGTAATCTAGAGCAGGAATATAATCCTAAGCAAGTTATGAAATGATCAGAGAATGTACTCGCCTGATATCTGAATATCTGAAGTGAATATACTGTCCGAGATGAGGTATCTGACTCATATTCAGAGCAACACAAGTCAAGATGTATACAGGGGATGAATAATGAAATGTACAATGCATCTGCATGATGTCTAGGTCAAACTAGACTAAAGTCAACACTTGGTCAACTCTAGTCAACCATACTAGTCAAACTAGGTCAAACCTAACCCAACAAGTCTCACTAAGCCTAACCAAGCCTAGGGTAGCACTCACATACAATTACAAGCCAAAACCAAGCATCACACATACTAGTATACATACATACACTATATATAGAATTATATAGGCTAAGAGTCTAGCATACAAGCAATGTACACACATGTATGCATATACATTTATGGGTTCAAGGTTCATAGCAATTAAGGGTAGTGTAAGATATCCAAGTGCAACATGCATCGATATAAACTTGTGTCATAGTGATAGTGTCAACATAGTGTAAGGGGGTACATGAGGTAATATAGGATCTGTGTTAACATAGAGCATTGCATCTCATTAACTCAACATATCCTTCACATCAAGGTAAACCTTCACCAACATCATCTCTCATATATGTATCTAACCCCAAGCAACCTATATGCTCTCATATCAATATATTTATCTCTATACTATATAACCAGTGAACTGAGGCACATCCCATAACCACTACATCTCAGATTTTGGGGAAAAATATGTATGTGTGCAAAATATCAGAAATCAGTGTATGTAGATTACAACATAGGTTAGGGAAATATGTGGGTGAGTGTCTTAATTGTGCATGTGTAGCTATACATATAGGGTGTCAACTCAATTTAGAAATCAATTTTTCCTATGTTCAGGTTTTACATAAATTATATAGGATACATCCTCATAAACCTAAATCAAATTCGAAAAATGAAACAACCAAGGATTACCAACTCAACTGAACTAAACCTGATACCAAAACAGCCTTCATAGTTATAAGCAATAGGTAAACTAAAACCCAAAACTAATTTCTTAGTTTTCACATGAGTTCAGCTCTAATTTTTTAGTTACAGAGTGTGTATATACATGTATTCTCAGGTTTTTGTGAAAGGGGGTAGGTAGCAGTAATGTGTGTGTGTGTGTGGATATGTGATGTGTGTGTGTGTGTATTACATTCAGATTTTATCTCAGTCCAGCTAGGTGCATCTCAGGTTTTCAGGGAATGTGTGTGTGTGTATATAGGAATTAGTGCATCTCAGTTTTGTGTGAAGGTGTGGGGTAAAGAACATAGGCTATAGGGTGTGTCCCAAGTTTACATGTGTGTGTCTCTAGATTATCAACATAGGTTCTCAGTTATTTTGCAAATGTGTGTGTGTGTAGAGCTATATGAGAAAACAGTGTTCAAATAACAATTCTCAGGAAATCAGTGTACTGTACAGTGTATAAATTCTCAGATTTCATGTGTACATTCAGTTATACTAAAACCCAACTCACTTGAATATCAGAACAGTAACTTACCTATGCCTATAACTTAAACCAACCCATTCTCAGGTTTGCAGGAATTTGAATATATCATAGAGAGGAAAATTCAAAAAAGGAGATCTTGTGTAAAACCTATTCCCACACACAAACCTAGGTAACTACACAATTTACATCATGAATTCATAGTGAAATTAACATCAATCTAACTAAAAGATATTCGAAAATCAGACAAGAGTGAACCCTTCAATGTATCAGAGAAATAGGGAAATCGAAACCAATTTAGAATGTAGATTTCGAAATCAAATTAAGGAAATAAACTTGCATCAATAGGAATACATATCAGACATGTAGGCATACATCCCTAATATGTATGCATGCACAAACATTAAAATTAGCATCTCAATCTCATGAAACAGTGAGCATTCACAGGTATCAGAGTTCGTAGAACCCGAACCTTACAAACCTAAATTGATTCGAAAACCCAAATTAATCATTAAATAAATGTGTGCAGACATTAGATATACATTACACATGTCATTGGGTGGGGTCTCGTGTCCACTAACTGGACATGAGGTGTCCAAACAATGAATACGAAAATCAGTGAAAACAGTACATAACGTGGCCTCGTGCAGCCATGTCGAGCCATATTGGACACGACACGTCACATGAGAGGTCACGTGCTCTTGTCTAGGGTTAGGGGGGATATAGGTCTAGAGGGTCGACACCCTGATTCGTGTCCTCGTCGTGTCAGGACAGGACACGAAGTGAGTATCAGAACCTAAAATCTGACTGTGCACGTGTAGTTCAAAACCAGTACACGATGGATTTTGTGTCCGACACGACACGAGAGTCCATGAGACTCGAGGGAGGTCTGTCAGTGATGGCCCCCACCTCTGTGTCAAAAATGAAGTGTCTACGTGGCGTGTCCACAGAGAAACATGACACAGGTAGCAGGGCACCCGTGCGGCTGTGTCGTGCAGCGTGTCCACAGCCGTCTCCGACACGAAAATGACATGAAATCGTGTTCAGACCTAGGGAGAATGAAAACACACATATAAATCTACATTTTTGTTTAAATAGTTTTCAAAAATATGAATAAAAAGTTCTTTGTGGCATTTCAACAAACACATACATAGACACATTGATACGTGTCCGATACGAACACGAAATGGACACGGTTTCTAACCAAATTTGAGGGACAGCTAAGGGACACCTAGATCTAGGCTAGGATGCAAAGAAATCAGAATAATAACACAATTTGAGGAGTTTACCTATAGGTTGCCAATTGGCAAGAAAAGCCCAAAATAGAGTGTTCCTCCTTGCTAGCTCAAATCCGTAAATTGCTCAAAAGCTGAGATTAGTCTCCATAACCAGAAAATAGGAGAGTATTAGACTCTAATGCAAGAAACTAGAGTCAAAAAGGAATTAAAATGGAAAAACTATGGATTGGGGAAGAATGACCATACCTTTCTTTTTTCTAAGTGTTGATTCAATACAAAGGAGGCAAGAACTAAATGAAGAGAGTATTTATAGGGAGGGAAGCCCTAGTGGCTGGTCATAAAAGGTTAAAATTAGGGTTAGGGTTACACTAGTGGGCTATGGGCCAATTTGAATGGTCATGAAAATCAAGTCACGAGTCTCAAGTCATTGAACCTAATCTTAATCCTCCTATTTGAAACTTGATTTCTAAATGACTAACTTAGGTTGACTTAAGTTAGACTAGGGTCTCACCATGCTATTCAAGTCACCATAGCTAGAGTCAACATCTAGGTTAGTCTCTTAAGTCGCAACTAGTAAAAGTCAAAATTAACAACCATCAATCCAATAATTAATCAAATAATTCTAATAAGTCAAAATGACTAAATTATCCCTAGGCTAAAAATGATAAATAAATATCTCAATCACATGGTTAGGCTCTAGGTCAGACAGTCTCTAGGATTTCACTAGCAGCACATCAAAATTACAAGTCATAGTTTTTAAATAGTTTTAAAATGATTAAAAATCACCAAAAATTATATTACGATTTAAATATCATAAATAAATAATTAAATCACAAAATTTCAAAATTACCCTCATTTAGAAAATTAGGTGTTACAAGTAAGATCCAAATGACCTTCCAACTCTCATACCATGTCCAAGACTGCCACTTTGGTGAAACCCTAGAGTTGTGTCAAAGGTTGGGGATTACATAATTTTATTAACACCCCCTACCCTAAAAAGAAACCCTCTCTACCCCTATTTAAAATGCTCATTTTATGGACGACGGATTTAAACGACAATTAACTCCTTCTAAATAAAACCACTTAAATACTTTGCGTGCCTACATCTCTTTTTAAAAAATGATTTTTTTGTATCGTATTTCTTTCAAAACCTTTGAATTACTTATTTCATTTTGTTTACATCGAAACCATTATAGTAGAAGTCTGAATCAATTCCTTTTGTATATTGGTCGATATTATTTTTAACATGGTTTACATCTTATTGGTTATTGGAAGTGTCTATTTTTCTATTAGCTAAATCCTTTCTCGCCCTACCTTTTTCTATTTATACACAAGTAACGGAGGCCTTAGCAACTACATGAACATTTATCCCAAATCCTATAAACATATCTATTAAAAATCCAAATAAAAATATATTTAGTATTCAAATCATATTTAAACTAAGTACATGATATATGCAAAGTTCTAAAAAAAATCTATAACAAATTTTATTTAAAATACATTCAGATTAATTTAAACTATTCTAATATAATTTAAATTCCTATATAAAATTTTAATAGTATCATATAAATATCTCTTTTCGGTATATAAAACTAGAATGTGATAAAGCCAACTTTGCATAAAATACGTAAGATTGCCAACCAAATCATTTAGAACAAGACTTAAATACAAACCTCTTGAATCACTTAGAGAATAGACTTGCAATTATATATCATCTCATCAACGTCTTATTTCAAAGAAATACAAATTTCTAACATAAAAGGACGAACATGAAAGCAATATAAACTCCAAACTATAGACAAAAATTATAGGGTAAGGACCAACAGCTTTACCCAAATGCCATTAAAACTTCCACAACATGGAATAATCATACCACCGACTAATACATTTAAAATAGTTATAGATGACGAATAAGTTCACTTCGACATACATCTTTCCTGTAGGGACATTCATCTTCTTTATTGTGGGTATAATTTCTTGAAGTTTGCAATAAGAGATTTCTCGCTTTGAACTTTGCAACAAGAACTTCCTTAACTTCTTCATAGTCATCGAATGTTTGGAACCCATAAAACATGTAAGATATGTTTATATGTCGCTTTCTCCAATGCATCTTTTTTACCGTGCAGAAAAAATAATTCCAAAGCTTATTAGTCAGTCACTTACACCAGGCGAAAGAAAAGGTCACCTAATCGATGCTTGATGACACTATATCTTATTCTTTTGATCATCAAATTTAGTTCCTCGTTCAATAGCTGCATGTGTAAAATCACGATGGTTACTTTCACAAGGGACAATAGATAATATAACTTGAGTAATAGTTAGCAATACGATTACTTCTTATTTATTAGAACAATCATGTAAGCAAATAAGTGGGAACAAATAATGAAAAGCATCAAAATCAACATATTTCAATAATAATGTGCTAAATCACAAAAATAAAAAAATGAAATAAAAGCCAAGCAAACAAAAGTCTTATATGTTACTTGTCATGTCCCGCTCCTATAATACTAGGAAATACGAGAATGAACATGGCTAGCTACATCGTACAAGTTATGAAAATGTCGTCAACTATCTAGAAGACAAGTAGGTAGATTCTAACAGGCAAATGATGTCATTTCCAAGGCCAACAAATCCTAGCATCTCAATCAAATAATCACAAGTAATAGGAGTAAATCATACATGAAAGTAAAGAGACGTCCCAAAATATATATCATATATGATCACGAAGCTAGTGAATACAAAATAATACACTAGCAGTGTATAAAACATATGATCAAAAATACTAGACATGGTCTATAGCTAATATATACAATCAAACTGTACGAAGCCAAAAACAGTCAAAAGAATAGGGCTAACATATGTCCAACTAAATGTCGCAAAATAAAATAAGAATTACGAGTGATAAGGGAAAAAAACCCACTCGTGAGCTAAGGTCACAGATCTATGGGTGCGGGCTATCCAGTTGGAGATAAGGGGATCCTCAGCTCCTTAATTAAATTCGCCCAAAAACTTAGTGGGGTCAGAACCCCAAGCACCACAAAGGAGCCCAAGGTGAATGACAAAACCCACAACAATCAACAATAGATAAGAAGACAAAATAATTAGATACGGATCGAGCGTTTGTGGAGTACCAATGCCCGTATCTCGAGAAATCAATAGAGATAAATGAAATAAAATACTGAACATGAATAAATAAGGAGCATAAAAAAGATGACGAGCGTGGAGCAGGACTACAACTCGTAAACCAAATAAGGATCGGGATTGCAGACCATTACCTGAGCAAAACTTAGCACTCTAACCACGCGCTGACAAATAAACTAAATACAAGCATAAAGATAAGGCAAACAACAGAGCACTGTAATTCATTACTATGGCTTGATACAAGTTAACTAACTAGGGTTATCACAAAGATTAATTACTAATAACATAAATCGAGGACCTTCGCTACCACCTGTACTGCATGTACCCGAATCGCCAAGGGGTCAAGTAAGCACTTGTAATACAACATAGCATGAACATTTATTGGCATATTGGTTACTTATCACCCTGATTTTGATAATCAACATCAACTTTGGTCGATATGCAAAATATACAGACTGCTATAGGTTTATAGGTTTCAAAGAAGAAGTTCATCTACGTCCTACTGCTACCTATTACTTCAAAGTACAGTGCATTGCATCGTCATCAAGAACAAATCACAATGGAATCAAAGACCAAGACCTTTATACTTTCTTCTATATTTTTCATTTTATTGAGTTTAGGAAATATATTGTGAGGTTGATTAGGATTATTAGGTTATTCTCAGTCCACATATCCAAATAAGTCTACCTATATATTCCAAAAAGCCCAAAGTCCATGCAAATTTGGCTCATTCATACTGTTATGACCATGACAGAACTCTGACCGAGTTCAGGTCGAGTTCGGTCTAGGTAAATTCAAAAATCAGTTCCTACCAAATTTGTCTACAATGTTCATTTGCGAGATTCATGCATCCAAACTCTGTCAGAATTCTGCCCGAGTTTGGTCAGCAAAAATACTATAAATAGAGAAGAATTCTTATCGTTTCAAAACACTCATTCATTCTCTCTTCTTTATCTTTTTAAGTGTTTATCTCGAGCAAAAGCTTTCAAATTTAGCTTATACTACTTTTTAGCCAAAGCCAATACAGTTTTGTTTCAATAAAGAGTTTTGGTTCATAAGAGTTGTATCAGAGGTTGCAATTCAGAAAATGTTTCAGTTTTTTAAATCAAGTTTGTGGAGTCGATCGTGTGCTTGTCACCAAGCACGATGTTGTAAGGGACTACAAGCTCTCATTTAGTTTGTGCATAGTGGATTAACATCGAGCAAGAGTACTCGAGACTGGAGTAGTCCTTTCAGAGGAAGACTAGTATACATCGTTGTGTCACTAAGTTTGATTCTTTGTTCTCTTACTTTATTGTATTTATTTACTGTCTTAGATCTGCCATATTATATAGCTGCTAAATTTTTTAAGTGGTGATTATTTTTGCTGCGTACGCACACACTCTATTTATTCCCCTCTAGAGGTGCTCAATGGTCCTACAATTAGTATCATAGCAGATTATATAAATATACAACCATCTAGAGTATATATATAACAGCCGTTAAATCTATATTCAATGGTGAAGGGCAATCCACAAATAGACCTCCACTATTTGATGGAACGAACACACATACTGGAAAATATGAATGAGTTTCTTTCTCAAATCATTAGACTTCGATCTTTGGTCGATACTAATAGTTGGTTATAAGAAACTTCCTAGGACAGTGATTGATGGTGTACTTATAGACAAGCCATATGATAAATACACGGGGCATGAAAAGACATAGGCTAGTCTACATGCATGAGCCATCAATGCACTATTTTGTGCAATTGACAAAACCAAGTTTAATCGTGTTTCTACCCTATACTACGTCTAATAAAATTGGGAGATTTTTTGAGATGACTCATGAAGGAACTTCACAAGTGAAGGAATCCAAAATTAGTAGACTAACATATGAATATGAACCTTTCAAGATGAAATCCGGTGAGTCAATTACACATATGTTTACTTGTTTCCTTGATATTACTAATCCTTTATAATCTCTTGGTAAGGATTACAGCAATCATAAGAAGATAGGAAGGTTCTGCGGGCTCTAACTAAGAATTGACACCCGAAGGCCATTGCAATCATAGAAGGAAACGACCTCACCACGATGACTTTGGAGATACTAATTGGCAAGCTCATGACCCATGAGCTGGACTTACAAGAGTTTGAAGAAGCTACTCCCAAAGAGAAGTCTATTACCTTTAAAGTACAAGATCGAAGAGTCTCATACAATGACTCTGATGAAGAATCATCTGATGCTGAAGAATAGGTCCTACTGGAAAAAATTTCAAAAAATTCTTGAAGCTTGAGAGTTCAAACAGAAAGAAGAAGGACATCCATGAGAGCAACGAAAAAAAATAATCTGCTTCGGATGTTAAATTTCAGGGCACATAAAGAAGGATTGTCTACTGTCAAAGAAGAGCAGTCCATATGACCGATCAAGATCGAACATAAAAGCTACGACAGGTCAAAAGTATGCTAATACAAGCATCTGGCACGAAAGTGAAGCCAATAAATCAGAGAAGGAGGACAGACCCAGCAGTACTGCAAATGTCTGTCTGATGACATTTGATAAGGTATCTGATAATCCTTTATACGATGATTTTACTTTTGATGAATTAGAAATTGCCTTTATCGAACTACTTGAAGAACATAGAAATGTGTTGGACAAGTACAAGTAATCTCGCAAAGAGATTAAGGCACACATAATCAAAGTAACTAGACTATCTAATCTTGTTAAAGACATTAAAGAGACGTCTACTACCGGTAACACGGAAGAGATAGCCAAGCTTAAAGTAGACTATCATAAGGCTATCCTCATTATTGAAAAGAAAGAAAGAGACTATGTCAAAGTGCAAGAACTTTACGACATAGAAAAGAGAAGCCACTTAGTCACTGAGCAAAGACTCATAGACATGACTGCCAAATATGAGTCTTGTGTGATCTCTAAAAAGTTAGACATCAAGTTAGGCAAACATGCCATCTCTGTTACACAGCCTAAGGTTAGTCATAATGCCAAGCATACATCTCAGAGGGCTAAACTAAAGAAAGCACGTAAGCAACACATTTCTCACAATCATGCTTTCAATTATAGGTTTCCAAGAAAGACACATATAAATGCTAACATAGAAACAAAAAGCACGTTTTTAAAACTCACATGCACATATTGTGGTACACACGGGCACATATCCCAATACTGTATGGTTAGAAAGCTTGTTGACAATAATTTTCTTGCTTGGATTCCTAAGACTAATCGTAATGGACCCTCGGAGAACTGGGTAGCAAAGGAGTCATCTACTCATTTTGTAGGTAGACCCTCAACCCTTTCATACTAGAAACAAGTGGATACTCGATAGCAGATGTTCGCGGCACATGACTGGTGATGCATCTTTATTTGCTACGCTATCGATGAACAAAGCAACTAGGTCATCCTTTAAATCCATCAATACTGTAAGTATGTCTAAACCTTTGCAGTTAATTCATATGGATTTATTTGGTCCTAGTAGAGCTGCTAGTCTTGGTGGCAAACTCTATACTTTTGTTATAGTCGATAATTTTTTTCGATTTACTTGGGTTCTCTTTTTCTTTTTTTTCAAACAAAAGTGATGCCATTTTTTGAATTTTAAATATTTTCCAAAAATGAACAAAACAAAAAAGCTTCATGATTACTCGAATCCGAAGTGATCATGGTGGCAAATTCGTAAATGTCGATTTCAAAAAGTTTTATGATGATAGTGGATACTACCACGAGTTTTCTTATCCTAGAACTCCTTAACAAAATGGTGTTGTGGAGCGAAAGAATCATATTCTAAGCTACATGGCTAGAGTCATGCTGAATCAGCATAGTCTTTTTAAGTATTTTTGGGCAGAAGTTGTTAGTACAGCCTGTCATGTTTTGAATATGGTGTTAATTTTACCTATCT
Organism: Iris pallida; assembly: GCA_029216955.1. NCBI lineage: Eukaryota > Viridiplantae > Streptophyta > Magnoliopsida > Asparagales > Iridaceae > Iris > Iris pallida. Next base: position 14,989,038 of record JANAVB010025598.1, on the reverse strand, counting down.
TGAAGAAAATCCCTTAAGAATTGTGGTTTGGAAGGATTCCAAATATTTTTTATTTTAAGGTTTTTGGTTGTCATTGTTTTATCCTGAACACCAAGGACAACTTGGGTAAGTTCGACTATAAGGCAGACAAAGGAATATTTCTTGGGTATACTGCCAAGAGTAAGGGATATATGATTTTTAATAAATGGTCTATAACTATTAAAGAATCGATTAACGTTACTTTTAATGAGCTCAATAGTCAGAGATCTAGCGACAGTGACGATGAGGATGTACAAAACAAAACAAAGGCACCAGAAGTGTCATGCCCCAGAACTAGAATACTGGAGAGCGGGGGACAGGCACAGCCAGCTACGTATATTGAAGTGTAACCCACCTCGATGTACGGTCACGACTGTCTAGATGTATGAGGGTTTTACTACAAGCCAATAGTCACTTATGGTCAAGAACAAGCCTAGTATCTCAATCTTAAGCAAGCAAGTGAATGTAACAAGATGGTAGATCATCAGACATATAAAGTAAGGCGTCCTATACATTACATATTCAGATGATCATGAAGCTAGTCATACAAAATACGAAGACTAGCAAGAGTTTAAGTCATACATGATCAACCCTATGATTTGTCAATCATGTTACAGCCCTTAGGCAGACAGGAATATAAATTTAACACGAGATAACACTTGCTCGGTGACTAAACGCCTCAAAAGAATAATTTATAATAGAGTGGGAGAGCAAAATAAAACCCATTCGTTGCCAGGGTTGCATCTAGTATTCACCATCTGGCTGAGTGGCTGGAAGATCCTCCGGTGCTACTTCGAAATCTGGCCATATAAAACCAGCTAGGTCAGACCCCAGAAAGAGCAAGTGCCACAAGGGAGGCTTCACTTAAAAACTAAAATTAGCATATTAGCACATAAAGACATAATGATAACGAAAGATATGAGTTAGAGAAATAAGGCAAAAAATGATAAGATAACTAAAGGACTATTCTGGTAACCAGGTTACAACCCGAAAACCAAACAAGGACCGAAATTGTAACCCTTCACCTGAACAGAACTTAGTCTCTAACCGATTATCGATAAAGTAAAGTATAACAGTAACATGCTGAAATAACCATGCACTGGTCTTGTCTAGGCAAGACCATACTAGACTCCATCCATCAATCACGGCCAAGCAATGAGTACGGCTTGATACTTTAACTAACTAGGGTTATCACAAGCTTAGTTACTAACAAGATACATCGAGATGTTCCAAGAGCCACAAGCCCTGCAGTCTTAATCTAGGTTATCTAGTCGCAAGTTGAGAGAGTTGGATTAGGTGACTTGGGGGTGCAACACATGACAGTGTGCTGAAAATGTGCCCTACTCGACGGCAGGCTACAAGTCCAATTAGAGTGCCCAGATAACGAGACTGCCTGTAGGTAGGAAATCTCTTCATGGACTACTTAATCAATCTAGTCATTATCCTAGTCAGATTCAGTATGAATTCTCGACTGTGGAAATCAGGAATTCATGTCCTAGACATGATGCAAGACGAGACATGTAGCTTATACCGATACAATCAAGAGAAATCATCCACGGTGTCAAGACGAAAGTTATATGTTGCTTGTCAAGATTACATGTCATGTGATGTTACTTATCAAGTCAAGAGTGCGTCACAACGGACCACCATCAAGAATTATCATGTCAAGTTACTGGTCAAGAGTGTACCATGACGGGTCACTATCAAGAGTTATCATGTAAAGTCACATTGTCATGTCATATTCATGTAAGTGCACTACGAGGGGTCACTATCAAGGAGTTGTTAGAGAGTGTACGTGCCACACCAAGATTGTGTTTAGAGCTCAGAGTACATATGCAACATAGAAAATAATATTATAGGACTAGTCAAGTAGAGAGTACAAACAAGGTCACAATTCACACTAAGGACCAAGGGGTGTTATGAAGAGCATGCACCCAAGATAGATGTGCCGAGAGTAGCATGCGCCCAAGGCTATGCGCCTAAGGCAGGGGTATCATGGAGAGACAAGGGTTTTAGGAAGGCATGCGCCTGGAACTATGCACCCCCATGCATGCGCCTGCATGCATGCGCCCAAAAGGTGGAGTCAGGGTGTCTTGGAGAAAGTCAAGAGACTCACTCTATGACAAGTATGCGCATGATAGGGTCTATGCGCCCAAGGAAGGAGACATGGTGCACTTGTGCGCATACAAAACTATGCGCCCAAGCTAGGGAGGGCCTTGGGGCTATGCGCCCACTAGAGGGAGTAAGGGAGTCTTGGGCGCATACATAACTATGCTCCCAAGGAAGCGTGCAGTGGGCGCATAACAAATCTATGCACCCAGCACTGTGCTTCTTCCCCAACCCGAGAGCACAAGTTTATTGAACCCATGAACTTCTCAAGATCATAAATCACTCAAAACAAATTAAAATCCGGGTTTTCAAAGGTCTAACTTGAGTAAAATTGAATTATCTACAACATGGAATAATTAAAACTTGAAAATAATGAAGTTTGAGAGATCAAAACCCAAGAAAATCAAGTTTTGCATAAACTTAGATCTACAAAAACTAATCCTTCAAAACCAAAAATACCAAGTACTAAATAGCCTTAGAATCATGTAGGGAAGATAATGGAACAAAAAAATAGAGTTCCTCCATGAAGCAAGCTAGCACTTGCCTTTGGAGGGGAGAGGTTTTAATGGAGACGAAGAAGTTATGAGAAATAAATGAAGAGAGAGAAAGAGAAGTTAGGTTATAAAGGGGTGGTTTCATCTTGAACCAACTTGGTTCAAACATAGCCAAAATAACCCAAGCCGAGCTAAACCAAGTTAAACCAAGACCACACCAAGCCAAGCTATGCTAGACAAGTCAAAATACAAGTCGGGAGTCCATACACGTATACTAAAAATACGTATAACGGAAAACGTGAGTGACAACTCTACCCACCTTAAAAGAATTTCATCATCAAAATTTAATCAAGAGGCTAGTGATGTCGGGGCAAGCTATATTAATCATGAATAATCTATGACTACCCGTTAATCGAGCAATCATTCATATAAGCAAGGAATTAAAAACATAAGGCATACAGAAGACATTATACCTTACGTGTCAAACATGTGTGGATATCACGATCGGATATCATCCTTATGCTCCCACGTTGACTCACCCAAAGAGTGATGACCCCAAGCAATATGGACTAAACTAATAGTCTTATTCTTGAGTATCTTCTCTTTCCGATCCAATATGGATACGGGTCTTTCCTCATACGAAAGGTTGGTACCAACAACCAATTCTGAATGATCAAGGACATGACTCGGATCCGGGATATACCGTCGCAATTCTGATATATGGAAGACATCGTGTACCTCACGTAACGACGATAGAAGAGCGAGACGATATGACACATCACCTACCCGCTCTACAATGTCGAACGGTCCTATATACCTAGGACTAAGCTTTTCCCGTACGCCAAAACGAATGACGCCACGGGTAGGCAAGATCATAAGGAATACGTGGTCGTCGATAGAAAATTCAAGGAGATGCCGATGATGTAACATCCAGTTTTCCAGAAGAGGGTAATTTTGAAATTTTGTAATTATAATTATTATCTAATGATATTTATTTCATATTATAATTTTTAGTGATTTTTAATTATTTTTAAACTATTTAAATTCATGACTTGAGATTTTAGTTGTTTTGCTAGTGAACAGTAGAGACTGCCTACCCTAGAGCCTAACCATATGATTAGGGTATTTTTTGACATTTTTAGGGTTATTTGGAATTATTATAATTTATTTGAATTTATGGGAATTTTTAGAATTTATTTTGGAATTGTTTGAATGAGGGTTGACTAGGTTGACTTTGACTAACAATGACCTTGGTAGGCTAACCTAGAAGCTAACCCTAGTTGTGTTTGGACTTGGTTAGGTCATGTAACCCTAGTTAGACTAGATTTGACCTATGGTTTGGTTATTTGACTCAAGTTAGGATTTAAGTCATAAGCCATGACTTGTGGTTGCACCTTAATCAATAACTTAGCCTTAAAAGCCCATAGGCCCACACCACTAGCCAAACCCTAACCCTAACAAGTCTTGGCCAGCCACATAACCCTCATTGGGGATCCCTCCCTATAAGTATCCTCTTAGAAATTAGGGCTAGCCTCTTAGGAAGAACAAAGCTTTAGAAAAAGGTATTTCTCAACTTCAAAAATCCATAGTAATTCTATTTTATCTCCTTTTTCCCTCCAATCAATTGCATTAGATCCTAATTTTAGTTTTTTTGCTGTTTGTGGTGTTCAACCTCAGCTTTGGGGCAATTTGAAGAAGTTTGCTAGCAAGAGGAACCCCCCCATTTGAGGCTTCTTGCATTTTGACACCAATAGGTAAATCAATGTAAACACCATTAAAATTCTAGTTTCTTTACATATAGACCTAGCCCTAGGTGTTCTGGTTCTGTAGGTATGCCTAGACCTAGGTTTTGTGTCTATTTCGTGTCCTAAATGGACACGTATCAGCCTATAGACCTAGGTGTTTGATGAAATGTCCCAAAGGACATTTCGACCTGATTTTAGAAAACTTTTTGAATAGAAATTTAGGGTTTGTTGTCGCTTATCATTTTTTATTGGACTGAAGTGGCCATTGTGTCGTGTCGTATCGAGATCTGGACACGAACACGCTGTTCTGACACAGTGCACATTGCCCTGCTACTCGGGGGCAATTACTCACTAGACACGCCACTAGGATACGGGAATTTCGACACACAGGTCGGGGCTAACACTGACACGAGGCTCCCCAAGTTTCATGAGTCCTCGTGTCGTGTCGGACACGCATTCGTGTGTACATTGGTCACACACTGCACTGTTCCACACGGAAAGAGGCCACTGATACGGTATTCACGTCGGACACAGACACGCCTAGAACTCGATACAGGGTGTCGACCCTCTAGTCTGAGACTTCATCTACCTAGGGATACGAGCACGAGGCTCTAGGACACTTGTGTCGTATCCTAGACTTGCACGAACACGTGCACGATGTTGTGTATTAGTGTGTGTCTGTGTTGTGCTCGATGTGGGTTTTCCCTTGGTTTGGACACTGTATCATATTGGGGTGGATACGAGGCACTATGTTGGACACGTACACCATTAGTGTTTGAATTACCAACTCTTATTTCAACACATTATTGTGGTTTGATTGTTCGAATGTGAAGTTTTCTGTGGGACTGATACACAGTGTTTTATTCTGTTAATTCCAGAGTTTTTCCCAATTTTTTTACCATTAAAATGATGTTTAATTTGATATGTTTAATCCATACATGTGTATTAGTTACTGATAAGATGATACATGATTTAGGATTTTTGAATTCGCATTGAAATGATAAAACTGATAAATTGTGGTACACACAGAAAAATTGAATTGGGTTTTGAATGTAAAAACCTGAGAACCATATTAGAATTCATGGCATACACATACCACCACTGCCATATTAAATTGTAGACGTGCATACTAGTTTACATTCAGATTTGTTGTAGCACCCAGTTTCCCAAATGAGGGTAATTTTGAAATTTTGTGTTTATAATTATTTTAATAATAATATTTAATTCATGATATGATTTTTGGTGATTTTAAATCATTTTAAAATTATTTAAATCAATAACTTGTGGTTTTGACGTTTTGCTAGTGAAACCCTAGAGACTGTTTGACCTAGAGCCTAACCATGTGATTAAAATATTTTAATATCATTTTTGGCCTAAGGATATTTTTGCATTTGACCTCTTTGAATTATTTTGATATTATTTTATTATTTATGATATTGTTTTGGGGTTATTTGAGTCGGGTTCGAATTTCAACTCAATCCGACTTGAAACGGGGACCCGGGGGTAGTTTGACTCTAGTGGGACCCACACACTAGTTAGGCATGGCCCACATGATATTAATTTTAGTCCACATGATAGAAATATTTTAGTTAGAGGTTAGACTAATTATTATGGATAAGGTTAGTGTGATTAGAGACTTTAGAATGACTAATTTAGCCCCAACCAATTAGCCCTTTCCTAATACTCATAGAATAGGTTAGTGGGGGCATTTTGGACCTTATCATAATAGGACAAATAGCCCCATATGGCCAGCCACTTTGGGAGAGGATAGGCTCAAGTTCATTTCATTATTCTCATCCACACTCTCTCTCTTGTTCTTCCCCAAATTCCTAGAGAGCAATCCCTAGCAATTTCTCCACCAAATCATTCCATTTTACCACCAAATCTTCTTCTTTCCTTCTCTATTCTAGCCAAGGAGGAAGCTACCCAAGTTTGGGAGGATTCGGAGCTCGTTTGTGTCCTTTTGGAATCTCTACGTGTCGGTGTCGCTCCGGGAAGGCTTTTCTTCGATTCGATCTACCGGGAGGTATAAATCCCTTTTCCTTTTTATTTACTCATGCATATAGGTCTATTTTGAACCCATAGGAATGACCCTATAGTTGTATCTCCATTTGTGTCCATTTCGTGTCCATTTGGAGGTTATAGGAGTGTTCTTTGTGTTGTGGTTGTGTCCATGTGGAAAAATCCCAAATTTAGACACACTATGTGTTGTTGTTATGTATGAATGAATTATTACATGTTTAATCTCATATTTTTGTATTGGAGATGTGTTCTATAATGTCTCATATACATATTAGTGTAGAGAGTGAGTTCTTGATATATTATGTTATATACTTGTGTTCTTTTGTCTCAAACTACCAAAATCCGTCATGATGTTTATCCACGTTTATAATTTCAGCCCTAACTTAGAAATGTCATAACTTCTAGCTCAAAGCTCGGTTTAATCTCCCGTTTTTTTTAAAAGAAGCGAATTGAAGTTATATTTCCAAAAACATGTATTAATAGGCCTAATTCTTTCTGTAACTTTCTGGAAACTTATTTGAGTGTCAGCTGTACGAAAGACAAACGCGTTCTCGATGTTTTCGCGATTCCGGGAGTTTCCGGAAATGAAAACGCGATCCGTTTGAAGTTTCGGAAAGCTAACACATAGATCTATAACATGCTTTAATCCTAGATTTTAATTCATGCTGAGATGGTACAATATTGATTATTAGTAAGAGTTACTATTCGGCATATGCATTTTGTGCACACTTGTGTGTAATATAATGTTCTATTTGATTTTAACCCATGTTAATGTATATATATTATGTAATTAAATAGAGAATGCAAGCATGAGTAAATGGTTAAATAAATGATGTATGAGGTGTAAGTATCCTATCTAATGTAAGCGTGTATAAGTATGGCTTGTAATGAATATGTAGGTTCCATAGTATGTAATGTATGGTGCATATAGTAGTACAAGAGAATAAATGAATGATGAATGAATGCAAGCATGAATGTAATGTAATAATAGATATAATATATGTAATATACAAGTTAATGAGATGTAATATTCTATGTTAACACAAATCCTATATTACCTCATGTACCCCTTACACTATGTTGACACTATCACACTTGACACTTTGTTCACTTACACTTTGACACTCTTTAATATGTATACACTATGTATGTCCATTTAACCCTCACTTGCCCCTTTGCCATGTTCACATACACACACATAGCCTCTTAAATAAGTATTTATGAATACAGTTAACTTAGCTATGTATGTATATTATATATATGTTAGCATATTGTGTTGTAATATATAAGTTTATATAACCATTTGAAATGCCATGATTATAGACCTAATGTTGAATACCAATATATGCATGTGTATATATGTGTAGACATATATAGCTTAAAGTAATAGATTACCTAGTGTATATCCAATGTGAATTCTTGCCTATTTGAGTATTGAATAATTGCATGCTATATAGAGTTGGGTGTATATTGGCTTGTATAGCCTTGTATTGATGTGTGCTTGCTAGGATAGTCTTGGTTAGGCCTAGTAAGACTTGCTGGGTTAGGACATGACCTAGTTTGACCTAGTTTGACTAGTACAGTTGACCAGAGTTGACCAAGGGTTGACTTTGGCCTAGTTTGACCTAGATTTATGTAGAATGCATTGTAGTACTTTATATTACCCTTCTGGACATGTTGTGACCTGTGCTGTTCTAATTAGGAGTCCGACACCTCTCCTCGGACAGTATCTTTACCTTGGACATTCAGATATCAGGCGAGTACATTCTCTGATCATTTCATATCCTGCTTAGAATTATTTCCTGCAGTAGATTACTTTACTTGTACTGTCACGATGGTCACACGGATTGGTACTATATGGATCCTTTCTTGAGATGTTATCCTTAGAAAGCATCGGGTACTATGTGTTCTGTGCGTTTCACTTATATGACGTATCACTATGCTTCTTGGTTCATTTGATTACTTGTGACATGTACCCTCATGATCACAGAGTCTCTTGAATCTTACACTATTAGGTAACCCCCAGAATCCCTATTTATGGGACATCTATGTATCACCCTTCGGGGGCCGTACATGGAATCATATAACATAACCTGGCTGGATCCTTGTGTATTGATTGGGGGTACGGGGGAGTAGAAGTGGACATGTGAATAATACACCAGTAGTATCTTCTTTGACTCATTCCGTAGTGTCTTCGCAGAATCATCCCAGGCCATTTACATGTTCATATTGTACTCTGACTCACTAGTCACTGCTAGTTCTCTATGTATAGTAGATATTTCTATTACAGTTCTCTCTCTGTTTACATACTGTTTTCCTTCAGTACCTGTATCTTACTTTACTGCATGATTATATTTTCTAACCTGCTATGATCTGTTGAGATGTACTGTACTCGCTCCAGTCCTGACTGGACCTGTTGATAAATTTTACAGATAGCCTGGAGGTGCCTGCTAGCCTAGAGGAGACACATAAGAGGATGTTTAGATAGTTATTTTATTTGTCTGGAGTTGTACTTGATTTATGGATTACTGTATTTAAGTTTTGAGATGTATTCCTGGGTTTATGTATATTAGACACTTAGACTTCTATCTCCTGTATCTCTTTTAGATTTTATGTTTTATCTATCATTATCATGCTCTGCCTTAGATGTGATTGAGACTGTATCTGCTATGTCACCCCCATTCGGGGAGTATAACTGCTTAGCATTATATTGTTAGATGTTGTGACCTAGGACAGCGTTCTACCGCCGACACTGCGACGTAGGCTGGGCGTTGTTACGTTCTCGTACCCAAACAGTGGGTGCGGGTCGTGACACGTTTTTAGTGGTGGCCCATGCAGGTCGAGTTTATGTAGTGGTATTCGAACTTGAGTACCACTACAGCCTGTAGTAGGATTAGGATATATTTTGAAGGTACTCAATCACAGTTATGAACCCTTGAGAGATTCCTGGGACGACCCTTGAGAATCTTATTTTAACTTCGATTTGAAAACTCTCTTTTTCCTTGATTGTTTTATCTTTATTTTCTGTTGTTGAATTTGATGGATTATTGTTGAATTTGGGTTTGTATTTATTGATTTTGATGGAAGATTGTTGAATTTTGAATCTTGACGATTAACTGTAGCATCAGAGTTTGTATTTATATGATTGAAGGATTTTGTTCATTTTTGAGTTTGATGTTCGTTGATAAATTTAATTTGATTTTTGGGTATTCATTGTTGATTTAATTTAATTTTTGGCAAGATGAAATTATATGGGCTAGGTCATCTATGTTATGGAATCTAGTCTTCTATAGTCACATTAGCCAGCATGGTGAGGACATATAGTCTGACTCTGGATATATTTCTCGGGTGTGGGAATTTAAGGTTTTCACAGCCAAGCTAGCAGCACCGCAAAATTGTTAAATACCATGATTCTAGTGATATGTACATAAGTCAAGGGCTCTGTGATTATCGTAGCCTTGCTTACTAGTATGACGAGGATTTAGAGTACCATGATTGTGGATAGACGCATATGATTATCAGATTGTACCTTAAATATTTTTGAACATGTTTTCTCTACTTTGTTTCAGTCTTTAAAAAAAAAAGGGAATTATTAATTGTTTTGTTTTGTTTTGCTTCTCATTATTTAGCTTAGGAGTAACTTTAGCTATTTTATAAACCTTTGTGTAACTTCTTCTATGAATTTCTTCTTAATATAATGAATCGATGATTTTGCTAGACTTTACCTTGGATTTGATATTTTAACTCTGGATTTCAAAATGGTTCCTTCTTTTAAACAGATAAGCAAAATAGATTTTATCGTTATTCCCTTCTTGCTATTATTCTTGTATTAAATAATAATAAATCGTCTTGATTACACCAATCACCTGTTTTGCAATATTGGTAGGAATCTAATGTTGGTCTTGGTATAGAATCTGACTTTTATATTGGGACATGAGAATATATATATGAATATATATAGTGGATACTTTCCTGACACTTATGCATGCTACACTTGATTTCCACCTATCTAAATAAATATTAATATGTCGTTGATGTTAAATTTTCAAAACCCTAATATTTCTGGTTTTCTGCTTTTCCAGTTTAAATTCGTAAGTTAAATATAAATTTCATGTTATTAGTTATGTTTACATCACTGCACATGTATGTCATACCTAGAGTTTCATTTTAAAAAAAAAATAAAATTTGTTGAGTTTTGTGTTTAAATTTGTCAAATCTGAGACTGTGTGCATATTAACCCTTAATACTGGATTTTAAATGTTAGTTCAAATTGTTGTTTTAAATGTAATATTTAGAGCTGTGTACATTGTTGTTGTAGGGATATAATGTTAGGTTTCATATTCTTATATGATAGGTTGTGATAAACATTGAGTTGGTTTTGATGTTCAAATTTCTCCAAAATCCTGAAAACTGAATATATGTCAACATTTTCACATTGATTTCAAATGTTCAATTTCAGATTTAACATGTAATATTGAACTGTATGCGTAGATAAATGTATGGATAGTATGTTAGGGTTTCATTTCTATCATGTTAGGATGTATTGGAACCATTGAGATTGGTTGCGATGTTCAAAACCCTAAAATCTGAAACTGTGTTATGTTAATATTGCACTGGTTTAAATGTTAGCATCTTTTCAGATTTTGTATGTAAATGCTGAACTAAAACTGGGTTTAACCTTTCAATACTAAGCTATAACCCTGTACAAGGACACACACACCCTAACTTAGTATACACTGTCATGTAACCTAACCCTTTTCCCCTCTATGTTATGATTATATATCTAGATAGATATATATAGAGCTTAGGCATACATGTTATAATATATAAATACATAACTAAGTCTCTACCTTTTTATATATATATATATATGGTTAGCCATGCAAGTTGTGATTAAATAGATTGTATATTGTAGATTGTTAACCCATATGCCATGATTAGTGTAACTTGATAGTTATTGTTTGAAATCCAAATCCTCATATACACTTTCATGTATATTCACGTACACACACGCCTACTATCTAACCATATGAACACGTCCCCATACACACAATGCTAGCTTTTTCTTCTCTAACGCTCTCTCTATATATATATTATGATTTGGATTTCAATGCAAGTGATTTTCAATTCCTTAATTTTTGAATTTAATTTTCTGTACCATTTTTCAGATAATTGGTAGTTGCCTTTATTTTGTTTTGATAAGTACCAGTTTCATATAGGATGGTAGACCGCCTTACAGTTTTGATGGTTTGTTGTTTCTGTAACTTCTCTAGTTTAGCACCCTAAATTGCTTGTATGTTTTGATACCCTATGACCGTTTCGGTTAGCATGACTAGTATACCTAGATGAGACTTTCACTACCACCGTATGCCATGACCCTGTATGTCGTCCTTTTGATCACATGATTTGTTTTAATCTGGGACTTTGATTGTGGGGGTTTGACCTAGAGGGAGTATGGACATTTTAATTTCGAGGACGAAATTTTTCTAAGGTGGGTAGAGTTGTAGCACCCAGTTTCCCAAATGAGGGTAATTTTGAAATTTCGTGTTTATAATTATTTTAATAATAATATTTAATTCATGATATGATTTTTGGTGATTTTAAATCATTTTAAAATTATTTAAATCAATGACTTATGGTTTTGACGTTTTGCTAGTGAAACCCTAGAGACTGTTTGACCTAGAGCCTAACCATGTGATTAAGATATTTTAATGTCATTTTTGGCCTAAGAATATTTTTGCATTTGACCTCTTTGAATTATTTTGATATTATTTTATTATTTATGATATTGTTTTGGGATTATTTGAGTCGGGTTCGAATTTCAACTCAATCCGACTTGAAACGGGGACCCAGGGGTAGTTTGACTCTAGTGGGACCCACACACTAGTTAGGCATGGCCCACATGATATTAATTTTAGTCCACATGATAGAAATATTTTAGTTAGAGGTTAAACTAATTATTATGGATAAGGTTAGTGTGATTAGAGACTTTAGAATGACTAATTTAGCCCCAACCAATTAGCCATTTCCTAATACTCATAGAATAGGTTAGTGGGGGCATTTTGGACCTTACCATAATAGGACAAATAGCCCCATATGGCCAACCACTTTGGGAGAGGATAGGCTCAAGTTCATTTTATTATTCTCATCCACACTCTCTCTCTTGTTCTTCCCCAAATTCCTAGAGAGCAATCCCTAGCAATTTCTCCACCAAATCATTCCATTTCACCACCAAATCTTCTTCTTTCCTTCTCCATTCTAGCCAAGGAGGAAGCTACCCAAGTTTGGGAGGATTCGGAGCTCGTTCGTGTCCTTTTAGAATCTCTACGTGTCGGTGTCGCTCCGGGAAGGCTTTTCTTCGATTCGATCTACCGGGGGGGTATAAATCCCTTCTCCTTTTCATTTTCTCATGCATATAGGTCTATTTTGAACCCATAGGAATGACCCCATAGTTGTATCTCCATTTGTGTCCATTTCGTGTCCATTTGGAGGTCATAGGAGTGTCCTTTGTGTTGTGGTTGTGTCCATGTGGGAAAATCCCAAATTTGGACACACTATGTGTTGTTGTTATGTATGAATGAATTATTACATGTTTAATCTCATATTTTTGTATTGGAGATGTGTTCTATAGTGTCTCATATATACATATTAGTGTAGAGAGTGAGTTCTTGATATATTATGTTATATACTTGTGTTCTTTTGTCTCAAACTACCCAAATCCGTCATGATGTTTATCCACGTTTTTAATTTCAGCCCTAACTTAAAAATGTCATAACTTCTAGCTCAAAGTTCGGTTTAATCTTCCGTTTTTTTTAAAAGAAGCGTATCGAAGTTAGATTTCCAAAAACATGTATTAATAGGCCTAATTCTTTCTGTAACTTTCTGGAGAATTATTTGAGTGTCAGCTGTACGAAAGACAAACGCGTTCTCGGTGTTTTTGCGATTCCGGGAGTTTCCGGAAACGAAAACGCGATCCGTTTGAAGTTTCGGAAAGCTAACACATAGATCTATAACATACTTTAATCCTAGATTTTAATTCATGCTGAGATGGTACAGTATTGATTATTAGTAGGAGTTACTATTCGGCATATGCATTTTGTGCACCCTTGTGTGTAATATAATGTTCTATTTGATTTTAACCCATGTTAATGTATATATATTATGTAATTAAATAGAGAATGAAAGCATGAGTAAATGGTTAAATAAATGATGTATGAGGTGTAAGTATCCTATCTAATGTAAGCGTGTATAAGTATGGCTTGTAATGAATATGTAGGTTCCATAGTATGTAATGTATGGTGCATATAGTAGTGCAAGAGAATAAATGAATGATGAATGAATGCAAGCATGAATGTAATGTAATAATAGATGTAATATATGCAATATACAAGTTAATGAGATGTAATGTTCTATGTTAACACAAATCCTATATTACCTCATGTTCCCCTTACACTATGTTGACACTATCACACTTGACACTTTGTTCACTTACACTTTGACACTCTTTGATATGTATACACTATGTATGCCCATTTAACCCTCACTTGCCCCTTTGCCATGTTCACATACACACACATAGCCTCTTAAATAAGTATTTATGAATACAGTTAACTTAGCTATGTATGTATATTATATATATGTTAGCATATTGTGTTGTAATATATAAGTTTATATAACCATTTGAAATGCCATGATTATAGACCTAATGTTGAATACCAATATATGCATGTGTATATATGTGTAGACATATATAGCTTAAAGTAATAGATTACCTAGTGTATATCCAATGTGAATTCTTGCCTATTTGAGTATTGAATAATTGCATGCTATATAGAGTTGGGTGTATATTGGCTTGTATAGCCTTGTATTGATGTGTGCTTGCTAGGATAGTCTTGGTTAGGCCTAGTAAGACTTGCTGGGTTAGGACATGACCTAGTTTGACCTAGTTTGACTAGTGCAGTTGACCAGAGTTGACCAAGGATTGACTTTGGTATAGTTTGACCTAGATTCATGTAGAATGTATTGTAGTGCTTTATATTACCCTTCTGGACATGTTGTGACCTGTGCTGTTCTAATTAGGAGCCAGACACCTCTCCTCGGACAGTATCTTTACCTTGGACATTCAGATATCAGGCGAGTACATTCTCTGATCATTTCATATCTTGCTTAGAATTATTTCCTGCAGTAGATTACTTTACTTGTACTGTCACGATGGTCACACGGATTGGTACTATATGGATCCTTTCTTGAGATGTTATCCTTAGGGAGCATCGGGTACTATGTGTTCTGTGCGTTTCACTTACATGACGTATCACTATGCTTCTTGGTTCATTTGATTACTTGTGACATGTACCCTCATGATCACAGAGTCTCTTGAATCTTACACTGTTGGGTAACCCCCAGAATCCCCATTTATGGGACATCCATGTATCACCCTTCGGGGGCCGTGCATGGAATCATATAACATAACCTGGCTGGATCCTTGTGTATTGATTAGGGGTACGGGGGAGTAGAAGTGGATATGTGAATAATACACTAGTAGTATCTTCTTTGAACCATTTCGTAGTATCTTTCCAGAATCATCCCAGGCCATTTACATGTTCATATTGTACTCTGACTCACTAGTCATTGCTAGTTCTCTATGTATAGTAGATATTTCTATTACAGTTCTTTCTTTGTTTACATACTGTTTTCCTTCAGTACCTGTATCTTACTTTACTGTATAATTATATTTT
Organism: Iris pallida; assembly: GCA_029216955.1. Taxonomy (NCBI): domain Eukaryota; kingdom Viridiplantae; phylum Streptophyta; class Magnoliopsida; order Asparagales; family Iridaceae; genus Iris; species Iris pallida. The sequence continues at coordinate 14,973,915 of JANAVB010025598.1, read as the reverse complement.
CTAACCTGCTATGATCTGTTGAGATGTACTGTACTCGCTCCAGTCCTGACTGGACCTGTTGATAAATTTTACAGATAGCCTGGAGGTGCCTGCTAGCCTAGAAGAGACACATAAGAGGATGTTTAGATAGTTATTTTATTTGTCTGGAGTTGTACTTGATTTATGGATTACTGTATTTAAGTTTTGAGATGTATTCCTGGGTTTATGTATCTTTGGGGGCTTACCACCCTTCGGGGGCTGTTACATAGAATCATAACATAACCTGGTTGGATCTTTGTGTATTAATTGGGGGTACGGGGGAGTATAAATAGCCATGTGAACAATTCCAAAGTAGAATAGCCATGTACGCTTCTTTAGTATAGCCATGTACAAATCAAGCCGTTCACATGTCGACTTTGTGCTCTAAATTACTAGTCACTGGTAGCTCTTTACTTATAGTAGATATTTCTATTACAGTTCTCTCTCTCTGTTTACATACTGCATTTCTTCAGTATCTATATCTTACTTTACTGCATGATTATATTTTCTAACCTGCTATGAACTGTTGAGATGTATTGTATTCGCTCCTGTCCTGACTGGACCTGTTGAAAATATTACAGAGGACGAGGAGGAGGCCCGTGAGGATACCTTCTACGGGACAGCTCTAGCTGAGGACATCACCCCCACTGCCTAGACTAGTTTAGTTAGGCCTTATCTTATTTTTATGTTGTCTTGAGACTGTTTAGCTAGACTTTACTTCTGTTCAGAGATGTTGAGTTGTATATATTCTTTCATATTCAGTAGTTGAGATATGTACTCTGGATATTTGCTGGGATATTATCTTAGACTATTCTATCTTCTGTATTTCCTTAAGTTCTATATCATATCATGTTTACTTCTTTCTTAGTTGTGATGGAGTTCATTTACTGCTATGTCACCCCCATTCGGGGAGTATAAACTGCTTAGTATTATATTGCTAGATGTATGTTGACCTAGGACAGCGTTCTACCGCCGACACTGCGGCGTAGGCTGGGCGTTGTTACGTTCTCGTACCCTCACAGTGGGTGCGGGTTGTGACACGTTTTTAGTGGTGGCCCATGCAGGTCGAGTTTATGTAGTGGTATTCGAACTAGAGTATCACTACAGCCTGCAGTAGGATTAGGATATATATTTTGAAGGTACTCAATCACAGTTAGGATTCCTTGAAAGATTCCTGGGACGACCTTTGAGAATCTTATTTAAACTTCAAATTGAATCATTTCCCTCGCTTTGTCGCTCTCACTCCTTGATTATTGAATTTGATTTTGTTGGATCGTTGTTGATTTGATTTTCCTATCGAGATGAATTTTTATGGCCTGAGTTACGATATTTTTATGATAACATATGTCGACGGGAATACATGGATGGTAAAACGTCTACTTGATTATGGAGCTTGTAGTTTATCGCAGCCATATTAGCTGGCGTGGCAAAAACATAGAGACCTGACTTCGGATGTACGTATCTTGGTTATGAGATTTGGAATTTCTCGCAGCTATACTAGTCGACATAGCGAGAATTCCAGACGACATGATTATAGAGGTGCATGCCCCAGTTATGGGACCTATCGTTTATCGCAGCCTTGCTTACTGGCATGGCGAGGACTCTGAGTAACATGATTTTGGACAGACGCATATGATTATCAGATTATATCCTGAGAAGGTTTTTAAACATATCATCTCTATCTTACTATTCTGTTATTATAAATTGTTTTCCATCATCAAATAATTTAGGAATAGAGATATTTTAGCTTTATAGAGCTTATGCATATGTAGTTCTTCCTTAGTGTGACGATTTGAAGACTTGTGATTTAGGCCCTTATCTTAGGAATGATAGTATAGCCTGGCTTTAAAAATAGTGATTCTTGTAGCTGGTTCTCCTTTGTTTATATTTACTAGTTTTTCAGCCTTAATGATTGTTGTTTTCTTTATCCTTTCCAGTATGGCACCCATGACCCGAGCCCGTCGCCTAAGAGCAGCCGCAGCTACTGAGAGTGTGCTTCCACCTCCTACTGTTCAGGAGGTAGTGATCCCTCTATCTGATCAGGGGGTGGTGGCACCTCCTGCCATTGAGGAGGTGGTGGTAGCCTCGCCAGAGAGTCTTCCTTCATCTCCTGTCGTTCAGGAGAGAGCTGCAGATTTGCCTGAGACCGAGAGCCTTTTCCTACCCCTTGGATGGTACTCCCTACTGTACCACCCGGAGGTTTGTTACTTGATGCAGGCCAGATGTTTGGATATTTCCAAGAGAGGCTGTTGGAGTCACAGAGAGTTCATGAGGAGGCCATGAGGGAGCAAATCCAGAGGTTGCTACGTCTGCGGGACTCTGTGCTTCTAGGAGGAGAGCCTAGATCCAAGAGGGCGAGGAGCAGTACCCAGTCCTACCCAGAGTTTGAGGAGTACCCATATATCCAGCCTATATCATCATACCCAGTCCAGTCTCCTGTCCAGCAGAGGCCAGCTGAGCCAGAGCCTATCTGTGCCTACTGCAAGAAGTCTGGACACAAGTGGAATAACTGTAGAAAGAGACTAGGATTGTGCCTATTCTGTGGTTCAGCTGCACACTGGGTGCAGCACTGCCCTGATATACCTGCCCCAACCAGGGCCCTGCTTCCAGGAGGGAGTTCTGGTTCTCAGACCTAGCTGGAGGTGAGTTGACCTAACCTTAGTATCCCTTTTTGTGAATATTTGATGCATCCCTTGCTTGTATGTTTTGATACCTTATGATTGCCTAGTACTGTAGCATGGTTGGTATAACTAGATGAGACTCCAGACAGATATTACATGCCATGACCCCATAGGTTACACTTTTCAACTGTATGATTTAAGATAGATTTCTGAGACTATGATTGCTGGGGGCTTAACCTAGAAAAGGGTGCGATCATCTTAATTTCGAGGACGAAATTTTTATAAGGTGGGTAGGATTGTAACACCCAGTTTTCCAAAAGAGGGTAATTTTGAAATTTTGTAATTATAATTATTATTTAATGATATTTATTTCATATTATGATTTTTAGTAATTTTTAATTATTTTTAAAATATTTAAATTCATGACTTGAGATTTTAGGTGTTTTGCTAGTGAACAGTAGAGACTGCCTACCCTAGAGCCTAGCCATGTAATTAGGGTATTTTTTGACATTTTAAGGGTTATTTGGAATTATTATAATTTATTTGAATTTATGGGAATTTTTAGAATTTATTTTGGAATTGTTTGAATGAGGGTTGACTAGGTTGACTTTGACTAGCAATGACCTTGGTAGGCTAACCTAGAAGCTAACCCTAGTTGTGTTTGGACTTGATTAGGTCATGTAACCCTAGTTAGACTAGAGTTGACCTATGGTTTGGTTATTTGACTCATGTTAGGATTTAAGTCATAAGCCATGACTTGTGGTTGCACCTTAATCAATAACTTAGCCTTAAAAGCCCATAGGCCCACACCACTAGCCAAACCCTAACCCTAACAAGTCTTGGCCAGCCACATAACCCTCATTGGGGATCCCTCCCTATAAGTATCCTCTTAGAAATTAGGGCTAGCCTCTTAGGAAGAACAAAGCTTTAGAAAGAGGTATTTCTCAACTTCAAAAATCTATAGTAATTCTATTTTATCTCCTTTTTCCCTCCAATCAATTGCATTAGATCCTAATTTTAGTTTTCTTGCTGTTTGTGGTGTTCAACCTCAGCTTTGGGGCAATTTGGAGAAGTTTGCTAGCAAGAGGAATCCCCCATTTGAGGCTTCTTGTATTTTGACACCAATAGGTAAATTAATGTAAACACCATTAAAATTCTAGTTTTTTTGCATGTAGACCTAGCCCTAGGTGTCCTGGTTCTATAGGTATGCCTAGACCTAGGTTTTATGTCCATTTCGTATCCTAAATGGACACGTATCAGCCTATAGACCTAGGTGTTTGATGAAATGTCCCAAAGGATATTTTGACCTGATTTTAGGAAACTTTTTGAATAGAAATTTAGGGTTTGTTGTCGCTTATCATTTTCTGTTGGACTGAAGTGGCCATTGTGATGTGTCGTGTCGAGATCTGGACACGAATACGCTGTTCTGACATAGTGCACATTGCCCTGCTACTCGGGGGCAATTACTCACTAGACACACCACTAGGACACGAGAATTTCGACACACAGGTCAGGGCTGACACTGACACGAGGCTCCCCAAGTTTCACGAGTCCTCGTGTCATGTCGGACACGTATTCGTGTGTGCATTGGTCACACACTGCACTGTTCCGCGCAAAAAGAGGCCGCTGATACGGTATTCGCGTCGGACACAGACACGCCTAGGACTCGATACAGGGTGTCGACCCTCTAGCCTGAGACTTCATCTACCTAGGGACACGAGCACGAGGCTCTAGGACACTTGTGTCGTGTCCTAGACTTGCACGAACATGTGCACAATATTGTGTATTAGTGTGTGTCTGTGTTGTGCTCGATGTAGGTTTTTCCTTGGTTTGGACACTGTATCATATTGGGGTGGACACGAGGCACTATGTTGGACACGTACACTATTAGTGTTTGAATTACCAACTCTTATTTCAACACATTATTGTGGTTTGATTGTTCGAATGTGAAGTTTTCTGTGGGACTGATACGCAGTATTTTATTTTGTTAATTCCAGAGTTTTTCCCAATTTTTTTACCATTAAAATGATGTTTAATTTGATATGTTTAATCCATATATGTGTATTAGTTACTGATAAGATGATACATGATTTAGGATTTTTGAATTCGCATTGAAATGATAAAACTGATAAACTGTGGTACACACAGAAAACCTGAATTGGGTTTTGAATATAAAAACCTGAGAACCACATTGGAATTCATGGCATACACATACTACCACTGCCATATTAAATTGTAGACATGCATACTAGTTTACATTCAGATTTGTTATGATTTGATGGTAATTCGTTGTTAAATGAGTTTGATTTTACATGCTTAACTTGAGTTCAGATTTTTGGGTTTTGAATTGACATGTATCTCGATTATGAATTTGGGTTTCACCATCTGAAACCTGAGATGGGATTTATATCTGAATTTATTGTTTATACATATTGTGTTATGTATAAAGCTGATTTTAAGTCCAGACTTCTGAGTTAAATATGATTCCTGAGATTCTTCATTGTAATTCACTGTTAATCCTAAACACACACACACGAAAATGGTTTCCTGGAACACTGGACACTAGAATGGAATTCCTGTGACACATTGCACTGTCCTTATACCCATGTATACACTATGAACCAGGGAAAAACATTTCAGAACCTGAGAAGTAATTTCCTAATCCTGAGTCCTGATTCTTATAGCTGAGATCAATGCATGCTTAAATCGTGTTTATAATGTCTATGAGATTACTAGAAATCTGAGATGTCTTTCCTTTTTCTGTCACACTGATGCTGAATTCCTTTAAATCCTGAGAATGATATGTGGGACCATGGATTTGAAATTGATTGGTTTTCAGTATATGGAAACCTAGCATATATGGATGTTCATTTGTTCTCAGGTTCCTAAGAACCTGAGATAGGTTTAAGCCCTGAAATCTGAGAACTAAATGCTCTTTTAACCTTGTTCACACATAGAAACCTGAGATGTCTGTATGATAACTGAATGCTAACTGATTAAAAGGAAATGTGTTGAGTTACATTTTGAAACCTGAGAGGTTAATTGACATATGGGTTTTTGATAATTGCTTAAGGATAAGTCCTAAACTGAATTGATTTTTAACCTGACATTGAATCCCTTTCCTTAAACCAAATTTGAATGTTAGTTGTCATAATGGTATTGTTCTGTTCATTGTTGTAAAGGGATTGGGTTCTCTCTTTCCCTGTCAACTGTTGCTACCTGAGATTGATCCTAATTCCTGGAATTACACACTTACACACACAGTACACAACCTGCACATTGTACACTCTGTTTTATATGTTCCTGCACACTGTCTCTCCTGTCATTGGGTTCCTGGGTTCACACACACACACCACAATCTCACATATGCCACCTCTACACACACACACACAGGTTCCTCCTCATTCCTGATAACATGCCACACATACACACACATGTTTTCACCCTTAACCCTCTCCCTATATCTATGTAAATATGTATATATATATATATATATATATATATATATATATATATATATATATATATATATATATATATATATATCTATGTAAATATGTATGTAGGTACCTCTCTATGTGTCTATATATATATATATATATATATATATATATATATATATATATATATATATATATATATATATATATATATATATGTATATAGATAAACATCTATGTATAAACCTAAAAAAAAAAAAAAAAATCTATGTGGGTATGTGCCTATGTATATATCTATGTACCTATATATATCTATGTATGAATGCATAAATGTATGTATCTATGTATATATGAAATAATGAATGAAAGGTAGCTGCCTTCATGTATGCATATATTGTGATGAATATATGCATATAGGCAATAGATTGTATTGGAACATGGTGTAATGAAAAGTGTAAGATGCAAGGTAGATACAATGTTATATTCATGATTATAACCAAATAAATGCAAGCATGTATGTGTAAAATATGAATGCATAGATGAATATATACTTCTAGATATGGTATGTGTGTTCTCTGTGATTTGTGAGTGTGCTTGGTTGTTAGCCTAGGCTTGGTAAGGCCTAGTGAGACTTATTAGACTTGTCTGGGTTAGGTTGACCTAGTTTGACTAGTGTGGTTGACTAGAGTTGACCAAGTGTTGACTTTAGTCTAGTTTGACCTAGACAGCATGTAGATGCATTATAGATTACTATTATCATCGCCTGTATACATCTTGACTTGTGTTGCTCTAACTAGGAGTCAAGTATCTCATCTCGGACAGTACATTTACTTCAGACATTCAGATACGAGGCGAGTACATTCTCTGATCATTTTATATCCTGCTTAGAATTATTTTCTGCATTAAATTACTTTACTTGATACTGTCACGTTGATCACACGGATTAGTACAATATGGATCCCTCCCTGAGATGTTATCCCTTCAGGAAGCATCGGGTACTCTATGTTCTGTGCGTTTCACTTACATGGCGTATCATATGCTTCTTTGGTTCTTTGATCACTTGTGACATATACCCTTATGATCACAGAGTCTTTTCTGAATCCTTATCCCATTTATTGGGTCTATCAGAATCCCCATTTATGGGACTACTATGTACCATCCTTCGGGGGCTTATCACCCTTTGGGGGCTTATCATCCTTTGGGGGCTTATCACCCTTTGGGGGCATATCACCCTTTGGGGGCTTACCACCCTTCGGGGCTGTTACATATAATCATAACATAACCTGGTTGGATCTTTGTGTATTAATTGGGGGTACGGGGGAGTATAAATAGCCATGTGAACAATTCCAAAGTAGAATAGCCATGTACAAATCAAGCTGTTCACATGTCGACTTTGTGCTCTAAATCACTAGTCACTGGTAGCTCTTTACTTATAGTAGATATTTCTATTACAGTTCTCTCTCTCTCTGTTTACATACTACATTTCTTCAGTATCTATATCTTACTTTACTGTATGATTATATTTTCTAACCTGCTATGAACTGTTGAGATGTATTGTACTCGCTCCTGTCCTGACTGGACCTGTTGAAAATATTACAGAGGACGAGGAGGAGGCCCGTGAGGATACCTTCTACGGAACAGTTCTAGCTGAGGACATCACCCCCATTGCCTAGACTAGTTTAGTTAGGCCTTATCTTATTTTTATGTTGTCTTGAGATAGTTTAGCTAGACTTTACTTCTGTTCAGAGATGTTGAGTTGTATATATTCTTTCATATTCAGTAGTTGAGATATGTACTCTGGATATTTGCTGGGATATTATCTTAGACTATTCTATCTTTTGTATTTCCTTGAGTTCTATATCATATCGTGCTTTCTTCTTCCTTATTTGTGATTGAGTTCATTTACTGCTATGTCACCCCCATTCAGGGAGTATAAACTGCTTAGTATTATATTGCTAGATGTATGTTGACCTAGGACAGTGTTCTACCGCCGACACTGCGGCGTAGGCTGGGCGTTGTTACGTTCTCGTACCCTCACAGTGGGTGCGGGTCGTGACAGATAAGAATCGGCCCAATGACGCTGGCGATCTTGTGCAACTCGAAGATAATCTCTGACTTGTCTGACCACCTCAATAGTCCGCATAATCATCTCTGGACCAAGCATGTGCCTCTCGCCTATATCATCCCATGCTAACGGGGATCTGTACTTTCTGCCGTACAAGGCTTCAAAGGGCGCCATCTGGATACTGGCCTGGAAACTGTTGTTATAGGAGAACTCCACGAGATGCAGGTAATCTTTCCACGAACCATCAAAGTCGAGTGTACATGATCGTAACATATCTTCAAGAGTCTGGATCGTGCGTTCTGACTGACCATCTGTCTGCGGATGATAAGCTGAACTGAACTTGAGACGAGTCCCCAAGCTCCCCTGAAGACTCCGCCAAAAGTACGATGTAACTGTCAAATACAATACTGACTGGTACTCCGTGCAATCTGACTATCTACCTGAGGTACATCTCTGTAAGCTGATCCGTCGACTGGCCAATTCTGAAAGGGATAAAATGAGCTACCTTGGTGAGTCTGTCAACTATAACTCAGATAACATCTCTTCTAGCTGGGGATTTAGGTAACCCAGTTACAAAATCCATGGTAATGTGCTCCATTTTCCATTCCGGGATCGATAAAGGTTGAAGAAGTCCAGCTGGTCTCTGATGTTCGGCTTTAACTTGTTGGCAAACTAAACAACGAGAGACAAACCGGGTTATCTTCCTCTTCATGCCATTCCACCAAAAATGCTGACGGATATCACGATACATCTTCATACCACCGGGATGAATCGAATATTACGAACTGTGAGCCTCTGCCATGATCTCTTGCCTGATATCACCACTAGTTACACAAAGACGCCTTTCATGTCGAAGTGTACCGTCCTCATGAATACATAACTCTGCTCTCCGTCCTGCTACACATTCTACCCTAAGCTGCTGAAGCTTAGAATCCGTTGACTGAGCTAACTTAATCCTCTCAACTATACTCGACTGAACTTGCATACTGGCCATCAATGCCACATTGGTAGGAAGAACAACTGCAATACCCATCTTCTAAAGATCTGCTAACAATTCTGGCTGTGCTGTTAGAAAATAAACTCCGGCTCTTCTGCTCAATGCATCTGCAACAACGTTGGCCTTCCCAGGATGATACTGCAAGTTGATGTCATAATCCACAAGTAGCTCTAGCCATCTTTTCTGACGCATGTTAAGATCCTTCTGGATAAACACATACTTAAGACTCTTGTGGTCGGTGAAAATCTTCATCCGATTCATATAAATAATGCCTCCAAAGCTTAAGTGCGAAAACCACCGCTGCTAACTCCAAGTCGTGGGTTGGGTAATTCCTCTCATGATCACGAAGCTGATATGATGCATAAGCTACTACCTTACTATGCTGCATCAAGACGCATCCCAACCCTTGTCGGAAGCATTACAATAGACTGAAAATCCTCCAGTTCCATCTGGAAGCGTGAGAATGGGTACCGTCATCAATCCTTGCTTCAACTTCTCAAATGAACTCTGACACTCTACTGTCCAAGCAAACTGTACATCCTTGCGGGTCAACTGCGTCAGTGGTGCTAAAATTCGAGCAAAGTCTGATACAAACCGCTAGTAATAGCCAGCCAATCCTAGGAAACTCTAAACTTCTGCGATGGTACTGGAAACTGGCCATGTCTCTATGGCCACTATCTTCTGGGGGTCCACTTACACTCCATCTCTGGTGATGATGTGACCTAAGTACGAGATACAATCTAGCCAAAACTCGTACTTACTGAACTTTGCGTACAACTGGTGCTCTCTGAGAATCTGAAGAACTACACGAAGATGCTGCTCATGCTCTTCCTCATTCTTGCTATAGACTAAGATGTCGTCTATAAACACTTTTACGAACTGGTCCAAATAGGGCATGAAAATACGATTCATGAGGTCCATGAATACGGCTGGCGCATTGGTCGCTCCAAATGGCATAACAAGGAACTCCCAATGTCCATATCTAGATCTGAATGCTGTCTTCGGGGCGTCTTGCTCTCTGACTCTAATCTGATGGTATCCTGACCGCAAGTTAATCTTCGAGAATACTGCCGCTCCTCTGAGTTGATCAAATAAATCATCTATCCTTGGTAGAGGATATATGTTCTTGATTGTTACAGAGTTCAAGGTACGATAATCAATACATAATCTTGACGTACCATCCTTCTTTTTTACAAGAAGTATCGGGGCTCCCCAAGGTGATCCACTAGCACGAATGAATTCCTTGGTTCTGAGTTCTTCAATCATTTTGTACAAGATCTCTAACTCTAAAGGTGCCATCCTGTAGACTTCCCCTGACACTGGTGCCGTCCTTGGAAGCAAATCAATGGTAAACTCTATCTCCCTCTCTGGGGGCATGCCTGGAAGCTCTTCAGGAAATACATCAGGAAACTCTTTTACTACTCTGGGAAACTGAACTGCTACTACTACTGCCATCCGTAATACCGGTAGATAAGGCTCTACTTCGCCTCTAGAAAATAAAAACTCCGATTTGTCGGGAATACCAAAAATAATCCTGCCAATATGGCAGTCTATTCTTGCGTATTGATCCTTCAACCAATCCATTTCTAGGACCACATCATAGTCGGCCATCGAAAATTCTATCAACCTAGCGGGAAACTCTCTACCGCTAACTACGATTCGACACGAGGAATAGACTCTATCTACTCCCACAAGACCGTTACCAGTAAGTATATTGAGCCTTACTGATAATGACTCGGGCTTCAGTCCTATCTGTGTTGCGAATCGTGCAGACATAAATGAGTGCGATGCACCTGAATCAAATAATACTGATGCTGGAAAAAAGTTGACGAGAATGGTACCTGCCACCACCTCACATGATGCCAATTCTTCTGTTACAGTCAGAGCTATAGCCTGACCTTGTCCTCTTGGTGTTGGTCCCTTCTGCTGGAAACCTCGCGGCCGATTCTGAATCTGAGCTTGGGCATACTGCTGAGCCTGAGGTGGCAATGGCCTCGGAGGCTGGTACTGCTGCTGCACTGGTGCTGGACCCCTAACCGATGGACTTATTAGGTTTGACGACGATGAACTAGCTCTATTCGGACAGGATCCTATCCTATGGTCCGGTGCCCCACAAGCCAAGCACAATCCATACGCTCTACGTCATTCTGATACTACATGCCCTAGCTTCCTATAATAAGAGCAGCCCATTGCGGAAGACTACTTCTGCTTCTGTTGCTGAGGATACGTTGTTGTCGAGTGCTGAACCGATGAAGCTGTGGTCGCCCTCCTAGGAGCTCCAATAGTCAAAGCCCTAGCTGTCGGGGCTGGTGCTGATGACTAGGACATCTGCCCATGAGACCTCTTCCGTCCTTCGCTTCTATCTACAATCCTCTGCGAAGTATACTCATGCCTCTTCGCTACTCGCAAGACGGCATCAAAAGTCTGGTGCTCAAACTGCTCCACTGATATAATAATCTCTAGGTGGATTTCTTGCTGGAATCGCTAGGCTCGATCTAATTCGGTTGCCACCAAGGTAGGAGCAAACAGACTGAGTCTAGAAAACTCGGCCGCATATCCACCGACCGTCCTTCCCATCTGCTTAAGATTGGAGAATCTCGTCTGCAGATCATACCGAGCTACTGTGTCGAAGTACTTGGTCTAGAACTTATTGCTGAATACTGCCCACAAAACAGGCGTCGGTAATCCAACTGCTAGTATCGCCGGCCAGCTGCGGGCTAATCCAATAGTTGCAGGCACACAACATTCACCTTCTCTTCCTCAGGAATCCTAGCTGCCTCCAGGATAACTTCTATGTCCTGAAGCCATGCATCAGCAGCGATAACATCTTCACTGTCGTCAAAGAAAGGAGGGTTCAGACGCTTGAAGCTGTTGGCCACATTGTTCCCTTGGTAACCAACTCTGCCCATGGTATCTTGGACTGTCTGGTGCAAGGCATCGCTCCGACAATCTAGAGATGTAAGCAATTCCCTGATAAGTCCCACCAGGGTTCCATTATCAGGCTCTGCAGGCTGGATTGGCCAAACTGGGGGCTCTCGATCCCCAGAATGCATGACTCGAGAGGCCGCTCCAAAGTGCTAGGCTTGGTCTCCAGGTTGCGGCTGGTTCGTCGGAGGTGCTCCGCCTTGCTGATCGGTAGGACCAGGAACAATGCCGCTGAAGAAATGACATGGGGAACAATAAGGAAGGATCATGGTAGATCGAGGATATAAGTATGTGATCAGGTCAAGATTTTGGAAAGATTAGAAGACACGAGTAGAGATCAAGGACGAGTGCTGATTGAGACATCTATTCAGTAAAACCCTTGCACATCTTGATTTACAAGACCTGTATGGGCCACCACTTAAACCGTGTCACACCCCAGAACCAAAATACTGGAGAGCAAGGGACAGACACAGCCAACTACGTACATTAAAGTACGACCCACCTCGATGTACGATCACGACTGTCTAGATGCATGAGGATTTTACTACAAGCCAACAGTCACTTTTGGTCAAGAACAAGCCTAGTGTCTTAATCTCAAGCAAGCATGTAAATGTAACAAGATGGTAGATCATCAGACATACAAAGTAAGGCGTCCCATACATTACATATTCAGATGATCATGAAGCTAGTTATACAAAATGCGAAGACTAGCAAGAGTTTAAGTCATACATGATCAACCATAGGATTTGTCCATCATGTTACAGCCCTTAGGCAGACATGAATGTAAATTTAACACAAGCTAACACTTGTTCGACGGCTAAACGTCTCAAAAGAATAATTTACAATAGAGTGTGAGAGAAAAATAAAATCCACTCGTTGCCAGGGTTGCATCTAGTGTTCACCATCTGGCTGAATGGCTGGAAGATCCTCAGGCGCTACTCCGAAATCTGGCCATACAAAACCAGCTAGGTCAGACCCCAGAAAGAGCAAGTACCACAAGGGAGGCTTCACTTAAGAACTAAAACTAGAATATTAGCACATAAAGACATAATGATAACGAAAGACATGAGTTAGAGGAACAAGGCGATAAACGATAAGATAACTAAAGGACTATTCTGGTAACCAGGTTACAACCCATAAACCAAACAAGGACCGGGGTTGTAACCTTTCACCTGAACAGAACTTAGTCTCTAACCAATTATCGATAAAGTAAAGTATAAAAGTAACATGCTGAAATAACCATGCACTGGTCTTGTCTAGGCAAGACCATACTAGACTCCATCCATTAATCACGGCCAAGCAAAGAGTACGGCTTGATACTTTAACTAACTAGAGTTATCACAAGCTTAGTTACTAACAAGATGCATCGAGTTGTTCCAACAGCCACAAGCCCTGCAGTCTTAATTCAGGTTATACAGTCGCAAGTTGAGAGAGTTGGATTAGGTGACTTGGGGATGCAATCCATGACAGTGTGCTGGAAATGTGCCCTACTCGATGACAGGCTACAAGTCTAATTAGAGCGCCCAGATAACGGGAATGCCTGTAGCTGGAAAATCTCTTCATGGACTATTTAATCAATCTAGTCATTATCCTAGTCAGATTCAGTACGAATTCCCGACCGTGGAAATCATGAATTTATGTCCTAGACATGATGCAAGACGAGACATGTAGCTTGTATCGATACAATCAAGAGAAATCATCCACGGTGTCAAGACGAGAGTTATATGTTGCTTGTCATGATTACATGTCATGTGATGTTACTTATCAAGTCAAGAGTGCGTCACAACGGACCACCAATAAGAATTATTATGTCAAGTTACTGGTCAAGAGTGTACCACGACGGGTCACTATCAAGAGTTATCATGTAAAGTCATATTGTCATGTCGTGTTCTATTAAGGAATTGTTAGAGAGTGTACGTGCCACACCAAGATTGTGTTTAGTGCTCAGAGTAAACGTGCAACATAGAAAATAATATTATAGGACTAGTCAAGTAGAGAGTACAAACAAGGTCACAATTCACACTAAAGACCAAGGGGTGTTATGAAGAGCATGCACCCAAGATGGATGTGCCGAGAGTAGCATGCGCCCAAGGCTATGCGCCTAAGGCAGGGGTATCATGGAGAGACAAGGGTTTTGAGAAGGCATGTGCCTGGAGCTATGCGCCTCCATGCATGCGCCTGCATGCATGTGCCCAAAGAGTGGAGTCAGGGTGTCTTGGAGAAAGTCAAGAGACTCACTCTATGATAAGTGCGCGCATGACAGGGTCTATACGCCCAAGGGAGGAGACATGGTGCACTTGTGTGCATACAAAACTATGCGCCCAAGCCAGGGAGGGCCTTGGGGCTATGCGCCCACTAGAGGGAGTAAGGGAGTCTTGGGCGCATACATAACTATGCTCCCAAAGAAGCATACAGTATGTGTATAACAAATCTATGCGCCCAGCACTGTGCTTCTTTCCCAACCCGAGAGCACAAGTTCATTGAACCCATGAACTTCTCAAGATCATAAATCACTCAAAACAAATCGAAATCCGGGTTTTCAAAGGTCTAACTTGAGTAAAATTGAATTCTCTACAACATGGAACAATCAAAACTTGAAAATAATGAAGTTTGAGAGATCAAAACCCAAGAAAATCAAGTTTTACATAAACTTAGATCTACAAAAACTAATCCTTTAAAACAAAAAATACCAAGTACTAAATAGCCTTAGAATCATGTAGAAAAGATAATGGAACAACAAAAATGGAGTCCTCCATGAAGCAAGCTAGCACTTGCCTTTGGAGGGGGAGAGATTTTAATGGAGAAGAAGAAGTTATGAGAAATAAATGAAGAAAGAGAGAAAGAGAAGTTGAGTTATAAAGGGGTGGTTTCATCTTGAACCAACTTGGTTCAAACTTAGCCAAAATAACCCAAGCCGAGCTAAACCAATTTAAACCAAGACCACACCAAGCCAAGCTATGCTAGACAAGTTTACGGGTCGGGAGTCCGTACAAGTATACTGAAAATACGTATAACGAAAAACGGGAGTGACAAGAAGATACTGCTACCAATGAGAGCTATCTGAAAAGTCTACCAAAGAAGATGAAGTTCATGCCAGACCATCCAGAAACACTCATAATAGGTAATGTATCCAAAGGCGTAAGTATACGTTCTTCTACTAGAGATATAGCAACAAATGTAGCTTTTATTTTTCAAGTAATACCTACAGTAGTAGATGCTTTTAATAATGAATTTTGGATTGATGTCATGCAAGAGAAACTAAATCAATTTGAGAGAAACCAAGTTTGGGAATTTGTTCCTAAACATATTGGTTAATCGATAATTGGTACCAAGTGGGTGTTTCGAAATTAATTTAGTGAGGATGGACAAGTTCTACGCAACAAAGCACGTCTAGTGACACAAGGTTATAATCAAGAAGAAGAAATTGGTTATGACGAGACATATGCTCCTATTGCTAGACTAGAAACCATTCGTATGTTTTGTGCATTTGCATTTTTCATAATTTCATGATTTCAAACTTTTTTAAATGGACGTGAAAAGTGTATTTTTAAATGAATTTTTGAAGGAAGAAGTTTTTGTTAAACAACCCCCTGGTTTTGAAGATTTTAAAAATCTGATCACGTCTTCAAGCTTAAGAAAGCACTATATGGACTCAAACAAGCACTAGTGCTTAGTAGAACGCCTAAGTGCCTCCTTACTTAAAAATTATTTTTCAAAAGGAAGAGTTGTTACAACTTTATTTATCAAATCTTCAGATGATAATATTTTACTTGTGCAAATTTGTGTAGATGACATTATTTTCGGGTCTACTAACAAAAAACTCGGTCAAGATTTTGCTAAGTATATACATTATGAGTTTGAGATGAGTATGATGGGAGAGCTCAACTACTTCCTAGGACTCCAGATCAAATATCACTCGCAGAAAACATTCATCAATCAAGCCAAGTACACGAGGGATTTACTGAAGAAGTAGGACTTCTGAAGTTACATGTAGGCAACTCTAGAGGGAGGGTGAATAGAGTTTGTGTCGATAATAACTAATTAAAATGTTAACTCTATGCTAAGTCCAGAAGCAACTACCAATAGAATATATAATCAGAGTAGTAATATGGAAATTTAAGAGAGATTAAAAAAGCATACGCAAACGCAACGATTTAACCTAGTTTCTCTCGTAGAGGACTAGTCCAGGCCTGTAGCTCCCCTTCCCGAAAATTTAAAATATTTTTATTATTATATATTTTATTTGGATGGTTATTTTTAGATTTTTATAAATAATTAATTGGATAATTATTACGATAGATGCCTTTAGTCATGATTAAATTTGGAGTATAAGGTGACTAGAAATCGTGGCACGGATAGTGCAGTGGCGTGCCTTGACTAGTGTATTAGCCATACCAGGGAAGGCCGAGCCATAGTGATGTCCTAACTAGAAAAATCGGGCTAAGTTATGACATGACCATTATAAATAGTTTAATTATTCATTATTAATATTATTTGACGTTTAGGAGACCCGGTTGTACCAAACCAGCCTGGACTGGACCCGTACCAAGCCCAAGCCCATGTAGTCATGCGGGACGTCCAATGACATTCGTGTTGATGTATTTTGATATGATGGTGTCATATTCCGTTTTAATGATCTAATGAGTATTTTCTAAGTATTCTTAAATAAATATTATAAATATTATTATTAGTTGATATTCAATGATATCGTATGTAAATAGGTCCTACACTAGAAAAAGGGTATTTAGGATTTTATTGGAATATTTATGTATGCATATATTAAAAATATATATATATACATATATATATATATATATATATATTTGTTTTATATATATATATATATATATATATATATATATATATATATATATATATATATATATATATATATATATATATATATATATATATATATATATATATATATATAGGTGTACCTGTGTATGTATGCATAAATATATATAAAGATATGTGTGTACGTGTATATATATAAATACATATATGTCTGTATACATACATGTGTATAAAATATATAAATAAAAAGGCTTAATTGCTAATTGCTACCCTCAACTATTACACTTTTTCAAGTTGATACCCTAAACTTTTTTTCGTAACAGATTGATACCTCAACTATTTATTTTTTTCAACTTAATACCTAACATTTTAAAAAAAATCCCAAAATGCCCTTATCCCTTCCCTCCTTCCACCCCCTCCCCCCCCACTCCGGCCACCCCCCTGCTAGCTCCGGCCGACCCCCCCTCCTCGCTTCCGGCCAACCTCCCCCCTTCCCCCTCTTCGCTTCCGGGCCACCTCCTGCCCCCGCCTCCCGCCCCGCACCCCCCTTCCCAGCCCCCTTCCTCTCGCTGCCGAGCCCTAGGGGAGAGGCGGGAGCGGGCGGACGGCCGGAGCGAGAGGGGGGGGATGGCCTGAAGCGAGCAGGGGGGAGGATGGCCTGAAGCGAGCAGGGGGGAGGATGGCCTGAAGCGAGCAGGGGGGAGCTGCGGCCGGAGCTAGCAGAGCGGGAGGGGGGGGGGGCGAAGCGAGCACGGGGGAGGGGGGGTTAGGGGTGGGGACATTTTTGTCCAAAATAATATCCGGGTATCAAGTTGTTACAAAAAAAAGTTTAGGGTATCAAGTTAAAAAATGGTAATAGTTGAGGGTATCAAGTAGCAATTAAGCCAAATAAATATATATAAATGTATGTGTATGTATATATAAATTCTAAATATATACGTGTGTGTATGTAAATATAAATATATAATATATGTACGTATGTATATATATGAACGTATAGAGTAGTATGTATACACACACACACATATATATATATATATATATATATATATATATATATATATATATATATATATATATATATATATATATATATATATATATATATATATTAATTGCTAAATAGAAATGGAAATGGAAAAAGAAATAGAAAAAGAAAAAGAAAAAGAATAACAGCAGCAACCTTAGCCCAGGGGCCCAACACCACAGTTATTCCCAGCCCGGCCCAAAGCCTAAAACCCCATACCCGAACCCAGCCAACTACAGCTCGGCCCGAGCCCGAGCATTCCCTGGCAGCCACGACTGAACCAGCCCTTGCACCGCGTATAAAACGGAAGGAAGCAACAACTAACTGCAAACCTAAAACCCTAAACCCATGATAATCTCCCAGCGACCCCCCAGGTCTGCGCGTGCCGCCCGACGCAGCCAGGCCGCCGTACGACTGCCGGACGGCGGTTGAAACCGCGCGGAGTCGACAACAGCGACAGTTGCAACTTCATTGGTAGCTGATTTCACGGAAGGATTTCTCCGTCTTCGAGACGTGGTTTTTCGAATCGTCTGCACCGGTACGTCACCAACATAACCCTCTCTGAATCCCAACTAATAGAGTTGGATATCGCTAATCAACGAGCCTAAAAAATTGACTCAAAATCGATGAAAAACCTGTTCCAAGAACAGAGGTTAGAACAACCCAGGAGCCCTGTTCGGATATCGATTTCGATCAATCACTTGGCTATTTTTGAAAAATAATTTGTAACAGTCATAGCCAACATATAGGGGATCAAAACCCTTCTGATAGATTGATTTTTCATTTAGTTTACAGAAAGTTATTCAATATCGAAAATCATAAAAAACCTATTTTTAAAACTGTAGAATTATGAAAAACTCTTCGATACGACGTGCGTTCCGCCAATCTGGGTGACGTGTCGCGAACTGAAAGCATCGAAAGGTGCATAATGGCTTTACGGACGTGTAGGCTTTGACATAATTTAAATTGGTCGCGTGTGCACGACAAATTTGATGCGTATCCGTCAAAATTTACCGTATCGGTCTCTGTGCAAATTTTTTAATTACTTTGTGCACATTCGTCAGATCAAGACGAAACTTGCGCCAACAGGACCGTATCATTTTTTTTGGTCATGTATGCCAAGTTTGGTCTAATTCTGAGACAGTTGATTGGATCGTCGTTTTGCTGGTCCTACGATCCGATTCAACGGGCGATTTTGTGCACAGCCCACCGGAATCCAACTTTGGACATACCGTTGGGTTCATCTCGTCAAAAAAAATCTGTAGACATGTAGTTTGACGACTTTAGAGACCATTGACCCTGGCACATTTTTGGTGTAAAGCGGGTCCAACGGCGGACACCGTTTTGGCCCAAAATTACCGTTTTGCTCCTGTGTCCGGAATTAGACTTAAGGACAGGCAATCCTAGCTAATTTGACTATTCTGAACATGTTGGTAATATCTGTTTCAGCTTTCGGAGACAGTTGTGAGGATTTGGACTTTATGGCTTAGTAGTTGACTATATTTTGTTGGATCTGCGTGCAACCTCCAGGCAAGATACCTTGCCTCCCTTTACAGTTTCATTTCATGCTTATAGTTTTTCCTGTGATTATTTGGTTATCATTTGGTTACTCTAGTTCTATGGATTTATATGTTATTATCAGTTCTCTAGTCATCGTGTTTTATAGATGTTCTGCATACCATGTTCACTAGTTCTTTGACTTGCTTGTATATCATTTTCATGACTTGATAGTGTAGAGATGCCAGGCTTGTTCACCTTATGAGTTCATATTAGAGTTGTCCTTACCTGGGTCTTGACTGAGTTTTACCTTGTCGTTACTTGTACCTCGACTGGTTCGTGTCATAGAACGAATACGTGTAATTGAACTGCTAAATCATTGTTATTGTTTTCTTAGCACCAAAGAGTCTACTCGGGACGAGGGTGTTTGTCTTGATCAATTGCACCAGAGAGTCCACACTCGGGACGAGGGTGTTTGTCGTGTTTATTGGCACCAGAGAGTCTACACTCGGGACGAAGGTTGACCATTTGCACCAGAGAGTCCACACTCGGGACGAGGGTATTTGTCATGTTTACCTGCATCAGAGAGTCCATACTCGGGACGAGGATATAGTACTTGCACCAGAGAGTCCACACTCGGGACGAGGGTGCCTTGCCGTGAACTAACCAGAGAGTCCACACTCGGGACGAGGGTTAGTGATTAGTTCAAACCTGCGAGCCCACTCGGGGCGAGGGTTTGGTATTCCATTGATCTCGTATTCATTTATTCATCCAGCAGTTCAGTTACGTGTGGTTGTTCTTGTATTCCAGTTCATAGTCATATGTCAGTAGCCACTTGTCGTTAGTCACTTGATAGTAGTTTGGTCGTAGTCTCGTGCCATGTTAAGTATCTTTTCTTGTTTATATCCTGTTTATATTATCATGTATGATTAAACTGTTAGATAGACATGCTTTTATGTATCTTGCTATGTCCTCTGAGGACCTGATGATCTCTTCAGGTTAGTAATTGCATGGAGTTAGTTAGCAGTTCTGGATGGCGGATGATTATGACACTTGTGGGTTTCAGATGATTACAATATTGCTTGTGAGATTCAGGTATTTGTCAGTGATATTACATTATTATACTCTCGTGCTTTCCTTTCATTATCATGAGATACCATGTTTATTGATTCAGTTTGTAGACTCCTATTATATTCTTTGAGTCTTATCGGACATATATGCTAGTGGGCTGCAGACCACGACACATAGTGTTTATTCATGTTTTGTACACTTATTATGGATTTGAGATATAGATTGCATTGCCATGATTTGGCAGCATACCATAGCCTTGACAGCGTTTACGTATTCGAGTCGGACTGGAGTCCGCTCGATGAGTAGCTGGCTTGCTCACGAGCTCGCATCCGAAAAGCGGGTGCAGGTCGTGACAAGGCCTGAGAACTCTCGTTCAGGATTGAAATCTACTATTATAGGGCTGGGTATACGGGTCTAGGACCCGCGGTTCCAACCTGAACCGAACCGTAAAACACCCAAACAAGTCGGGTTTGAAATTTCAAAACTGAAATGGGCAGGGCGGGGCGAGTCCTGTGATATGAACGGTTCGTGGCAGATCATACATTAAAAACACACGGAGCCCGACCCAGCCCGTTTGTAAGGGTAGTATAGTAAATTTAAATTTTTGTAAAGTTTTGTATAGGGATATACTCTCAGGTTTTTTTTTGAATAAAGTGATTTTTAATGTTTGATTACAGGTGTTTTTTTGTACAGTTTTGTTACTTTTGTATAGGGATAGTTTTGTTACTTTTGTATATAATTTTTTTGTATATACCAAATTTTAGACCCCGTATGGACCCGCGGGTTGTTGCCGATTGGATCTGTTTCCAGCGGGTCGGGTCAGGTCCGGTTCCAAAAAAATTGACCCGCCCTGTCCCGCCCCGCCCCATTAAAGCACGGGTAGGTTCGGGTCTACAAATTTTGGACCTAGCCCGACCCATGCCCAGCCCTAACTATTTGTGAAATAGGGTACAACCACGTGCCTTTACTCAGAAGAGCACGCCAACTTTTTACAACTTCGTAGAGGCAAAACTTGGAATTATCCAAGTGACTTTTCTTTCATTCTTGCACACAACTTCTAGCTGATATCGCACTGAGCATCTTGGGCTAAGGAGAGTTGTGGTTTAGGAGATATGGAAGAGTGGGGCTTGGAGTAGTAGAGCTTAGAAAGCTTGAATATTTGAAGGTAAGATATGATTTGAAATGAGAGAATTCAAGCTCTATTTATTGGGGAGGCAGAGTTCGGCCCGAATTCTGTCCCAAGAATTCAAATTTTTGAACGTTGGACAACTTGTATCAAGTAGGCCCTAAAAATTAGGGTGCTGAAAATCAAAGGGCAGAGTTCGGCCCGAATTCTGCCTTAGACAAAGTTCGGCTCGAACTATCTCTCCTAGAGACCAGAAGTTCTAAAGGGCTATAGAGCTTGGGTTTGGTTCAGGGTTTGTTTAGTTTTTGGATGGTGGAGCTTGGAGAAGTAAGTCTAGGGGTTGAGATGACTCAGTGCGACTCAACGTACATGTTTCTAGACTCAATAAATTGAAAGATTACAGCCTGAGGACAAAATAAAAAAAACCAAGAGCCCCGAAGATGCCTTTCTTCTGATATTTGAGCAGACCCGAAGATGCCTTTTTCCTTAACAGCAGTCGTCCAAAGATAAACAGATCTGAAAATCTGAATACTTTTCAGGGGCTTCACCTCCGAACCCCCACGGGAGGCTCTGATCCTTCGACCCCTGTCCACTGACCGGGCATCGAAACCCCCGATGCGAGGCCCCGGATAGGTTGCTAGGCGGTTCAGAGAAATCTTATTGTATGACGTCATTTTTGGTCCATCATTAATTCTCTATTGCATATGTCCTGGTTTGATCATGTTTGATCATGCTTACTACATGTCTATAAATACATGTTAGGCGAGCAAAACAATATTTATAGTACAATACAAGCATGGCAATATGATATAGAACAATTAGGACAATTCTAAGTTTAAGTAACAACATGATAGTGAGTATATGAATATTAGTGACATCATTATCTTAAACTTAATTGATTAGCCATATTCAAAAATACGATATAATCATTGGGCTAACAGCTTCGACAATGTAAAGCCTATCGGCATACCAATGGCTACACACGACTTGACATTGGTGAAAGTGGCAAACCAGTCGACCATCGTAAGTATCAAGGTATGATTGGTAGTTTACTTACTTAACTGCTAGTCGTCCTGGTATTATTTTTAGTGTTTACATTTGTTCACGATATCAAGTTAATCCTAAGGAATCACACCCGCTAAGCATATCTTTCGATACCCTAAGGGGACTTCTATAGTCGGCTTATGGTATCCCAAAATCATATAATTTGACCTAATTGGTTACTCAGATGCTAATTTTGCTGGATATAAAGTAGACTGTAAAAATACCAGCGGTACGTGTCACTTCTTAGGAAAGGCTTTAGTCTCATGGTTTAGCAAGAAGAAAAATTCTGTAACGCTATCAACAACTGAGACTGAGTATATCGTCGTAGGACATTATTGTGCTCAGATTTTGTGGATGAAGCAAACCTTAGAAGACTATAATCTGTACTGTACTAATATTCTCATATATTGTGATAACACTAACATGATTAACTTGACTAAGAACCCAGTTTGTCACTCCCGTACAAAGCATATAGAAATATGTCATCAGTTTTTATGTGATCACCAACAACACGGGGATATTTGTTGAAAATTTATTAACACAAATGATCAATTAGCAGATATTTTCACAAAATTGCTAGCTGAAGACCGTATCAATTATCTGCGTCGCGAGTTAGGCATACTTAAATTTTTAGAATCATAATATGTTCTGATTAATAAAAAAAGCTTAAAACTTGATGTTTCTAGATTTATTAATTGAAGTTATTTTGGGTACAAGCCGAAAGGGCCCTTCTATCATACAGGCATAAATAGCCTGAAGCGACATGATGCATTAGTCTTCGGACTACCGCTAGCTGAGATTCGGCCCTTACAACAAACCCAAAGTAATGAACATTAATTAAATTGAAAGTGTTATAAGTTATCAAGCTATTTTTATAATTCATAACTCATAAATGAACTAAAAATAGAGTGGCCGAACTCGGACCGAGTTCTGACCGAGTTCGGGCCAAACTTTGTGGGGCCTTTTTCATTTAAACAACAAGCGAACAAAAATCCCCTTCCTCTATTCTCTTCATCTTTCTCCTCAAATCCAGTCGACTGAACTCTAAAAGCCTAACCCTAGCTTTTGGATAAACCTGTTTCCAAGCCTTTAAACTTTATTTTCTTGGATCTAGCGGCTCTACAAAGATGTTCTCCACTCATTTGATTCTCTATTTTGAGGTATAACTCTCTCCTTTCTTTATTTTAATTTTAATGGCTCTCAAGCTTTACAAGAGAAAGAAAAGAGATTCCGCAGCTTCATCATCCACTTTGGAGTATGAACCTGTTAATGTATTTAGTCCCGCTCGTCCCGAGGATGACGAGGATTTTGACACCAATCTATTTCAACTTCAAAAATTTTGAACTCTTGGTTTAACCAATTTCGATACCGGGAAATTTACCCCAAAAAATCGATAAATTTTACTGTTGCATTTGAATATGCCTTTATTTTTGAAAACTTGGGACTTCGAGATTTTCTTGAGACTTCTAGTGATACTTATGATAATGCTGTTCAGATGTTCTATTGCAATATGCAAGAGGCAGACGATAACATTTATTCTTGTGTTGGTGGAAAAGAACTTAAGTTTTACTCGGCTGACTTGAGTGAGTACTTCCATATGCCTGACAACGGCGAAGCTCTAGTCGAGATTAACAAAGTTCAGTTCTCTCCTAACATGTCCCTTGAGTCTCTTAAGATAGCTATGTGTCATCCGGGTCCAGTCTCTCGGTCTCGGTTGTCGTAAAGCACTTGAACCAGCATTTTTATGAACTCTATCGTATTTTTTACTCTGCCTTTTTACCTAAGACGGGATCTACTTATGAGGTCACCTTCCTAGAGATATCAGCCATGTATCATATTTACTTTAGAGTTACTTTTTTTGTTCCAAAGACTGTTATTGCAGGTATGGTCAGTTGTTGGAGGGCAGGCCACAACCTCCTCTATCATATGAATCTAGCAGTGATGTTCCCAAAATTTGGAATCAACTTAGATATATGTCCTATTTCTGGGTCTTCTACTGAGCTGTCTAGATATAGGAAGTACCCTCAGCCTCCACCTCTACCTGGTGCTGTTCCAGCCTCTGATCCAGTTGCAGCTCCAGCCGATGCTCATGCTCCTGCCTCTCCAGGCCACTTCGACGAGTTCTACCAGAGGTTCGATGCATTTGTCACCCTCCAGGGACAGAGGCACGAGACCTATATGACTCGTTTTACCGATGCTTACCGTCATATTTCTCAGGCCCAGGTCTTGAGAAATAGCATGACAGACATTCAATACACTTTGGCACATCATCCCTCGGCTCCAGCTCCCATTCTCCGACATCCCACCTTCGACAGATTGAGACTTGAGGATTATACCACCCTCGGACTCTTTGATCCGACGACAGCTTACGTTGATCCCCATCCTTTTGCTGATCCCTCTGGTGATGATGCCGAGATATGATTCAGTATTTGGCTTAGTTTTTGTGTGGACTTGTTCTAGTTGATGATGATCTCATGCAGTGACACTTTTATTTCTTCACTTTGGACTTCTGTAGTATGTTACACTGTTTCAGTTCTAGTTGTTTTATGCACTTTGAACTCATTATCAACTGTAGTTGCTTTTATGCTATATTAGTTGTTTTCATTTATTTTTCATATTTTATTGCTACTGCTGTCACGATCCGCACCCAGATATTCGGGCACGAGTACATGGGCCACGTCCAGCCTATGCCGCACTATCTGTTTACAAAAATAAAAGTTTTTTTTTTATTTCACAAACTTTGTAAGAAGATTACAATTAAATTCTGGGAAAGTACAACTATAGGAATCCGATCTGAAGACGATCGTTTTATCCCTTGGACGATGTGAACTTTGAAGACGGTAGCCTCTGAAGAATGCGGCAGCACTTGGGCAAGAACTCCTGATCTCTCTGATGATCTTGAATGATCTGATCTCGATAATGAAGGACTTGAAACTCTATTTATAGAGTTCTGGAAAATAACTAATTAGTAGTTATTTCTGGATTACACAGGCTAGATTGCGCAGGCATTGGACTGCACAAACAGCGAACTGTGCTGGCAGTTACTCGATCGTTGCTCAACTGTATTAGACGCGTGGCATTGTTTGATTGAAATGCGCATGGTCATGTACAGACGGTTGCCACGTTGTGAGCAATTGATGGCATATAGGCCACGTATAAAATGTCAGTTATCTTGATGGATTGCGCCGCTTGAACTGCACTAGCTTCAGACTGCACTGGGATCGAACTGCGCTGAAGAGGATCTGGCAGACTGCACTTCAGTTGGGCTGGCAGACTGCACTGGAAGTTGACAGCTGGACCGCGCTAACAGCTGTCCTAGAATGTGGCGCGGCTCGATAAACGAACAGACTCCTCGCTTTTCGGGCTGTCAGTTGTCAGAAAATCTGATTTTGTGTCAGAAAATGATGACGTTGCCACGTCAGCATTGCGCGCTTGGATATTGGCGCAGTTCAACCTTGCGTAGTTGATTTGTTGCACAATCTACTTCCTGCACAGTTCATTGAAGGGTGCGTGATTTGGTTTTTATTGCTTTTTTGATGGGTGCAACTTGATTTTTAGGACCTACAAGACCCCCTTCAAAGTTTTTAAAATTTGAAAATATTCAAAGTTTCGAAATACTTTGAATTTCGAATTTAAAATCAAGTTGCGCAAGTGGCGCTTTGACTGCGCGTTTGGAGGAATCAGCTCCGACTTTTGTGGCGCAATCTGAGGTGACTGCTACACTTCTGAAAACTATAAATAGTTTCCATTCCCATTCTGTCAACCTTTACTTGCTTTCGATTTTCTGAAGAGATAAAATCTTTCCTCCTACTCCGTCTACTTCTCCTTCCTCTCGCCGTCGACGTTAATGGCTCCTAAGCGAAATGCCACCGAGAAGGGCAAGGCTCCGGCCGAACCCTCGACTCGTGTTGCGCCACGAGTATCTCGCCATGAGATTGGCCACCCAGCGCTGCAAGGTAGATGACAAACTCGATCGAAACCCTTTTTAGGGTTCTTGACATTTTCGAACCTTCATACCTCTCTCTTTTTAGAGATTGATGGTATTACGCCACCCTGTTTAGGGTTTTGGTTGCACACATAATAGTTTTCATTTTTATGAAAACTATATTCTTGCGCAATCGGTTGGAAAGCGCTGGCAGATGTTCGGCACAATCCATCGATTTGCACAAGTCAGTTGAGCCAGCGCAAACTGATGCCTTGCGCAAGTGGGTTAGCGCAACCTGATGTCTTGCGCAAGTGGATGTGTTGGCGCAATTGGATACTTTGCGCATGTGGGCTGCATTGGCGCAATCTGATGCTTTGCACGTAGCAGAATTTGATGAACTCTTTTTTAAAAAACTTTGTGATTTTGCATGTACTGATCTTTATCTCTTTATTTGATGCAGTTAACCTCAGGAAAGATCCCAATTATGAGGTCTTTGCAGGATCTTTGGCTGAACCTGAGTTCAAGAAGGATCTTTTCCATGTGACATATCCTCAATATGCCTTGCCGTCATCTCGGCAAGCCATCCTGATGGCACAAGATAATGAAACTCTGCTGTGTTTGATGAACGGGCAGCCACTCCAAACTGCAGACACAGTTACTCATAAGAAGCCGTTGTTCCTGTTCGGTGAGACTTTTGACAAGAACTCTCAGCCTAGACCTCGCATGGGAGACTTTTTCAAAGAGGCGAGAAGATGATACTTCTACCGGAGATTTCCAGATGCCTTCCCCTGTCCCGCTTTGCTTTTGCGAGCTATCCCAGAAGGATGAAATAGGATATAACTCTACTTCAGCAAGCCCGAACGGGGAATATCTGTGTGAAGAAGGGGCCAAACAACAAAGACATGTTCTACAGTTCCTCTGAGCGTCACAGCTCCCTACTCAGAGGACTGAAACCCGGTTACATCCCACCGAAAAACTCTTCCCTGCTGCTACCAGTCAGAACTCCGATATTCGCAAATGAGTTTGCGAAGGTTGAGGGAAGGTATCCAGACCAAGATATTCGATTGACAGGTCTTGTGAATCTGGATAACAAGAGATGGATCTGTATAGCCAATTGGATATTGGCTCAATTTGAAGACCGGCTTAAGGAGATTGAGCTGTACCAAGCGGTGTACGCCACCGTTTATGGTTTTCCGTCTAATCCGCATCTATTCCTTACATTGGCGGAGAGATACAACTACAGAACGGGGACTTTTATGACACCATGCGGAGAGATCGAATTGGCTTTACACGAGATGAAGTACATCTCCAGCCTGCCAATGGGGGATATCCCCTATGAAGAATTTGTCCCGACCAATGATGAGTTGGACAAATTATGCCAAGAGAATGCTGACATGGTGGCTGTCTTTGAAGAGCTGCTATGCCACTACAAGATTGTTCCTTGTACTACAAGAGTGGTACATCCGGCACCTGCTACTCGACCAAATGGTTGCCATATCTCTTTCTCAACCATATCATTGAGAAGAAGACCAAAGAGCACGATAACTGCAAACCCACCTTCTTCAGACCACTTAGCAACAGCGAAGTGATAGAGTTGATGGAAGAGAACAATGATATGGATATCAAGATCAAGGATGATCTCCAGTGTCCTCCTTTCAAGGAAGGAGACATTATTGAAAGCTACATGAGGCTGGGCTACAGGCCCATGTCGAAGGAAGCCCAGCTGGCGGGTTTTCTCACTTATTGGCTTCGACAATACGTCGTTCCTGGAGCCAGCGCCGTCGATTGTTTTCATCGAGGCGTACTATTTGCTGCTGTCCGCTTAGTCTTCGGCTACCGGATGGATCTATTGTCAACGATGACTTGCAGAGTGAATGCTGGCCTCCGCCTTTTTGTCGATCAAATGCTTCGAGGAAAGGGCGAGAATGGAAGTTTTCCTCGGCTGGAGCTACCATACATATATCTGTTCGGATGGCTGCTTCTGCACTATCCTTCACTGATGAACCCCGATATGGGGGTGGTGAGCGGCAGCTTCTTGAGGAGATTCTCCAAAAGCAAGTGAAAATATACAACTTTAAGAGATTGCAGGCGCGCTCTGAATCTCAGAAAGGGATGGAACTTCTATTGTGTTCCCCCTCCAGCTGGCTACGAGCATATGTCCACCAACCTTGTCGACTCTGGGAGGGCACAGCCTCTGGGCCACACAACTTTCGACTGGTTGAAGATGATCCGGCCATCTCACTTGGTGTACCGGTTTGAAGATGAATGCTATCTGGAGCCTTATCTCCCTAGCCGTTTTGTACGCCAATTCGGCTATGACCAATTCCATGTAGGCAACGCTATAACGTGCCTACAGGGAAAAGGTTATCTGATCGATGGAGCCAGGGCTTGGGCTTACTATAATGCTTGGGACACGAGGACGACGTTCTCGATGCCGCTAAGGAGCGATCATGGTCCTCACATGCTATATACTTATTCGCTCTTCTACACATCAGCGAATACTTTTGCTGAGAATTTCAACTTAGCAGATAGCTTTGCGACAGCAACGCGATTCAAGAAAGGAGCACCTGCTTTGGTGCTTCCTGATAATGATGAAGAGGATGAGCCAGTTGATGCACCGCTGGAAGCTTCGAGGGAAGTCAACTTCCCCGAAGAAGTCAACGAGCCGCTGCGCGTCTCTTTGAAGGTCGTTAGATCTCCAATCAAGGAGAGGAAGAAGAGGAAGGCGGAAGAACCTTCTTCTCCAGTTTCTAAGAGGAAGATTGTCTTAGAATCTTCAGAAAGGGTCACTACCCGGTCACAATCTCGGCAGCAGACTGAGTCGACTCAGAGAGAAGAGGCGACGACTCCGACCTCTCTTCAAAGACAAGTAGATGTTGTAGATGTAGAGAGTCCGAAGAGACCTTTACGCAGAAAGAAAATAGTTTTCAGAAGGAAAGTGGCCACTCCTCCAAGACCTATCCTGTCATCGGTCGTGACCAGTGCTGTCGCCGGAGTCATGATGTCGTCTCCTACACCTGCCCTTGAACCCAGGCAGGAAGCTTTCAGTCCAGAGAAGAGGGACGAGGTTGTAGAGACCAGGGAGGAAATCGTGGAGACAGCAGATGAGGCTGCAAGGCCAAATGAGCCAGAAACATCTCCCGAAGCACTGCAATCTCCAACACTTACAACAGAAACCGCCCACCTTCCAGCTTCTCCTCGATCACTACGTGCCGAAGAAGATAAGTTAATGATTGAAACACTGGAAGACTGTGACTTTGGCTTCCACGATGATGTAGATCCAGTTGCCGCAACTGATAGTGAAGAAGCACGAAAAGAGAGTGCAAGTGATAAAGATACATCAACAGAGGTTGTTGATGACACTCTGAATCCAGAAGAGGATGCTGATGTACATGCATCCCTAGAGAAGAATGCGGTTAAAGAAGTAGCACTGGAGGGAGCTACTGTCACCCGTCAAGGAGGTATTGGTATTGATTGATATTAATACCCTTCTTTTATGGATTAAATGGCTGACATCTTAATTTTTATCCATGCAGAAATTCAACTTTCTTCGATTCCTCCAATATGCACTGATATAGTACAAATAAAGGCGATAGCCAGCAGTAGCCGTCATTTATCAGGCGGCTCTAAAGCGGGTAGTAGCCAGGCAGTAATGTCTGAAGCTACTTCTGTGAGGCTACAACCCATGTCAGCAGATGACAAACTTGTCACTGGACCCAGCAATGGTAAGATTTCCCTTACTTTTGATCTTTTTCGATAGTTGCTAATGACAGCAAACTGATAGGGTTTATTTGATTTCGCAAAGGAACATCTGGGAGGAGCAACCAGCTCTACCATGGCTCCCTTGTCCAAAGAGACTACAGTTCATGCTGCCGAACTTCCGCCTGTGCAGGCACCTGCTGCTTCAACGTCCATGGGAGTAGCTGCTACACCCGGTGCCATAGCTACTAACAGATTTATAATTGGTTCCTTCACCAACCTCTTCTTCAATTCATTAGGACCCTTAGTAGAAAGGGTAATGGAGAAAGAAGATGTTGGTTTCATCACTGTTAGAGGTCCAACCTCTTATCTGATCGGTGCCATCCGAAGTCAGGGTGATGAAGCTCAAGATGCTTATCTTGAACACATACTGGATGAGCTGGAGGAATCAGTTAAGATCTACAAAGATCTTAATCGGGGGGAGGTAGATCCCTTGGTACATGCTGAGTTTGAGAGGATGTCTCGATAGGCTGCAGTTACGAAAGCTAATTTCTAGGTTTTCTTGGACACTTTCGCTACCAAGTCTTCAGAGTATAACTCCCAGATGGAAATAATAGCATCTGCTGCTGGGAAGAAGGAAAAGAAAGTTGCTGAGCTGAAAGCAGAGTTCGATCGACTTCAAGAAGAGTTGAGAATTGTTCAACTTGCTCTGGAAGAAGAGACCACTCAACATCAAGCTGCAGTCCAGCAACTGGACATTCTGACCCACGAAAGAAATGAGTATGTCAGGACTCATCAAGCTGAAATCTTCCGCCGACTAGTAACCTTGCCGACTTTTGATGATAAATCAGGAATGGAGGAAGCTAGAAGGCGGGTGATAGATTCTCGTGAGGAGCGACTTCAAACTTTAAAGCAGCAGATGGCTAGTTTGATGACCCCACCAGCTGAATAGGAAGACTTTTTGTATCTTCTGTTTTGTGACATGTCTTTTTGTAATGACTTTTAATTTTGATCAATAAAAAGATATTTTCTTTGTGGCTCTATTATTTATTACATATCTCATTCGGATATAAATAATAGCGATAGAAAATATATTCAGAGGTCCAGGACATGATATATTTCTTGAGTTAGAAAATAATTATATTTATTATATCTGCTCAGAGGTAATGTGGACATGGCAAAATATAATTCGTTGAATATCATTATTTCGGTAGACAACTTAATCAGAGGTAATTACGTGACAAGTTGCTGATATGAATGAATGGATGAATCGTCAAAATGTATGAACGAAATGAATCGTTGGAATGAACGGATGAACCGTCAGATGAATTGAATGAACGGGTGAACCGTCGAATGGATGGAATGAACGGGTGAACCGTCAAATGAACGGATGAACCGTCGAATGAATGTAATGAACGGGTGAACCGTTAGATGAATGTTATGAACATTGCGAAGAACGCATCGCTTCGATGTTTCAGGAATCTCCGCCTATAAATATAACAGAAATTTAGATGGAATGATCACTTTTACTTTTAACAAGAAAAATATCGTCTGAAGATGCATCAAAGAAGGCTGAGATCGCCCCGAAGGTTGAAGCGGGCACTGAGGAACGTCCAATCGAGCCGATCCAGCCAAAACAGACAGAGGCGGGCGAAGGTTCGTCAACACCCAAGCTACCAAGGGATATCTTGGACTTCCTACTTGAACGAGGGACAACAGACGAGGAGGAAGCCGTGAGGATGGCCGCTTGCAAATTTCTGGTGGGTTCAAGCAAGGATGTTCTCGACTCTTTTGCCGATTATATTTTTGAAAAGGACGGTAGTGGTCCTCGTCCTGTCTTCAAGAAGGACGATAGTGATTCTCGTCCATGATATTTTTTAACACCATTTATGATGAAATAAAATAAAATTTTATTTATGAACTATTTTGTCGTATTTACAAGAAATTCCTTTTACATTCATACATAGTATTTTTTAAGGAATTTGCCATTGATAGGCATCATTGCAACTCGACCGTCCAACTATGAAAGTTGATAGGCTCCATTTGAGAAGACTTTGCTTACGATATATGGACCTTCCCACTTTGCATCGAACTTGCCCTTGCTCATATGAGTCATAGTCATGGGACGTCTGACGGTTAGAACTAGTTCTCCTTTCTGAAAAGCTCTGACCTTAACTTTACGATTGAAAGCTTTTGAGATTCGGGCTTGATATAACTCAATATGCTGTTGAGCCAATAACCTTTTCTCGTCGAGCGCTTCTAATTCTTGAAGTCGAAGAAGGTCGTTGTTCTCTGTAGTAAGCTCGCTGGCAATGGCAATCCGCAGGGATGGGATCTGAAGTTCCAAAGGTAGAACTGCTTCACAACCATACACATGAGAAAAAGGTGTACAGCCTGTAGGGTTACGGACCGTAGTACGGTAGGCCCATAAACATTCTCCAAGTTTCTCACTCCAATTCCGTTTGTTAGTAGACATAAACTTCTTAAGGAGTTTGAAAATAGTCTTGTTAAATGCTTCAACAAAACCATTAGCAGCATGATTGTAAGCTGTCGAAGCGACATTGTCAATCTGATGATCGTCATAAAACCTGGTAAACTTCTGGCTAATGAACTGTGGTCCATTGTCGTGAATAATCCTTCGAGGTACACCAAATCTATAGATGACATGATGTTTGACGAAGTTGATGACGCTGCTGGTCTTAACTTCAGCCAGAGATATAGCTTCAGCCCATTTGGAGAAGTAATCGGTTATAGCTAGTATAAACCGATGTCCTTTAGAAGAAGGAGGATTGATAGGACCTATAATATCCATGCCCCAAGCTTCAAAAGGCCAGGAAGCAGCAGTTGGATGCAGAAATTCTGGCGGTTGGTGAATGAAATCTGCGTGGATTTGACAAGCTCGACATTTTCTTGCATATTCGATGGCATCAGATACCATAGAGGGCTAATAGTAACCCATGCGTCGGATACGATCTTGGGTTGATGTGCTCCGTAAACACCATCATGAGCTTCACGTAATACTTGCTTCACTTCATCACCAGCAAGACATCGTAAAAGAAGAACGTCATAAGTCCGTCGATAGAGAGTCTTGGTGGTCTGATTATAGTAGAACCGAAGAGATCATCGACGAATACTCGTAGCCTCCTTGGGGTCTTCAGGAAGTATATCATGGACCACAAAATCGATGAAGGGAGCTCTCCAATCTTCACTGATAACATTGGCTTCAATAAGATTACTGAACTCAATATTACGATTATTTTCGATGCAGAACAATTCCCGATTAGAGACAACCACCACCTACTGTCTATTGATAGGGATGGCTAAGACTGTTGCAAGATTGGCCAAAGCATCTGTCTCAGTATTGTAAGCTCGGCGGACATATTCGATGAAGAAGGCTTTGAATGATGTAGCCATGCCGATTGCCGCTTCATGATAAGGCACTAGATCTTGATGACGAACTTCATAGGTTCCTCTAACCTGGTTAACAACCAGCTTGGAGTCGCCATAGACTTCAAGATATTCGACGTCCAGTTGCTTAGCTAATTGAAGGCCAATGAGTAGAGCATTGTATTCTGCTACGTTGTTGGAGCAAGGTTCATCTAGGGAGTAGGCTCTTTGAATAGTTGACCCATCTGGATAAACAAGAACAACCCCAACTA
Organism: Iris pallida; assembly: GCA_029216955.1. Taxonomy (NCBI): domain Eukaryota; kingdom Viridiplantae; phylum Streptophyta; class Magnoliopsida; order Asparagales; family Iridaceae; genus Iris; species Iris pallida. The sequence goes on along the minus strand of JANAVB010025598.1, from coordinate 14,940,004 downwards.
CTGCGACAATGGCACCATTTGGTCCGATCCTAGATGCACCATCGAAGAACAGACGCCAAGTAGGAAATTCTTCGGAGATCATACTTGATTCCAATGTCTCGTATGGAATTTCATCATAAAGCTTAGATGTCTCCGGTATAGGACGAGCTGCTAAAACGTCAGCCAGTGCTTTACCTTTGACAGACTTTTATGGAACATAAACCATGTTATATTGGGCTAGCAGAATGGCCCATGTAGCTAACCGAGAATTGAGTGTGCTGGGTTTCTTCATTAATACTCGAAGAGGATTAACTCGAGATATGACATGAATAGTTTGTCCAATGATGTAATTCCTTGTCTTTTGAACAGCAAACATAAGAGCTAAGCATTCTTTTTCGACCGGACTATAATGGTGTTCGGCACCAATCATAGTACGACTGAGATAATAGATGGCCTGTTCATGACCTTCTTTGTTCTTTTGGGCAAGTAAAGCACCCAATGAATGATCCATAGCACGGACATACATTAAGAATGGTATGCCTGAGATCGGTGGCACCAAGACTGGTGGGTTCATGAGATATCGCTTTATGTTATCGAATGCTTGTTGACATTCTTCGGTCCAAGTGGAGGATACACCCTTCTTTATTAGCTGAGTAAATGGTCTGCAGCGTCCAGACAGATTCAAAATGAACCTCCTGATGTACGCAAGTCGACCTTGGAATCCTCGTAGCTCTTTTAGGTTACATGGAGGACGTATCTCTTGAGTGGCTTTGATCTTCTCGGGATCCACATGTATACCTTTAGAGGTAGTGACGAAGCCGAGAAATTTGCCACTAGAGACACCCAAGAATGACTTGGTGGGATTTATTTTGAGTTGATATTGGCGCATCAGATTGAAGATTGTTCTCAAGTCTTGGATGTGATCTTCCTTTAGACGACTCTTGACGGCAATATCGTCGACATAACATTCAACAGTCTTACGAAGATGATCTCGAAAGATGGCACTCATAGCTCGTTGGTAAGTTGTACCCGCGTTCTTGAGACCAAATGGCATCACGATATAGCAGTAGACTCCGCGAGGAGTATGGAAAGAAGTGTGTTTTTTATCTTCAGGATTCATCCGAATCTGATTGTATCCAGAGAATCCATCCATGAAGGATATTCGCTCGAACCCACAAGTATTGTCGATCATGACATCTGTGATAGGGAGAGGAAACTCATCTTTTGGACAGGCTTCATTAAGATCCCGGAAGTCGATGCAAACTCGAACTTTACCAGTTTTTTTCAAGACTGGGACAACATTGGCTACCCAATCTGGATGTTGTTCTTCTCGAATAAAGCCACAAGCTATAAGCTTTTTGACTTCATCATCAATAGCGTCCATCATTTCTGGCTTGAATCCCCTTTGATGTTGTTTGACTGTCTTTGCATTAGGCAAGATATTCAATTTATGAGTAGCAACTTTGGGAACTAAACCTGGCATGTCTTCATAACTCCAAGCAAAGACATCAATATATTCTCGAATAAGAAGAATTAATTCTTGCTTATCTGCCTCTGGAAGGTTCTTGCTGATGAATATTGGACGAGGCGACCCGCTTTCTCCTACGTCAATTTGAACTAATTGATCTTCGGTAGGAGGTTCTCGTTGTTCGAATCGGAGTTCCCATTGGGTATCCATTCATTGAGCCCGAGGATCTGTTTCAGGACTTTCTTCGATATCTTCGTCATAGTCTTCTGGAAGTTCGACGGAGACCATGTTAGAAGACATGATCAGCCGATAAACCTGACCAATGCTGGTATTAGAGTCCCATGATCTGGAATCAGAAGAGTTAGAGCGCTCCTCACTATCAGATTCGGAGACTTTCGGTGATAATACCAGAGGTGAAGTATATCCGAGACCTCTTTTTGTCCTGCTGTAGTACATCTCTGATTTTTCTTTCGAAACAACCGTACGGATAGGAGTTCTTCTACCTTTACCGTAGTTGAGGCCATTCTTGAAGTCATAACCCATCTTTCGGATGATGTCTTTTGATTATTGACTATAACAACGAAGTTGGAGACGTCCTGTATCGTTACTTTTGCTATCATCCGTATAGCTAAATTTTTGTTCTGGTCCTTTACTAAAAAATATTAGACTTTCGCCTCTTTTTCGAGAAGGGACAACAAAGTATGAATCATCTGGGTGTTCGAGTAAGACCTCTGTTTAAAGAGACTGTACAACTCCCATTGTAAATGACTGAAAGCTATCTAACATATCCAAATAGCATTTAGCATGATAAATGACATCAGTATACTGGAAAGGATATGCTTTTTCATTGATTTGTACATCTGTATTTACAACAGGACCTTTAGCCTTAGCAGGCTTGGTCAGATTGATTACAAGAGGGGGAGAAAAAGAACGTGGAGGAGGCTTGCTACGACGAAAGTTAATAACAAGTGGCTCAGAGAAGGTGAGCTCCCTTTTATCCTTGTTACGAGTTAAATCAATAACAAGTAGCTCAGAAGAGGTGAGCTGCCTTTTATCCTTATTACGACGTAAGTCAATAACAAGTGGCTCAGAAGAGGTGAGCTCCTTTTGATCTTGACCACCATCAGTTGGTTGCTTCTAGACTAAAAAATGAATAGCCAGTGGTTTGGAGGACTGAGGATGAGAAACAGCCCTTTAACAGGTATGATGAGGGTGTCATTGGGTACTGCTTCTTGTTCTTCTTCAGTGTCCAGAGCCAGTACTACCTTCATGAACTCATCTTTATACATGCGGGCATCGTTACAATATGCTTTGACACCTTTGAAAGGATAGAGATCCGCAACCTCTTTTTGAACTTCTCCATTGTCATCAACGTATTTGAAACATTGATGGAGAGTCGAAGGAACAATGTTGTGTTCATGCAAGAATGGTCTCCCCAAAAGAGCATTGTAAGAGCAACCATGGTTGTCTATAATGTAGAAGGTCACATTTGTGCAGAGATTGCCTATTTGGAGTTTTAGGCGAATCTTGCCCAGAGGCTCACTTCTTCCCTGGTTGAACCCCAGGATGGTGGTGATTATACCAGAAAGACTATGTACTGGGATCTTCAGTGCATCTAGTATTGTCTTTGGCATGATGCTGAGTGCTGACCCTGGATCTATCAGAATACGATCGACTTTCATCGAGTCGACATATCCTGTATAGTATAGAGGACGGTCATGCCTATTGTCTTCCATCAGCATATCATCTTGTGTGAAGGTAATGTTTGGCATTAACTCCAACACACTGTGACAATGGAGGCAAGAGACAGGCTCTGCTTTCGGCTTATTTAGAAGGCTTAGACAGGTTTTCGCCTGCATGAGAGCTTCACTCAGAGTTTCTCGAGTCTCTTTGGAGAGGCGCAAGAGCTCGAAGATTGACAGCCTGGCTGGTGTATTGGCTAATTGAGCCAAAATATCAAAGTTGTATAGCTTCTCAAGTCCAGAAGGAGATGACTTCTTCAAAGGTTTGTCGAAGCGGACTTGTTGTTTGCCTTTGTCGGCTACCGTCGGCTTGGGAGGAGTAGGTTTTACAACCGGTGAGGATGCAGAAGGAATGTCTTCAGTGGAAACAGGTTGTACTGGAGCGGACTCAGAAGAAGAAGCATGGTTTTCTTGATTTTTAGGAACTTCCCGTAGGTAGGCTTTCCCTGACCTGGTGTCCAGCAGGATTTTCTCTTCAACTATGGGGTCAAAAGACACCATATTGCAGATCTTTGTTCTGCCCTTGGAGCGATCTTTTTGCTTAGAAGGAGCCTCAAAATCAGAAACAAGATCAGGATGAATCCACATAATCTCACCATTATCAAGGAATAAGGGGACGAGACCTTCACTCCGTGGAGGAGGGAGATTCTCGATCTTAAGAGTGGTCTTAGGAATAGGGATGACACCATGCTGTACCATCTGTGGAGGGAAGTTACCGAACTGTACTGAGACCATGTTCGCGGTAACAGTCTTCTCATCTTGTTGAAGAGTGACAACACCAGCGTTGACTAACTCTTGAATTTTGCCTTTGAGCACATAATATGCTCGAGTGAGATGCCCAATGAACCCGTGATAAACACAGTATTTGGGATGATCAGTCTTACCAACCTCGTCAGGCTTCTTCGGGTATGAGAGTTAGAGCTTATTGCTTTTGATCAAGCAATCAAAGATGCTCACGGTGTCATTCTCGTCAAAGGAGTACTCTACTTTCGGATGAGGTTCCTTTGGTGGAGGGGCAGAAGGAGTAGAAGTAGACGTAGGTGGAGCTACGTTGACAACCAGAGATTCTTTGTTCTTCAAATTGATGTTCAAAGTTTCTTTACCCTTGCGGTTGTTCTGGCGATTACCGCTACTAGCTGTCGGGTGTTCATCCCGGTCGGGGTTAGACATGTGTACCCCCAACTGCTTGAACTTGTCAGCACTAACTTCAGCTGCTTTAGCATTGACAATGAATGATGGCCAGTCTTGAAATTGAGTTGACCCCGTCCATATGCTAATGATAGGCAAAAGATTTTCCTTGCTGGTATCTATAGTGACAGCGGCCGGAGTTCCAGGAGGCATCTTTAAAGCTTCTCGGCAGAATCTTTCAATAAAACTCTCAGCAGTTTCATTATGTCTTTGTTTGATCTTGTTGAGGGCCGACATGGTCATGTCGTTGATTCCCTCATAGAATCGCTCCAAGATGATTTGTTTCAAACCTGAGAAAGAGGTGATACAGCCATCAGGCAAGCTCCTGTACCAATCGTATGCTACATCGGCTAAACAGTCGACAAATACCCTGGTAAGAAGAGCATCATTTGGCTGAAGTTGAACAGGCATTACCTCAAAGTGGTTAATGAATTGACTTGGAGAAGTGCTGCCGTCAAACAGTGAAATTGTGGAAATCTTGTACTTTGGAAGAAATGGGACTTCCTTCCATTCAACCGGATAGGGTTGTTTGATCCCCAATCTTTGTAAATTGTCCTTCTCTTTAAAAGCCTCAAATTAAGTGCGCAAAAGTTTGACAGCTTCATTAGCATCCTCCGATGATGAAGAAGGAGCAGGCTGAGTGTTAGGAGGAGGAACAGCATGGTAAGTGCTACCCCCAGCTCCTGACTCACTGGGTGTGGGTTGAATTTGTACAGGGGGTATTTGAGGAGATACTACCCCCAGACCTGCATTGCCAGGCACCGATGACGCTATAATCTCAGGATTTACAGCCGGTGCGGTCGGTGGTACTGTATGTTGGGCCACAATGATAGAATGCATACTTGTGACCATTTCAGCCATGGTCTTCAGCTTATCCTCCAGTGCAGCTATTCGTTGTTCTTGATTTGCTGAACTAGAAGCGTCTGGGTCTTCAGTGACAACGTAAGCTGTCACTTCTCTAGGTACAGTAGAAGACATTGTCTGTTCAGAGCTTTCACTATATGCATCATAATCAGAGAAGGAATCATCTCCTGAGTGAGAAGTAGGAAGATGACCAGAAGGATCTTAGAGAAGATTCCTTTGACCGATTGTGTCTCGGCTTCGGGATCTGGTGTGTTGAAATACTCCTTTAGAAGATTCTTGGAGTAAATCGAAGTACCGCTGGATGGGTTTATGGGGCTTGCCGTGTTTGGAGCACTTTTTACCCCCAGTATCTCGAGAAGCCATGTTGACGGAAGCATACAACACTTCGTCTTCATCTTATGACATTGGTTCAGAAGTTGCAAAATTCAGACGATCGAAGACAGATCATTTTGTTGTCTGGCAACAGCACTTGATGATAACCTTGTGATTACAATGGTGTCCAAGTGGCTGAACTTGAGGTGTTGAGATATCGTCCCATTTTTGCCTGAGGTGCTCTCGGAGGTCAGGAACAATGACGGGACGAGAAGAAGTTTGAGGGATATGTTCTTTGACAACATTTGGAATATGGTTCTGGTTCTTCAGATGTTTTGTCCCGTGAGTATACAGAGAAGTACTCACTTCGTTAGCATAGGTGTCAGGATTTTTTATCTTGGAAGTTCTACTCTGATACAAGTTCATCTTCGGCATTGGCTGCTTGCGTTTCACCGAAGTTAATGTAGACCGAGGTCTATTGAGATAATCCCGTAGATCAGCCAACTCATCCCCAGGGGTTTCTGTCTGAGATACCAGTAATTTTCCTTGCTGTGAGCGGGATATCCGGAGAGTTGGGAGATCTTGGAGTTCTGCTACCGGAGTAGGCAGAATACCTCTTTGATCAGTATATTTCCCTTTGGCAGGGAGAGAAGAACTCTTGTTTGAGAGAGTTCTTGTACTGATTGGTGCCGAGGCACGTTCAGATTGATCTTCTAAGGTAAAAACCAGAGAAGACTGAGAAAAGGCCAAAGGACCTTTTCCCTTATTTTGTGAACAAGGGTTGGCTAAAGAGCGTTTTCCTCTGTTGTCTTCCAAGTCGTGGAACGAGAAAGTTTGAAAAAAGACTAACGGGCCTTTTCCTTTGTTCTGAGGAGGAGGAGGAACAGTCAACAGACTACCCCCAGTGGATTGTGCTGGAGCAACATGGTGCTTGGGAAGAGGAGCAGAGTTTTTCCCCTTGCTGTGAGAAGAAGGGAGATTAGCCAAAGGGCTACCCCTATTAGACTGCGCTGGAATAGTTTGCGCAGAGGTTGAAGTGGCAATAGGCGCATTGGTTGATTGCGCATAGAAAGCTTTGACAGATGGCCTTTTGGCCACAGAAACTGTAGTTTGCGTAGCAGGAGTCCTGGCTTCAGAATGTTTAGGTTGCACTCTGGTTGCAGGAGTAGTGGATTGCGCAGGAGCAAAAGTGGCCGCCAATTGCGCCAGGGGGAGAGGAGTCTTGCACTTTGCTAGAGTATAATAGGAAGTGGGATGCGCTGTGGCAGAAAGAGCAGCATATTACGCAAGGGCAGAAGTTGCTACTGGTTCCTTGGCAGCAGAGACAACAGGTTGCGCAGAGGACTGCGCAGAGGACTGCGCAGAGGACTTTGGAGTCCACACTGAACGAACCTTGCTCTTGGCAGAGGTTGCAGTGCGACAAGTAGCCCCAGAGTTGATCATCGCCTCGTAGACAGTCTGGTTGACCTTCACAACCAGCGTCTTCTGCGTCTTTTCGATAGACGCAACGTCACATTGAGTTGTCACTTCCTTGTCGGAGGAGAAAGTCGTCCCCAGCAGAGTCGCCATTTTGTTTGCAAAAACAAAAGTTCTTTTTTTTATTTCACAAACTTTGTAAGAAGATTACAATTAAATTCTGGGAAAGTACAACTATAGGAATCCGATCTGAAGACGATCATTTTATCCCTTGGATGATGTGAACTTTGAAGACGGTAGCCTCTGAAGAATGCAGCAGCACTTGGACAAGAAATCCTGATCTCTCAGATGATCTTGAATGATCTGATCTCGATAATGAAGGACTTGAAACTCTATTTATAGAGTTCTGGAAAATAACTAATTAGTAGTTATTTCTGGATTGTGCAGGCATTGGACTGCGCAAACAGCGAACTGCTCTGGCAGTTACTCGATCGTAGCTCAACTGTATTAGATGCGTGGCATTGTTTGATTGAAATGTGCATGGTCGTGTACAGACGGTTGCCACGTAGTGAGAAATTGATGGCATGTAGTCAACGTATAAAATGTCAGTTATCTTGATGGATTGTGCTGCTTGAACTGCGCTAGCTTCAGACTGCGCTGGGATCGAACTGCACTGAAGAGGATCTCGCAGACTGCGCTTCAGTTGGGCTGGCAGACTGCGCTGGAAGTTGACAGCTGGACCGCGCTAACAGCTGTCCTAGAATGTGGCACGGCTCGAGAAACGAACAGACTTCTCGCTTTTCGAGCTGTCATTTGTCAGAAAATTTGATTTTGTGTCAGGTAATGATGACGTTGCCACGTCAGCATTGCGCGCTTGGATATTGGCGCAGTTCAACCTTGCGCAGTTGATTTGTTGCGCAATCTGCTTCCTGTGCAGTTCATTGAAGGGTCCGCAATTTGGTTTTCATTGCTTTTTTGATGGGTGCAACTTGATTTTTAGGAACTGCAGTATCGACAGTAGAACGCTGTCAAGTACCCAATAAATATCTACAACATCTAGATGATCCATGATAATAAATGTACTCAAATCATACCACAAGCGACTAAGGAAGATATAAAATAGAAAGATATCAATAACATTGAAACAGACAAAGTCTACAAATGAATATACAAGACCAGAATGTATCGGAGACAAAACAATAACAAAACTAAATCAAACTAGCAGGGCCTAGAACTCCCGGGGGACAACTCACGGTGAAAGAATATCGAGATCCATCTCTGCTAGCATCATCCTATAGTCCAATAATGTGGGGCATAACAATTCCTAAAATTTATCAACGTATCCAGTCAGGATTGGAGAGAAACAAATACTACAAGAACCAGTTATAATAAAATACAAGACTGGAAGTAAAACAGTACAAGATAGACTGAATATCATGTCATGGTGTGAGATATAAGGTAAACTGGAATGTAAAGCAGTGCAGGTAAAACTGACGTAAAATTTAAATATAAACATTGCCTTGAGATATTAGAGCGTTATGTGATCGGCTTGGGTCCAGATCAAGCTTAGTAATAGTGTAGAGTATCAAGTCATCGTCCTAGAACCAAAAATGGACTTCAGTATACCAAGAAGTAATCAAGTACGGGATCCGTCAGTAATGTAATTGTCACATGAAATATGTCCTAGGGTCTTATGTATCCACAACGATTCGTTGCAGGAACACAATATAAATATCTACTATTGATACCTGATGACACTATCGTCCATCGGCACCCGAACATGATTCGGATGCGAGGTACCGAACACGGCCCTATAGTGGCAAATATCATAAACATGACATATTTAAGAACAAACGTGGAAGCTGAAGTACAAAAAAGGTAAGGTACACTTGCCTGGCTCATGATGCTGGTGAGAAGGAACTGGTCCAACGCCTAAGTTCGTAGAGTCTAAAAAATCTAGGGAATGAGTTATAATTAACTAATTATATTTATAGATATATTTTGTTAATACTTAAAGCACCAAACCAGATATAATCCCTTTTATTCACAACTACTCCTTCATCAACGTACATTTCTCCACACATTTTTCAACATCAACACACATATTCCTTAACTCCACCTTTAATGTTCTTATTTGTACACAACATGTTCAAGACTTGTCATAAACATCTAATACTACATTAATGGGAAGGAGACAACAATGGGTTTTTCTTCTTCAAATGCTACCCTCTCCTTCTAACTAATGATAGTGCCAACACAACATCATATATGTCCCAACCTTTCATGAACATATCCTCAAGGTTTATACCAATATAAAAATCCCCAAGGGTATTCATAATACCATACTGGAAACTTTGAAACTAACCAAAAATATGATCTCTCGTGTATGTTGCAAGAGTATACACTCACCAGACTCCTCAACTAATTACTATCGACACATACACAAGGGATAAGGCTACCATTCCTCTCCTTGTCTGTTATTGAGTCAAGGAGCACAACAAATGTATACTAACCATCTCTAACTTGATATTTATGCCTCTACGCTTGGATATCATCACAACTAACCTAAGCCTCAAAGAACACAAGATTTTCAATGTTCACCATGCGTGTGTTTCCTTCCAAAGCCAACACAAACCATGTATCCAAGTCTAAGACCTACTGTTGCAAACTAAACTAATGTTCACTGCTGACAAAACAACAGAAGGAAGCTGGCACACAATTATACATACAACACAACATCAACTTTCCACACCTATAATTTGTTGGCCCATTGGTCATGGTCGAACCTGATTCTAATAATTGATCAAACTCCGTCTCGATATAAGGGCTACTTGGACTATTTGGACAACTTGAACAACTGCTAAAGAAATGCTACCTATCTGTTCAAGACCGAAGCCAATTTTGTCGTATGAGTCTGTATGCAATATAATTTTTATATTTATTGAGTCTAGGAATATTTTGTACACCGAGTCGTACTGGCAAATAGGCTACCCCAAAAACATTTTTAAAAATATCCTATGTTTTAAAAAAAATCCTATTTTACAAAAGCTCCTAACTTCTTAAACTTTCCAAAAAGCTAAAACGAAAATCTGCTTTTTTAAAATGACCAAAAATTCAAAATAACCCTAGAAGAATTTGGCCAAAATTCGGCCCGAATTTGCCTAGTGTATGTTGTATTTTGAACTTGGTCTTCCTGCAGTTACAGATGCAACGACTATTTGCCGAGATTCTCTCATAGTGTTCTGCCCAAATTCTGTCCGAATTCTGTCAGAGTTCTGACTTTGGAATACCTATAAATAGAGAAGGATTTCCATTATTTCAACTCACTCATTCACTTTCTCATCTCTTCTCTTTAAGCTTAAACGTTTTCCAAAGTGCTCTAAAGCTTTTATTTTTAAATCTCAAGCTAGTTACAATCCTCTAGTCGATTTTCCAGTGCGGTACAGTCTAGAAGCTTCACAATGATTGTAATTAGAGGCTTGATTGAAGAAAGATACTTCACAATTGAAGTTGGTCGAGTACTTCATATCAAAGCTCGCGTTGTAGAAGTTGCAAGGACTTCGTATGAAAACTTGTGGTATTTTCTAATAGTGGATTCAACTGGAAGCTAGAGTTCTTCCAACTGGAATAGTCCTCACAAAAGGGAAATCAGTATACACCGCCGTCTTTGCATTTTCTTTCTGATCTCTGCCTTTACATTTGTTTACTTATGATATATACATTCGTTATGATCTTGTTGCTAACTTTTTAATTAGCTAAATTCCGCTGCCTACTCTATTCGCCCTCCTCTAGAGTATTGTGCTTTATGATTCATTCCCACAATTGGTATCAGAGTGGATTATACAGGTAAAATGAGATAACACTACAATTATATTTCTTATTATTTCAGCTGTTACATAGATCATAGTATTACACATAGCAACTATAAAATTCATAAGTGAAGGCCAAGCTACAAACAGACCTCCACTATTTGATGGTACAAATTATACTTACTGAAAAACACGGGTGAGTTTCTTCTTGAAATTTCTAGACTTTGACTTATGGTCTATTGTTATTGACGGCTATAAAAAGCCTGCTCGTATTCTTGTTGAAGGGGAATTGGTTGAGAAATCCCATGACAAGTATACTGAAGCTGAAAAAAAACATGCCAGTCTTGACGCACGTGCTATTAATGCTTTGTTTTGTGCTTTAGATAGGACTGAATTTAACAGGGTCTCTACTTGCACAACATCAAGTAAAGTGTGAAATTTTTTTGATATAACCCACGAAGGCACGACGCAAGTCAAGGAGTCAAAGATCAACAGACTTACTCAGGAGTATGAGGCGTTCAAGTTGAAGCCAAACAAATCTGTCACTCAGATTTTTACGAGATTCCTGGATATTGTAAATCCTCTGTCATTATTAGACAAGGAGTACAATAACCATAAGAAGATTCGTAAACTTCTACGAGCTCTCACGAAGAACTGGGTTCTGAAGGCTACAACAATCATTGAAGGGAACGACCTCTCAACTATGTCTCTTGAAACACTCATGGGTAAGATACTCACTTACGAGCTTGAACTTCAAGACTTTGAAGTTGTTGCACCAAAGGAGAAATCGATCGCTTTCAAGGCTCAATACAGAAGAACCGTCGAAGATAATTCTGACGACAGTAACTCTGACTCTGAAGATCAAGCTCTCCTCGTAAGAAAGTTTAAGAAGTTCATGAGATTCATTAGAAGAACAAAGGACCACAACAGCAACAACAACAACAACGACAATGAAGAAGATCCTATTTGCTTGGCTGTAAGAAAAAAGGACACATGAAGAAGGACTGTCCAATAACATCATCATCAAGCAGGAAAAGTAACAAGTATGACAAAGGCTACTGAAGAAATCAACATCCAACAAGTATGCCAATACAAGCATATGGCATGAAAGTGAAGCCAGCGACTCAGAAGATAAACAATCAGATGACATTGCAAATGTGTGCTTGATGGCATTCGATTAAATAACTACTAACCCTCTATTTGATACATATGATGATTTTACCTTTGAACAATTAGGTGAAGCCTTGAGTGACCTCTTAGGTGATTACATAAAACTGCATAGTAAATACCAAAATTCTAAGAAGGTACTCAAGGAGTACAAAGGTGAAATATGAAGACTTACCGACCTACTAGATGAGGTTAGAAGTAATAATAATTCTAGCGAGGTAGGTGAGCTCTCTTCTGTTAAGCTTTTACTATACGAGACCACAAGACTATCCGAAGAGAAAGACAAGACCATTATCCAATTAGAGGAAGACATACTCAAAGAGAAGAAGAGTCTTCAGCAAGCACTTATCAGGAATGATACACTTACTGTTGATTATACTACATTGTATGACACTTCCAAAAAGTTAGAAATTAGATTAGGAAAATAGCCTGAAGTTGCTGCTTCCTGCCCTAACACGTGTCACTTACCAGAACATCAGAACATCGTCAAACCCAACACTGTCAGACCAAACCAAACCAAACTATTGTCTAAGAAGACCAATAGGCATGCATTCTTTTATACTAGAAAACCAATACCTACCAATCATGCACATCACGCTGCTTTTAACACTCGACATATTAAATGTTATTATTGTGACCTCATTGGTCATATCTCTCCTGCATGTAGTGTAAGGAAGCTTGTTGATTTAAAGATATATGCATGGATACCAAAAACTAATATTCCAGGAGCCTACAAGAAATGGGTACTAAAGTTTTCATCTGTAAATTACTTTATAGGTGGAACACCCTTCACATGCTAGAAGCAAATAGATCTTCAACAGCGGTTGCTCACGGCACATGACTGGTGACGCTTCATTATTCATAATACTGTCGAAGAAGAAAGAAGGATACGCCTCCTTCAGTAATAATCTTAAAGGGTACATAATTGGTATCGACAATATTGGTAAGGCCCCCTACCCTGTGATTAAAGATGTATGTCTAATTACCGAGTTAAATATAATCTACTCAGCATAAGCCATTTAGCTGACCATGGTTATGGTATTAACTTCGTCAAAGACAAATATACTATAGTTGATAGCTCAGCTGGTATTACTATCTTTGAAGGTATTATGGAAGATAATATATATATTTTCTATTTGTTAGAAGATGCTAACAAAGTAGGTAGATGCTTAATGGCCAAAAGTGTTGAAAGTCAACTATAACATATGAGACTAGGTCATGCAAATATGAACACAATCTCAAGATTATCCACAAATAAGCTGGTACGAGGCTTATCGGACATTACTTTCAAGAAGGATACGGTATGTAGTGAATGTGAAAAGAACAAAGCTACCCGATCTGCATTTAAGTCCAAGAATGCTGTAAGTACTACTAGACCTCGACAATTACTATATATGGATTTATTTGGACCTAGTAGAATTGCTAGCCTAGGTGGTAAGTTATATGCTTTTATAATAGTAGATAATTTCTCTAGATACACGTGGGTATATTTCTTGTATGCAAGAACGATGCATTGTCAAAATTTGTCACCTTTTGCAAGAAAGTTCAAAATAAGATCACTCGTATTCGAAGTGATCATGGCAGTGAATTTGAGAATGCAGAGTTCAAGAAATTTTGTGACACACGATTCTCTGTATGAGTTCTCTTGCCCTAGGACTCCACAACAAAATAGAGTTATGGAACGTAAGAACAGGACTCTATCCGAAATGGCTAGAGTAATGTTAAACTACTTTAGTCTACCGAAATACTTCTGGGCTGAAGCTGTCAATACAACTTGCTATGTTCTCAATAGGGTTCTAATTCGACCTGTAACGCCCCAGTCCGAAGATACGTAGGACCAAGTACGTGAACATGCCACCTGCACATATACGAAGAATACTCCAATATATGGAATCCCCATATATGTACATAAGCTGTAAATAAATAATCATAGACCAGAATAATATAATCTAATCTCATCATAGCTCAACACAGAAGATAATAGAGTCCAAATGAATAAGTAAAAGTATCAAAAGATAGCCGGTGAACATACTCACTCCAAACAGCTATAAAAAATAGTCTCACAAGATCGGAGTCCAACCTCCGCAAATAGAAAGAAAAAAGATGTAAAATAATGTCTACAACTGTCTCAGATAAGAAATAGTCTAGAAATCAAAAGGTACTGCCTCGTCATCAATGTAGGATAGCTCCAACGCCGTTCCGTACTCTTATGGAAAATCGTCTAAACCTGGAGAGATAACCAGGTCCTTAGGGGACATAGCAAGATACAAGAAAACACCATGCCATATAAACTGTGATAATATAATAAGAGAAAAGTATGCATGCAATCGGGTTCCTGACCATTCTACTGTGAATATGCAGTTGAGATACAATCCTTCGACACATGAGCCCTGGCTGTAAATGGGACCGGCATAGTTCCCATAAAGGGCACCAGGGGCCTACGTCCATAACGCTCTGGAAGCGTCAGAGGGCACCATGTGCAAGGGCTACGTCCATAACGCTCTGGGAAACGTCAGAGGGCGCCTGGAGCCTGCGTCTCCGGAGGAGCGCACAGGTAATCAGGGAAGTGCAAAGAAGCCCATACGTCAGATAATGTTCTTTCCATCCAATGCCTAGTATTATCATCTCCATGACTGATATGAACCTCTAGTAACCTCCAAGTCTTCTAACATGCAATATTATTGGCAGTTACTCCTATCCGTCGCACGCTCCATACGTATCGGTGGCTAGCCGACTAAGCAGGTACGTGTCCTACATATGACTCACATCACGTGATACAACAAGTGTCAAGACCGTATAAGATATACCAATATCTCAACATCAATGGGTGGTCACTAGACTAAGTCAATGTAAGAAAAATAAATAAGACGAGGTAAACGACCGATAGAGTCGCTTGTACCCAAGTGTGACTTGGACGCACAGTTTAAATATCAAGAAACAAAATACTAATAATAATAACTGAAAATAAGAAATATAATAATCACAGAGTACGGTGGCAAGGTATCTTGCCTGATGGTGCAAAAGTGGCAAGCCCAAGAAATCACAATGTCAGCCAAAAAACGTCACAGTCTCCAAACAACTCCGGACGCTGAAACAAACATAAAAAATGCACTCGGTGTAAAAGATATACCTAGGAAATGCCTATCCAAAAGTCAAATTCTGGAACAGGGGCAAAATCATAATTTCGGGTCAAAACGATGTCCGTCGTTGGACCCGCTTTGCATCGAAATGCATGCCAAAGTCTATGGTCTCTAAAGTCATTAAATTATATGTCTACGGTTTCAGTTTGAGGAGAGGAACTCAACGGTATGTCCAATTTTGGATTCCGATGAGCCGTGTACAAATTTGCCCGTTTGAGTGGGTCGCGGGCCCGCCAAAAATGGGTTCCGATTCGACCTTCTCAGAATCGAACCAAACTTGGCACACAGGACCAGAATTTCAATTCGGATCTGTTGGCGTAAGTTTCGTCTCGATTCGACGACTGTACACGAAGTTATGGGCAAGTTTGCAAAACGTCGATACGGGGGTATCTTGACGGATATGCGTTGATTTCGTCGTGCACACGCAACAAAAATAAGTTCCGTCAGTTCCCACACGTCTGTAACGTCCATACGCGCGTTTCGATGTGTATAGCGTACGACCATGTTGCCCGGTTTGTCGGGCGCACGTCGTATTGGAGAAAATTTACTAAGTTTTCAAAACAGAATTGCACATAAATAGTGTTAATTCCTAAACTTTCGGGAATTTACAAAAATTGTAGTAAGCCATTAGAGAAAATATAATTGAAGGGACTTGTAGGGGGTCAACTGGGCCACCTATACAAATTTACGTATCGCTGTTTCATCAAACGTAGAAGAAGAAAGGTGGGGTCGAAGTTGAGTACCTTGCGGTTGATCGAAACAGAGCTTCCTCTGTTCCACGCGAACGCGGGCTCCGGTGACGTCTCCGATCAACGACGGCGGTTTGCTGGTGACTGGGGTGTGCGCGGGGAGGTTGGCAGCCCTGGGGTCGAGGGGTACTAGATTTACGAGAGGGGGTTAGGGTTTTAGTCTTCGAGCAGCTATATATATTGCCGCTGCCGCTGATACCTACTTGAAGTAGGAATACAAAGGGGCTCGGGTTTGCTAGGCTAAGTGTTGGGCTCGGGTTACTAACCCATGCAGCTGCACTGCTGTGGGACCATGGTGGTATTAGGAAGCATGGGGACTTTGGATATTAGGGGGTCGCCCCCCCCTCCCCCCCCGCGCAGCTAGCTGCTGCTGTTGGTGGGGGTTCGGCCACCACTAAGAATTCTTTTTTTTTTAAAAAAACAACTATCTATATATATATATATATATATATATATATATACTCACAAGAAAAATTTCTATAATACTTAATTTAAGTAACAAAATATTTGTAATAATTGTAGACTATATTTATTAACAATTTAAAAATATTTCAAGCACACCAACATACATATAATATATATATATATATATATATATATATATATATATATATATATATATATATATATATATATATCTATAATTACATATATATACCAATTACCACATTAATACCAAATAATATAGAAAAATAATTCTTAAAGCACTAAAATAGTTATAAATTATTAGGGTTTTACACGACCTATATCGAAGAAGACTCCCTATGAGCTATGGTTTGATAGAATACCCACTGTTTCTTATTTCAAAATATTTGGTTGTAAATGCTTTATTCTTAATACTAAGGACAATCTTAGAAAGTTTGACTAAAAGGCCAATAAAGGTATCTTTTTAGGTTATGCAGCGAAGAGCAAAGGGTACCGAGTCTTCAACAAGAGAACCATGATCATCGAAGAACCGATAAATGTTACATTTGATAAACTAAATTAACATTCAGTCAATGATGATGATGATGATGAAGACATCAGTATAACAAATACAATACCTGCAGAACCTACAAGCACAACACCAACTGATCCTCAAGGTAGATCACGTACATAACCAGAAGCCGGACCCAGCTACCTTGAGAGTTTGCCAAAAAGAATAAAGTTTTTGACAGACCATCCTAAGGACTTGGTAATAGGCGAGATTACCAGGGGTGTAAGTACTCATTTCTCCAGTAAAGATATAGTTTTCTGTGTTGCATTTATTTCACAGCTTGAACCCAAAACTATTGAAGAAGCATGTAGCGATACTTTTTAGTTAGATGCTATGCAAGAGAAATTGAACCAATTTGAATGGAATCAAGTTAGGAAACTTGTTCCCAAGCCCATTGATCATCCGGTTATTGGTACCCGATGGGTATTCCAAAATAAACTGAATGAGAATGGTTTAGTGACTTGTAATAAGGCTCAACTCATAGCTCAAGGATACAATCAAGAGGAAGGTATCGACTACGATGAAACCTATGCCCCAGATGCGAGATTAGAATCCATTCGCATGTTATATGTATTTGCATGTTTTCATAACTTTAAATTGTTTCAAATGGATGTCAAGAGTGTATTTTTGAACGATTTTATAAAAGAAGAAGTTTATGTAGCTCAACCTCTAGGTTTTACTGATTTTAAAAATCCTGATTATGTTTTCAAGTTGAAGAAAACCTTATACGGTTTGAAACAAGCCCCTCGTGTTTGGTATGATCGTCTAAGCTCTTTTCTACTTGACAGCGGTTTTATAAAAGGTAAGGTTGATACTACACTTTTTATAAAGTCTTTTAATGGAAAACTTTTTTTAGTTCAAATTTATGTAGATGATATTATCTTTGGATCTACTGATGAATGTCTTTATCAAGAATTTTCAAAGTGTATACAAAATGAGTTTGAGATGAGCATGATGGGAGAACTAAAATTCTTCCCCAGACTGCAAATCAAACAAACCAACAATGGGACATTAAGTAATCAAGCCAAGTACACAAAAGATTTATTGAAGAAGTTCGATCAGAAAAGAGTCAAAACACTTGGCACTCCGATAGTAACTTCAACCAAGCTTGATATTGATGAACAAGGCAAACCGGTCGACATACGTAAGTATCGAGGTATGATTGGCAGTTTACTTTATTTAAGTGCTAATCGTCCAGATATAATGTTTAGCATTTGCTTGTGTGCACGTTTTCAAGCTAACCCTAAGGAATCACATTTGTGCACGATTAAACGTATCTTCCGATACCTTAAAGGCACTTCTTCTGTCGACTTATGGTATCCCAAAACCACTTCTTTTGACCTAACCGGTTACTCGAATGCTAATTTTGCTGGATGCAAAGTGGATAGAAAAAGTACCAGTGGCATATGTCATCTCCTAGGCAAGGCTCTAGTATCTTAGTTTAGCAAGAAACACAATTTTGTCGCATTATCAACAACTGAGGCTGAGTATATTGTCGCAGGATGTTGTTGTCCACAAATTTTGTAGATAAAGCAAACCCTAGAAGACTTTGGTTTACTTTACACACACATACCCATTTTTTGTGACAACACTAGTTCTATTAATTTGACTAAGAATCCTATATGTCACTCTCGTACTAAGCATATTGAGATTCGATATCATTTCTTAGATATCATCAACAAAATGGAGATATAAACCTTGTATATATCTACTCTGAGAATCAACTAGCTGACATCTTTACAAAACTATTAGCGGAAGATTGTTTCAATTATTTACGTCGAGAATTAGAAATTTTAGATATCAATAATATTAATTAATTTTGTTTTATCGATTATTTTTTTACTACTCAAAAATTATTTTTGAGACAAGCCTACAAAGGGTCTATCTGTCACCATGACTACGGTCGAAGCGAAGCAGTATTTAATTGTTCTCCGGTGAACTCCCATTAGCTGGGACAGTACCCCTACAGCTAATCTGAAACAGTCACTGTGTTATAAAATTTAATTTATAAAATAATATTAATTATATTAATTAAAATTTGAAATAACTAAACTTGGAATTAAATAATTGAAAAGAGTTGATGAAAAGAAAGAGGCCTGCAAATTTATGTTTGAAAAATACCTCACCAGAACCCCTGGCGAACTCGGCCCAAATTTGGCCAGTGTTCGGCCAGAGTTCGGTTGGTGGTATATGTTTTAAGTCAGAACCGAGGGCCCCCTTCTTCTCATCTTCTCTAAAACTCCTCAAACACAGCAGCAGCCGCCCGAGCCCCCCTTCAAACCCTAGAACTTCTCCAAGTCCATTCTTCTAATCTACTTGGAGATTTTCATCTAAAATTTGGATTCGTGTGGAGATTCTCATCCTCTACCATATACTCCAATCTTGGAAGGTATAATCATGTTCTTCCCTCTCTTTCAAGTTCTTAGTATTTCATCTTTTTGGACACAATGCCTTTGCGTTTCAATCCATCCCAGAGGAAGAAGACTACGGGTAGTGAAGAAGCTTCGTCTTCAAATCCTCACATGAATTCACTCTTTTCCCCGGTCCAATTGGTCGACGGCGCATATAATGAGTTTTACTTTGAAACTCATGATCAATCCTTACTATGGTACGCAGATTTCTCGATGCTTAACATATGCACCGGAGCCCCAATTAAATGGACTATATTTCCTGACCACCGTCCATTCTTTGAAGCATTAGGATTACATTATTTTGTCACCAAACAATTCCCTATCGCCACTAATGCTATTAGACTTTTTTATTGCAACTTCATATTAGTCACTTTTGCTGTTAGAACTCGTGTCAGTGGAATTAGTATCACGTTCAATGATGTCCTTTTAGCAAAAATCATTGGTATCCCTAACAAAGGCGCCCCGCTTGATGATATCATTGAATTTGATTTCTCCACAGGCACGACTCTAAGCAATTTCAAGAACGAACTCTGTTCTCCTGTCCACATTCATTTCTGTAAGTTCAAGGCTGCTAACTTGAACTTATTCAACTATGAGTTGCACCGCATCATCTACTCCACTATCTTACCCAAATCCACCTCAAAAGATGATGTTACTACCCTTGAACTATCTGCCCTTTATCATATTTTTAAGGGTATTCAATTTTCTATCCCCAAGGCTATTATTCAGATGATAGATCGATGTCGTGGAAGGGATCACAACCTTACTTATGCGATGATTATCCCCCTCATTTTCTAGCATTTCGATATTAACTTATCCACTTGTGCTCTTGAGTATGAGCCCAAGTATCTTCAGCTGTCACGTCGCAGCGCAGCCATTCCTCCTGCTCCTCCTACTACTCCTACTCCACCTCCTCAGGATTATCCTATGTCATTTGAGGGTGTCCATCAGCATCTCTCAGATTTGCGAGCGTTTATCACTGACACATCTAGGGAACGCGAGTTTTATGCTGCCAGTCGGTTTCAAGCTCTCGCCAATTCTTTTGTCGACCTCTAATTCGCTCAGATTGGACATTCTACCAGTTCTCTTGCCAGAGATCCAGCCGTTTTAAGATACCACTATGAGGATGAGGGTGTCACCTCCATTTTTTATATATGTATTTCCAATATACGTGTACGGGATCCTGTCCAGTATTTTTACTTGTCTTGCTAGCTAATTTTGATTTATTCTTGTTTAGGTTCATCATGGTTTAATTTGGTTCATTATTAGTTTAGCTTGGTTATTTTTGGTTCAACATGTTAACCTCCTACCTACCACCATCCCCATTTATAAACCCCACCTACTTTTCTCTCTCTTCATTACTCTCCATAACTTCTTCTTCTTCTCCTCTATTAAAAACCTCTCCCCCCTCCATAGGCAAGTGCACCTTGCTCTCACTCAAGAACCCATTTTTGATGGTTCCAATGGCTTTCTAGCATGATTCTCTACCACTTTAGAACTTGAAGATTTTCATTTTGATGCATGGGTTTTTGTAGATCTAGGAAATAGCTATTTTCGGATTCTTGGAGTTTTGATCTATTTAACTTCTTCATTTGCATGTTTTGATGGTTCCATGTTATAGAGGATTTTGTTCTACCCCATTTTGACCTAAGAAAGTTCGAATTTGGACTACGGACGAAGAAATGGCGGAGTTTTGAAGTTTTCGGCCATAGTTCGTTCTTTCCGGATTCGTCGGGAAGACGAACAGTGCACTGCTTGGGCGCATGGACTTGTCATGCGCCCAAATCATTTCCCCTGCTCATGTGGGTGCATATGCCTCCATGTGGGTGCATAGTGTGCCACATGTAGGAGCATAAGTCTCGTGTTGGCGCATAAGCCTTTACGACTTGTCACCTTTGCATTCATTCACCCTTAGCCTTTGGCCACAAGGGTTCAACCCATGCTTGGACACATAGGGCATGATCCTTTGGGCGCATAGAGAGTGTTTCCCTCCTAGTGGGCGCATATATGTAGCCAGTGTGGGTGCATGACTTGTGTATGGCACATGGCCTTCACATGTAATGCACAAACACCTTTTCCATTTCTTGGCACTTGACCATGCAAGTGCCTTGGCCATGTTAGCACACACTGCTTGGGCGCATAGCCTACCCATGTGGGCGCATGGGGGCTGCCTCCCTTGGGAGCATAAGTCCTCTTCACTTGGGCACATAGATGCCTATGACCCTCATGCCTTGACTTTGCAAGTTTTGGCTTATGGCATCTCTTGTGACTTTTGATTTTATGCGATTTTCTCGCAGTTGATCTTCATGACACGACATGACTCATGCGTGCCACGACTAGGCATGGTACGACTTAACACGGTATGACTTATGCAAGTCGCAGTACGACTTGGCACAACTTGGCACGATTAGCACGGTTTTGTTTGATCGTGGCACGACTTTCTATGTTTTACTAATATAGAGATCGTGGCACGACTTGTGCAAGCCGTGGCACGACTTAGCAACGATTTGGCAATTTTTTCTTTTGCCATAATATGTGTTTTCTTCTATATGCTGCCATGTCCTTGGCTTCATTATATTTTATGCTCCAAGCTATGTCGCCTTCCTTACATCGGTGGCCCGTTGGGGCACACTCAGGATTATGTCTCTTCCTTACTTACAAGCTAGCTTGTGCAATGATATGCTATATGATCACAACCATGATGTGTGAACACAAAATGATGAATGACGTATAATGAACCATGATGGCGGCCCGTCGTGGCGTGCCCCTAACAAGTAACCAGTACAAGTAGTACAACATGATAGTGGTCCGTCGTGGCGCACTCCAGACAAGAACATGACATGCTATTACATGATGATGACCCGTTGTGGTGAACCCCTGACAAGTAACCTTGACATGTAACTCATGAACGCTGTTGCGATGGCTAACTGGATATGCTTGTAAACTCTCATGACACCATGGGTGATTGTATTGAATGTGCTTGTATAAGCTACCAGTCTTGTCTCGCATCATGTCTAGGACTTGTATCCCTGGTTACCACGGTCAGAAATTCATACTGAATCTGACTAGGTTAATGACTAGATTGATCAAGTAGTTCATATAGAGAGGTATTTCGGCTACAATCAATCCCGTTATCTGGGCGCCTTCCTGATGGACTTGTAGCCTGCCGACGAGTAGGGCACATTTCTAGCTCACTGTTATGTGGGGCACTGCATGAAACGATTACTATGCATACTGTCATGTGTTGCATCTAAGTCACCTAACAAGTCAAGATAACTTTTAACATGAACCCTGCGTCTGGATAACCTGGATGGTCTGCAGGGCTTGTGGCCGTAGGAATATCTTATTGCATCTTGTTAGTAACTAGGCTTGTGATAACCCTAGCTAGTTAACTATCAAGCCGTACTCTTGCTTGGTCGTGAATGATTGAATGGAGTCCCATCTTATCTAGTCTTGTCTAGACCCAGTACATGGCTATCTCTGGACATGATTGTTTATGCTTTACTTTATCGATAATTGGTTAGAGGCTAAGTTCTGTTCACGTGAAGGGTTACAACCCCGGTCCTTGTTTGGTTTACGGGTTGTAACTTGGTTACCGAAATGGTCCTTTAGTTATCATATCGTTTATCACCCTGTTATCTCTACTCATGTCTTATGTTATTTTATCTATGAAATTTATGTGTTAATATGCTGGTTTTAGTTCTTAAGTGAAGCCTCCTTTGCGGCACTTGCTCTTTCTGGGGTCTGACCCAGCTGGTTTTGTATGGCCAGATTTTGGAGCAGCTTCTGAGGATCTTTCAGCTTTCCTGTCAGATGGTGACCACTAGAAGGAATCCTGGCAACGAGTGGGTTTCATTTTGTTCTCCCACTATATTATAAAAATATCTTTTGAGGTATTTAGCCGCCGAGCAAGTGTTAGCTCGTTTGCAACTTTACTTACTGTCTGCCTACGGGCTGTAACATGATTGACAAATCCTAGGGTTGATCATGTATGACTTAAACTCTTGCTAGTCTTCATATTTTGTATGACTAGCTTCATGATCATCT
Organism: Iris pallida; assembly: GCA_029216955.1. Lineage (NCBI taxonomy): Eukaryota > Viridiplantae > Streptophyta > Magnoliopsida > Asparagales > Iridaceae > Iris > Iris pallida. The sequence continues at coordinate 14,916,736 of JANAVB010025598.1, read as the reverse complement.
GAATATGTAATGTATGGGACGCCTACTTTGTATGTCTGATGATCTACCATCTTGTTACCTTTACTTGCTTTGCTTGAGATTGAGACACTAGGCTTGTTCTTGACCCTAAGAGACTAATGGCTTGTAGTAAACCCTCATGCATCTAGACAGCCGTGACCGTATAGCGAGGTGATATTCACTTTAATGTATGTAGCTGGCTGTATCTGTCCCCCGTTCTCCAGTATTCTGGTTCTGGGGCATGACAGAGGGGTACGTCTTTTAGCCCGGTAACGCATATGATTGGTATCGTGGTTCTAGTGCTACTCCATACCCTTCTAGAGCTGGTCCATCCGGACATGGTGGCACTACCGGCGCTGCTGCTGATGATGACTCTAAGGATATGTGATCTAGACGTGATATATTTTGTCTAGATGTCATTTAGTGAGACTTTTATTTTTGTCTATGTTTACTTGGAAATGCTCCGACATTCCAAGATATCATTTAGTACTTTATCTTTTTATTTGCACTGAGACTGTATTTGCTGAGTTGATGTACTGAACATCTTTATAATTTTCTTAGCATGTTTCTATTTTTAGCTTACCATTATTCCTTATTTAATGTTATAACACTATATTCTTTTTATGCTTCAACATATAAACTGCCAATAAAATACATATTTATCCCTATATTTTTTTGTATTTCTTCAACGTTTGTTTCTTATGCATGAATTGCGGGAGAGCTTCTCTACTTGCAATTATTTTGCTAAGTGACAACGGGGAATAAATTAGATCTAACATCTTTTGCAGGATACATGCAAGAATTTTTTCAGGACATAGTACAATATTTTGATTCATTTCATATCGCAAACGATCAAGATGTTATATCGATCAATATTTGTTAATTATCAAAATGGGGGAGATTATTGGCCCATTGGTCATGGTCGAACCTAATTTTAATAATTGATCAAACCGTGTCTCGATATAAGGGCTACTTGGACTATTTGGACAACTTAGACAACTGCTAAAAAGCTGCTACTTATCTGTTCAAGACCGAAGCCGATTTTTTCATATGAGTCTGTATGCAATATAATTTTCATATTTATTGAGTCTAGGAATACTTCGTACACCGAGTCGTACTGACAAATAGGCTATCCTAAAAATGTTTTCAAAAATATCGTATGTCTTGAAAAACAGTCCATTTTACAAAAGCTCCTAACTTCTTAAACTTTTCAAAAAGCCAAAACCAAAATCTGCTTTTTAAAATGACCAAAATTTTAAAATAACCTTAGAAGAATTTGGCCATAATTTTCCTAGTGTACATTGGATTTCGAACTTGGTCTTCCTGCAGTTACGGATGCAACGACTATTTGCCGATATTCTCTCATAGAGTTTTGTCCGAATTCTGTCAGAGTTCTGACTTTGGAAAACCTAGAAATAGAGAAGGATTTCAATCATTTCAACTCACTCATTCACTTTTTCATCTCTTCTCTCTAAGCTTAAACTTCTTCCAAAGTGCTCTAAAGCTTTCATTTTCAAATCCCAAGCCAGTTACAATCCTCTAGTCGATTTGCCAGTGCAGTACGGTCTAGAGGCTTCAGAGTGATTGTAATCAGAGGCTTGATTGAAGAAAGATACTTCACAATTGAAGTTAGTCGAGTACTTCGTATCAAAGCTTGCGTTGTAGAAGTTGCAAGGACTTTGTATAAAAACTTACGGTATTTTTTAATAGTGGATTCAACTGAAAGCTAGAGTTCTTCCGACTAGAATAGTCCTCACAAGAGGAAAACCAGTATACATCGCCGTTGTTCGACATAACAAAAGGTTGAAAGAACTTTTTGCTTTATTGAACGTATAAGATATCTGTATACAAAGAAGGAAGTCCTAAACAGGATATTCTAAGTACAGGAAGAAGAGATTTCTGGGAAAGTGTGACGATAGAGATCGAGCACTGTAGCGGCTCCTTTACTTCATTGACGATATGACGACGAATCAACCTTGCTATGGCTCTCTGGCGCCTTTGATGGGACTCTACGGTCATCGATCAAGAGGCTGTCTGGATGAGAAGATCCCTTAAAGATGGATGGTTGGTTGGTTCTTTGATTGATAGGTAGATGAGGGTGGTCGACTCTTCGTGGATAGAGATCGCTACTCCTTTAAAGATTGTTGATTGTCAATGTTACCTCTCCCTTTCTATGCTTTTTCTTCTCCTTCTGGTGGAAGAAGAACTCCTTCTATTTATAGAGAACCGAGCATATATGCAATGTGCATTAGGGTTCCTGAGATATGAAAGAATCTGTCGTCATTGTACGGTATGGGCTTATGCGGTACTGACACGTGGTGGACATCGAGATTTACCTCAAACGAGAACTCTGGTGGTTATAAACATAACCGAAAGAGGTGACACGTGGCGTGTGCCGATTTTCTTGCTCGAATACAGCCGGGTAAATCTTAGGATTTCATCTTAGATTTGGAGTCTAATCAATCCTCGTCTAAGATTTAAATCAATATGATATGATATCTATTATGATTTAATCCCAATCTTCTCTGCAAGAGGCGGTTTAAATAAACCATTTGGGGTAGACCCATGCTTCATGTGTCGCTGGTGAGGTCTAAGTGCTACTGTGCTTCTGGGACGATGAATAGACTGTGCTTCTGGAGACGACGGAACCTCTGTGCTTTCATGCTACGAATGGACCTGGCTTTGAATGACGATGAGACTTCTGTACATGTAGTTATGTTTTGGGCTACTCGTCACTGTGTTGTAGGCGACAAGTAGGCTTGCGCTTCAGGTTGACGAGATTACTGTACTTTTGGAGCGACATGTTGACTTGCATTGGTTGCGATGGAAGTTTCCAAGTCTCTTGTAGAGAAGTGACTTAAGCTTCTGATCTGGAGCAGATGACTGTGCCATAAGAATAAAGATGGTGTGAGCATATCACCATCCTGTGCCTCATGTGGATGCAGGTAAGTAGCTGTGCCTCAAAACAGTGGAGGCGTTGGCTGCGAAGGGAAGGGTATGACACCCTTGCGCGTCTGAGATTGGCGCAGGCAGATAACTGCACCTCTAGACTGCAGATACTGGCCTCTGGAATAAAAGAAGGGGAGGGGGGCCTACCAACATCTTATTTCTATGGTTGGCGCAGGGAGGTAGTTGCACCTCTGGCTTGAAGGCTCTGGCTTCTTTAAAGTGTTGGGTTTGCTGATATGCTTCTGATAAGTCGTGCCCACAAAAATATCAAAACATGCTTTGGTGGAGGTCAATCCTCCAGCATGTGTATCTAAAAGATGGAAGGCTGTGCTTCGATGAAGACTGCATCCCTTATAGATCCCTCTAGGCTTCTATCGAATCTGTACTAGATCTTTTGTAGAAGAACAAAATTAGTCCCTTATGTTTGGTCCTGATGTGTCTGTACTAGACTTTGGTAGACATGACATTGAAGGGACTTCTCTCCATATCTTCTGTTTTATCTTTTTAGCACCGAGCCTCAGTCTTCTGTGCTTTGGCGAAGGGATGTCTTCAGCTAAGATTTTTCATGCTTCTACAAGACCCCCTTTAAAGTGTCCCAAACTTGAGTCAAGCTCGGAATACTTTGAACAGAAGTATGAATACGCGTCATGACTGTACGAGCTGGGTGATGGCTAGCGTCACGCCTAGCTCTTAGGATTAATTTTCATGAGTCATCATTTCAGAGCATGGACTCCTGATGGCTTCTTGATATTGGAGCCTCTCGCGTCTTTGTCGAGATCGCGAATCTTTTTAGCAGAGATGGTTCAGAGTCACATTCCTTTGGTCATTCGCAGTACTGCCATCTGTCATGGAGTGGAGCTTTAGCATAACATGTAAGATTCTTTCTGACCGATGTCTGGCTCGTGCTTGGACCATGCAAATAGCCTACATAAAGGACTATCCTCGTTCAAAAGAAGACTCAACTGCTTCAACAATGGCCTTGCTTGCCCGATGTTCAGCTCCTGACGACCCTGTAATTTGCTTAAGGCGGCCGTCGGTGGCAAATCTTTTTATCCAAAGAAGCTGTAGTAGAACTACCATTGGATCTCGAGACGTCCCCCAGCCTGGATGTCGTGGGCGTCAATGGCGTCTCAGACCTTTGCTTCCTGGGTTTGGATTGCTTGCCATCTTGACCGTGGAATATCAAGGCCTGCTGTTGTGGTTGCTCTCGTCGACCAGCTGGGGAGATAGAGGAGTCCTGTGCTGGTCTTCATCCCCGGCTCGGGCCAGTAGCAGCTTCCAGCGGTGGCTTCCTTTTGACGAGGAAGTGATTATCTCTGTCATCGCCTCGCCCGCGCTATTGAGAGCTTGTTCCGTAATTTCAACTTTTTTGCTTTTGTGTATGTAACTACGAAGAGTCTGTAATAGATCTTTGTAGCCATATATTTTTATATATAGAAGCTTTCTTATTCCCTTTGCTTTTATCTCTAGAATAAAGAGGGAATATTTATAATGAATTTGCCTGACCAGAGGTAATATGGACGTGATAGGCTTGATCTTGGCCGGGGTATAGAACAACAATCCAGAGGTAATTTGGACATAAACTTTTTTCTAGACCGCCAGGATAATCATAGAACTGATGCGAGAAGAACGACATTCAGAGGTAATGTGGACATGGTAGTCGTGTCTTCCAGGCGTAGAGAAGCAATCCAGAGGTAATGTGGACGTGAAGTGCTTCATCTACTTGAGAGAATATATAGGAGGGAGAGCGAGAGATCCCCTTACCAAAACTCATGGGCACCCTTTTCAGGAGATGTGGGTGTTTATGCTGGTTCTGTCTTCAAACGTAATACTTTTTTAGGAACTTGCCGTTGATGGGCTATTAGCAAGTCCCCATTAGGCTTAGCTAGCCGATAAGCATCGATGGAGTATACCGTTTCTATGATGAACGGTCCTTCCCACTTGGGCTCGAACTTCCCAGTCGTCTTGTGGGTCATCACCATCAGTCTCTGTACTACCAAGACGAGGTCGCCCACCTGGTAGAATCTTCTGCAGACCTTTTTGTTGAAGGCCCCAGAGATGCGAGCTTGGTAAAGCTCAATCCTTTACTGCACGAGCAAGCACTTTTCATCCAACGCTTCTAGCTCTCGTAACCGCCTGCGCTTATTGTCTTCGACAGTTAACTGATTAGTGATCATGTTAACAGACAACATCTTCTTAAGGACTTGACCCATGCTGGTATCGGAGTCCCAAGTTGAGGAGTCAGAAGAGTGTGAGTGCCTCATGACTTCTTCTTCTGAATCTTCTGAGGTGGTCGTAGGTGTAACATACCCCAGCCCTCGACGAGTACGTTGGTAGTAGTTTTCATCTTTTCCCTTTGGAGCGTGAATCCATATGGGAAGACGTCGAGCTTTGCCATAATTGAGCCCCTTGTTGCTATTCAGGTTGTAGCCCATCTTCTGGATAAGTTTCTTGGCTTGCGCCGTGTAGCGATAGAACTACATTTTGCCGCTGTCGAGATCTGGGTCTCCAGGAGTTATTCGCTTCGGATTCTCCAATCGATCGAATATGCTCCTCTTCTTTTTTCCTGGCTGGAACTACGAAGTAGGCACCTTGGGCGGGGACAACTCGGCTCACATGGTTGGCAGTTGTCACTTGCGTCTGTAGTTTACACAGAGAATTATCCAAAAAATATTTGGTGTTCCAGGATGCGCCAGAGTAGTTCGATGACAACTTTGTGATGATAAAGTAGGATATTTTGTCCCGAAGGATTATGTCGTCAAAAGTGGGCCTCTGTATCGGCGCAGATGTAATCTTCTAGCTCTTCGTTCGTGAGGGCTAGAGCTGCCGCCGGAGGAGAAGGAGAACGCCTCCTTTTCAGCTTGGCCATCAAGGGAATGGTGGTCGGATGGTTCTACGCCTTCATGGTCGGCCTTGGGGACCTCCAGGGTAACCTCATTTGTATTGGCTCCTTACCATCTTCCGTCGTCACTGGAGGCGAAGGTGGAGCTTTGCCCCGAACCTTAACAACAAGAGGCACTGGCACCTTGGGAGGCCTCCCCTTCAGTCGAACCTTTAAAGGTTCTTCGACCACTGCTACACTTTTTGAAGCCGTCTCTGCCTCATCGTCAGCATTGTTGCTGTCATCGTCCCAGGGGACTAACTTGTACAGATCAGCATCGGTACAGTAGGCTTCAAGTCCTCGGAACGGGTCGATATCAGCGAACTCTATTTTGATAGCCCCGTCGCTGGCCACATATTTTATGCTTTGATATATGGTGGAAGGGACAATCATGTATAATCTATGGTCGCCGCAGCAACATGTCATAATTTATGTCTGCATCAATGGTATAGCAAGTAACTTTAGTATGAAGGTCGCCGATATGATATTTCAGGTAAATTTTGCCCAAGGCCTCACTCTTTCCCACGTTGAAGCCACTGATTGTTGTGCTAGAAGCTGTCAACCGATGCATTAGAACCCCTAAAGTTTGAAGCAGGCTTCTTGGGATAATGCTCAAAGAGGAACCTGGGTCGATGTGGATGCGATCGACCTTAATGGCACCGACATCTCCCGTATAGTACATGGGACGGTTGTGTCGGTTATTCTTTAGCAACATGTCTTGTTGAGTAAAAGTGATACTGGGAATCACTTCGACCATGCTGTGGCAATGTGGGTAAGCTGCGGGATCCACTTTCAATAGCTGAACCTGGGTTAGGAAGGACTCGACATTCTGTAAAGCTTCACTGAGTGCATCTCGGGTCTCTCTAGATTGGTGGAGGAGCTCAAAAAATAATAATCTAGCCGGAGTATTAGCCACATGCGCTAGAATATCGAAGTTGTAGGGCTTGATTGGCCCAATTGTCGGATCCTTTCTGAGAGGTTTGTCGAAGCAAACCTCCTTCTGTTTCTGCTTGTCCACGGTAGGTCCCGGGATGGACCCGCCTCTGTTGCCTCAGGGATCTGAGGTGGACCTGATCCTGATATATCTGGGAAATGGGGAGTATCTGGTGGAGACTCCTCCTGGTTTGGAGCCTGGCTCTCTTCTTGCCTCTGCGGCGAACGGGTGGTCACCAAAGCATCGTCGGTCGACGTCGAGACCATGCAGCCTGCCATGCTTTTCTTTCCTTTTGCAGAAAGGGTCGTAGATGTCATCATGTCGGGAACCAAGTCATGATGTATCCACATGATTTCGCCTTGAGGCGTGGAGAACGGGACGAGCCCTTGAGCGTTGTTCCGTGCTGGCGGAAGGTTGACTACTTCTATCGTCGCCTTTGGAATAGGGATGATGCCATCTTGTACCTCTGTGGCTAGATAACTCCTGAACTGGAGAGTAACCATGTTGGATGTGACGGTCTTCTCCTCGTAATCCAACGATATGACGGTGGCGTTAATGAGGCACTAATTTGCCCCATCAACATATAGCAGTCCTGTGTTGAGTGATGGACGTACTGGTAATAATTGCAGTACTTGGGATGGTCCACCTTTTCCACTTCATCAGGACGCCTGGGTACCGGGATGGACATTTTGCCACTCTTCGTAAGCATCTCGAAGAGCTCCAGCGTATCCTCGTTATTGAAGGAGTAAGTCTCCCTCGGCCTCTGTGCTTCCGCAGACTTGGGGTTCGCAGCTGCTGAACCATTGGAGATGTTGACGGTCATAGCTTGCTTTCCTTTTTTTGTCTTTGGGGTTGTTGCTGTACGAGCGTCTCCCCTTATCTTGGGGCACAGGAAAGTGTAGCCCCAGGAGCTGCGTGTCCTTGGTTTTTCTCTGTGTGGCATCCGCCTCTGTAATGAAAGGCGTCCACTCTGTGTAGGGAGCACTCTGCCACAATTTTATAGCGAGCATCATGTTCTTGCGGCAGAAGTCCATAAGCATGGGCTCGGGAATGCCGAGTGGTAATCTGAGGGCTGCCTGGCAGAAGCGCTCGATGTATGCGCGGACAGGCTCTTTCTCCCTCTGGACAATTTCTATGAGGGTCGATATGGTTACATCCATGCCTTCTTCGTAGAATCGGTCCATGAACCGAGTCTTCAGGTCCTCAAATGACAAGATGCAGTCGTCCGGGAGACTGCAGAACCACTCATGGGCTACCCCCTGTAGGGCTTCTATGAATATGTTGGACATGAGGGCGTCTTTATTTGGCAGGTGCCCTGTTACCGAGGCAAAGTACCTCAAGTATTGTCGAGGAGACCCCTTCCTTTCGTAAGGTGTAAGCGTCTGCAGATTGTATTTGGGAGGGTAGACGATGTTGTCCCACTCGACAGGGTATGGCTGCCGGATTTCCATCTTCCGGAACGTTGCTTATTTCTTTTTGGCATCATGGCGAGCATACAGCTCCTTGATGGCCTGCTGTATCTCGGCCGACATTGCGGAGCCTGTAGCCGATGGAGTAGACGAGGATGGTCCTGCCAGATTGGCAGTAGGAAACCTGTTGGATTCGTCATTCGTTGGCGGACCACGCACAGGTGTAGAGGCAGCGGGGACCATGCTACTCTTGAGGTCGATTATGACCGAGGACAGGGTCTTCATGGTGTCCGTCAGTATATTTAACTTCATCTCGAGGACTTCGATACGTCTGAGAGCTTCGTTGTTGTCTTCCTCATTGCCGTCGGCTATGAACACAGACCGAGCGTGAGGGTGACTCGAGGGAGCCGTTGATCCTTTATTTTTTGGTTCAGATGCTCGAGTCTCGCTGTCCTGAGGATATACCGTAGAATTGTGATCTTTTTCGGACTCAGTATGGTTGCTACCCCTGGTCTGGTGACTGGCTGCGCCAATGGAGACATCCGTGTCATATTGTGCCTCGTCAAATTGGAACGCAGGGTTGTTATGCATGATAGGAGGCTGGCTACCCCTCAGTTTTTGACAAGGCGTCCAATGCAGATTTGGAACGAGTGCTTTAGAACACACTTGGATCGGGTACCTTAGCTTTGCTGTTCTCTGACCTCCTCTTCGATTTAGCAACCGATATGGAAGGATTTTGGGAAGGCTCCTTGAAAGCTCTAGAACCCTGCGCTGCGTAGCATGTGGTGATGTGGAGCTCGTCTTCTCTATGGCTCACCGACCCCCTGTTAGGCCTCTGCCGTGGAGTCGGCGTGGAGTAGAGTCTTTGGAAGAAGGAGCGCCAGCTCGGCGATGGCGCAGCCGTCTGCTGATAACGACAGTTGATGGTAATCTAGGTACAAGGGTGCCTTGATTTAGGCATGTCTTGCACCATAGATTCTTCTTCCGCTTGGAAGAGGGTTGGCTTTTCTGTCGTAGCACCCCATTGTACATGCAGGAAAGCTGCATGTAAGCACGGTCAGAACGGGTCTGGCGAGGAAGCCTCTTGTCGCTCCTACGGGAACACTGCTCGCGTGGCTCTCTCTCCGTGGGAAGTGTCCCTGGCTTGGTTTACGGACAGGAGTACCCCAGTGGAAGGGAGATTCGACTGGTTGAGGCATCGGAGCGTGTATAGCTTTCCATCGGCTACGCGTGTTACTGTCAACACGGGCCTCTGGTCTGCCGCTGGTGTCGCACGCTTGTTGTATGAAGCATGAGCCACCTGGGATCTCTTCTTACTACCTCCAGCGGGTGAGTAGTATACAGAGTCCGCCGATGGTTTACCTGAAGGGAAAGTGATTCTGTCGAAGACAGATCTCCTTGTCGACAATACTCCCGTCATGAAGGGTTGGACCGATGTGCGCTTCCTTTGGCATCGTTCCATCGTCAGATCAACCATGGAACCACCATCTTCTTCGCCATGCTTTCTCGGGACAGGAATCGGGTGAGGGGATAAGGCTGCAGAAGCTGGGATCTTCTCTGTGGCCTTGATATTGAGGGGGTCCTGAGACGCAGTTCCCGCCATCGTGCTGCTGGCTACAGCCGCCTTAGGCCTCCAGACACATCGAGTCTTCTTCGGTTGTACGAACTGCTTCGAAGTCTTTAACTTTTCATCAGAGAGGAGATCTTCAAAAGCCTACTGGTCGAAGCGTACGACCAGCATGTCTTGAAAAGCTTCCAACAAGTTGTCATTAGATTGCGTCACCGTCTTCTCGTTGGAGGAGAAGGTAGTCCCCAGCAGATTCACCATTTTGTTCGACGTAACAAAAGGTTGAACAAACTTTTTGCTTTATTGAACGTATAAGGTATCTGTGTACAAAGAAGGAAGTCCTAAACATGATATTCTAAGTACAAGGAGAAGAGATTTCTGGGAAATTGTGACGATGGAAATCGAGCACTGCAGCGGTTCCTTTACTCCGTTAACGATCTGACGACGAGTCAACCTTGCTATGGCTCTCTGGCACCTTTGATGGGACTCTGGGATCACCGATAAAGAGGCGGTCTAGATGAGAAGATCCCTTAAAGATGGTTGGTTGGTTGGTTCTTTGATTGATAGGTGGATAAGGGTGGTCGACTCTTCGTAGATGGAGATCGCTGCTCCTTTGAAGATTGTCGATTGTCGATGTTCCTGTTCTCTTTCCATGCTTTTTTCCCTCCTTCTGGTGGAAGAAGAACTCCTTCTATTTATAGAGAACCGGGCACATATGCGATGTGTATTAGGGTTCCAGAGATATGAAAGAATCTGCCGTCATTGCACGGTATGGGCTTCTGCGGCACTTACACGTGGCAGACATCGAGATTCCCCTCAAACGAGATCTCTGGTGGTTATAAACATAACCGAAGGAGGTGACATGTGGCGCATGCCAATTTGCTTGCTCGGATACAGCCGAGTAAATCTTGATCTTTTTATCTTAGATTTGGAGTCTAATCGATCATCGTCTAAGATTTAAATCAATCTGATATGATATCAATCATAATTTAATCCCAATCTTCTCTGCAAGAGGCGATTTAAACAAACCAATTGGGGTGGACCATGCTTCATGCGCCTCTGGTGAGGACTAAGTGCTGCTGCGCTTCTGCGGCGACGAGTAGACCGTGCTTCTGGAGACGACGAAACCTCTGTGCTTTCAGGCTACGAGTGGACTTGGCTTCGAATGACGACAAAACTTTTGTGCATGTAGAGCAACTTATGAAGCTATGTTTTGGGCTACCAGAGTCACTGTGCTGTAGGCGATAAGTAGGCTTGCGCTTCAGGTTGACGAGGTTACTGTGCTTTTGGAGCGGCATGTTGACTTGCATTGGTTGTGATGGGAGTTCCCAAGTCACTTGTAGAGAAGTGAATTAAGCTTCTGATCTGGAGCCGATGACTGCACCTTAGGAACGAAGATGGTGTGAGCATATCACCATCCTGCGCCTGATGCGGATGCAGGTAAGTAGTTGTGCTTCTGAACGGTGGAGGCGTTGGCTGCGAAAGAAAGGGTATGATACCCTTGCGTGTCTGAGATTGGCACAGGCAGATAGCTACGCCTCTGGAGTACAGACACTGGCTTTTGGAATAAAAGAAGGGGAGGGGGCCTACCACCATCTTGTTTCTGCGGTTGGCGTAGGAAGGTAGCTACGCCTCTGACTTGAAGGCTCTGGCTTCTTTAAAGTGCTGGTTTTGCTGATATGCTTCTGAGAGGCTACATCCACAAGAATATCAGAACATGCTTCGGTGGAGGTCAATCCTCCAGCGTGTGTATCGACAATAAGGAAGGCTGCGCTTCGATGAAGACTGCATCCCTTGTAGATCCCTCTAGGCCTCTGTCGAATCTGTACTAGATCCTTTGTAGAAGAACATAATTAGTCCCTTATGAATGGTCCTGATGTGTCTGTACTAGACTTTGGTAGATATGACATTGAAGGGACTTATCTCCGTATCTTCTGTTTTATCTTTTTAGCACCGAGCCTCAGTCTTCTGCATCTTCTGCGCTTTGGCGAAGGGATGTCTTCAGCTGAGATTTTTCATGCTTCTATAGCCGTCTTTGCGTTTGCTTTCTAATCTCTGCCTTTACATTTATTTACTTGTGATATATGCATTCTCTGTGATCTTGTTGCTAACTTTTTAATTAGCTAAATTCTGTTGCCTACTCTATTCACCCCCTCTAAAGTATTACGCTTTATGATTCGTTCCTACATAATTTCCTTTAATCCGTTATCCTTTTTCTATGAATATGTATCATGATTCTCAACTCAAGCCAAGTCACACAATTCTTAGCATCCATACTACTACTACTACTATGCTAGAGATAAGGAGACACCTACGAATACTTATGCAGCAAGTTACATGTATGGGAAGTAATAATGAAGAGGAGAAGAATTACAATACATTCGGTAGAGGGCTGTACTAGAGAGAAGATGCCGAGAGTTCCCAATAGGCAGTCGACACCAACGCTGCTACCTCGCCCGAAGACTGGCACACAGGGGGGAGGCGACCTCGATGAGTGCGCTTATCCCACAATGCCGCTCACAACTTTACGGCCCAGAGGAGAGGACTTCCTTAGCTGGCAAAGCTTGGTGGCATCTACTTCGCTCCGACGATCACCTAAACCTCTTCATGATACTCGACGAGTACGCACAGAGGTAATGAAACAGTGGTTGCTAGGTGCTTCCCTAATGGAGGAAGAATAGAAAGTATGGAGTATATAGGTAGAGGAGGTGGAACGATGTGGGTGGAGTGGTACGGTAGTGAAAATTGGTCAGGCGGCTAGGTTTTTTTAGAGAAGGTTAGGAAAGAATGGAGAAGAGATTATATAGAGGGGAGGATTAGGTTGAACGGTAGAAGAGAACAGATAGGCAACAGCTGGGATTGGCATGCCTGTGTTGTGTAGATGCACAATGTACATGCCTATGGGAGAAGAAGAACAGTAACATTTTTAATTTGCGGCTTTGGGTCGGGTTTGATCGGATCCGTTTGCCCGAAAAGAATGAACTAATAGTTGAATGTAAATGGGGGCGGGTCCGCGGGTCGGGTTAGATCGGAGCTGCTTGCCTGAGTTATTGGGTTGGGCTGCCAACGGGCTTGGGGGAGTTGGGCTAATAGGAAAAGGAAAAAATATAACATTTTATACACTAAGCCCATAAAAATTAAATTTTTTTTATATGGGAATATCTAACTTCTATTTTTTTTAAAAACATTGCCAATAATTGCAAAAAGTTTATTTATACAATTTATCCTAAACCTTTCACACACACACACACGCATATATATATATATATATATATATATATATATATATATATATATATATATATATATATATATATATATATATATATATATATATATTCTATTCTCATTTAAAAAAAATATAACTCAATGGAAATGAACTACCATACCTAGTTAACAAGAATAAATCAAATATATGATAATAATACTATTAATTTTAGTTATATTTCAACTAATATATATATAAAGTAAATTTCAAAATTTTAAATTTGTAATAATAATATATAGCTATTTATAACATGTGACTTTTTTAAAAATAGGGGGCTTACATCCTCTCCCCTTAGAAAATTTTGTCCCTGAAATTAAAGGTAAAGGCACGAATAGGAAACGAGATTTAAAGAGTTATTACGATATTTGAAAAGCAGTACGTAATTTCATACCTCGATCTTCGAACAAGTGAGAAAAATACCCCCAAACGGAATCTTTGTGCTCCTAAGTGGACTTGTCCGGAGAATGATGCTTCCATGCACCCAAACAAGTCGAATGCTTTGCCCTCTCTATACCTTCTCATTGCAGTCGAGAATCTCTACTAGCTGCTCCATATATGACAAACTTGGTCCACTGTAATCTCTGAATGATAAAGTACATGACTAGGGTCTGCCACGTACCTCCTCAGCTGTGATACATGGAAAATGTCGTGCACACCCTCAAATGATAGGGGTAATGCTAGCCGATAAGCTACCTTACCAACTCGCTCAAGAATGTCGAAAGGCCCGATGTACCTTGGACTCAACTTCTCTCTGCTCGCGAATCTAATAGTTTTTCGAGTTGGCGATATCCTAAAATATGTGATCCCCTTACTTGAACTCCAAAGGTCAGCGGCACGTATCAGCCCAATGCTTCTGTCTATCTTGTGCTGCACTGAGGTGGCTCAGAATCTGCTTCACCTTCTCCACTGTCTGGGTCACTAACTCTGGACCAATTAGCTGACGCTCTCCCATGTCACTCCAACATACTGGAGACCTGCACTTCCTGTCGTGAAGTGCCTCGAACGGTGTCATCTGTATGCTTGCTTGATAGCCATTATTGTAGGGGAACCAAAAACAGATGATCTTCCTAAGATCCTTCGAAATCTATCTTGCAAGCTCTCAGCATATCCTCAAGTATCTGGATCGTGCGCTCTGACCGATCGTCGGTCTGCGGGCGATAAGCAGTGCTGAACTTGAGGCGAGTTCCCAAACTCTCCTGTATACTTCTCTAAAAATGTAAAGTGAATCTGGAATCTCGATCTGATACAATACTTATAGGTACTCCATGCAGACGCACTATCTGCCTCATGTACAAATTAGCAAGAACCTTCGTGGATTATCCAACTTTAAAGGACAAGAAATGAGTTGAGTTGGTGCGTCGATCCATGATAACCCAAACTGTGTCCTTTCCATTGGAGCTCCTGGGAATCCAGTAACAAAATCCATCGTGATGTGTACCCATTTTCACTCAGGAATGGAAAGTGGCTGCAATAGTCCCGTAGACCTCTGGTGCTCGACCTTGACATGGTGATAGACCAAGCATCTTGCTACAAATCGGGCGATCTCCCTTTTCATCCTATGCCACCAGTAATGCTGCCTCAAATTCCTATACATCTTCGTACCTCCAGGGTGAATAGAGTATATCAAGCTATGTGCCTCAGTCATCAACTCCTGGCGTAGCTCTCTACTCGAAATGCATAGACAATCTCCACATCTCAACGTCCCATCCTCATAAATTCGTAGTCCCGTCTGCATGCCGACCTTTGACCTCTCTTAGAGTCTCCTAAATCTTATATCTGTAGGCAGAGCGGCTTTGATCTGCTCAACCAATGAAGACTGTACCCTAAGGATAGCCAACTGACCATCCATACCCGGCAATACAACCTCTATCCCCATCTCTTGGAGATCCTCTAATAAGTGACGCTGAGTCGTCAAGAAGTATGCCATGGGTTTCCTGCTCAAGGCGCCGGCATGACATTCGCCTTGTGGGGATGGTACTGCAACTCAATGTCGAAGTCTTTTATCAACTCCAGCCAACGTCTTTGTCTCATGTTCAGCTCTTTCTGAGTGAAGACGTACTTCAAACTCTTGTGATCAGTAAATATCTCGACTCGCTCTATATATAGGTAGTGCCTCCATAGCTTCAGTGCAAATATTAATGCAGCTAGCTACAAATCGTGCGTCGGGTAGTTCTTCTCATGCGTCCTTAACTTTCTCAAAGCATATGGCACAACCTTACCATACTGCATCAGAACACATCCTAATCCGCTTCTAGACGCATTATTGTATATCACAAAACCTCCATATACCTTAGGAAGAGTCAAGATAGCTGCTGAAAGATGCTTCTTCAACTCATCAAAAGTAGTCTGACACTCCTCAGTCCAGATGAACTCCTAATCCTTACATATCAAATGCGTCATAGGCTCTGTAATCCTCGAGAAGTTTTCCACGAACCTCCAATATTATTCGGCAAGTCCGAGAAAACTCCTAATCTCCGTAACTGATGTAGGGGTAGGCCAAGTCTTAACTGCTGTAATCTTCTCTGGATCCAATGCTAATCCATCTCCAGTAATTATGTAACCAAGGAAGGATACCTTGCTCAGGTAGAACTCACACTTATTGAGCTTGGCATATAATCTTTCCCTCCTCAAAGTTTCCAGCACGATCCTGAGATGCTCCTCGTGGCACTTGGAGTATACCAAAATATCGTCAATAAATACCACCACCAACTTATCTAAGTACTGGTGGAACGGCTTGTTTATCATACTCGTGAACACAGCTTGCGCGTTGGTTAAACCAAATGCCATCACAAGGAAGTTATAGTGCCCATACTTCGTTAGAAAGGACGTCTTCAGAATTTCCTCCTTTCGAACCTTGATCTGGTGCCTGACCTGAGATCAATCTTCAAGAACACACAGGCACCACTCAACTGGTCTAACAAATCATCTATACGTGGCAGGGGATACTTGTTCTTCACTGTTACAACATTCAATTCTCTGTAGTCGATGCACAAACATACCAATCCTTTCTTTGCTCGGTATGAACAAGTCTGAAGATTTCCATAGTAAAATATTCAGTCGGATAAACTTTGGTTCTCTAGCTCTGCTGTATGGACCTTCAGTTCGTACAAACTCATGCACATACTCCTCATTGACTCTGGTCATTCCTATCCTAGTTTTTCTAAGATATCGTCTTGAACAACCCTTCATAGCATCCCTTACTTCTGTATCTGATATAATCTTTGTTTACAGTTCTCAAGTTTATAATTAAATTTCCCATAAGTTTTCTCCAGCATACGTTTAAGTCTCAAGTCAACTATCTATCACTCTCTTGATCTTGTAGCTCTTTTCTACATCTTGTGTTTATCATATTTTCTCATGTTAAGCATAGCCATAGGTTCAAACTCTAATTTTTTTTCATACTTAATTTACAAATATTAGCTTGTCTGCACTTTATATTACTATTCCTTGTCATGATTCCTTTCTTTATCGTAAAATTAATCTTCTCTTAAATGATTCCTTAAGCTTTTATCATCATTCTTAATCCTCGATATATTTTCTTACTTAGTCCCTCAATCTGATATCCTTAAACACTGCTCTCCATTATTCTTTTATATTCTCTGAGTATAGTCATAATCCGATGCTATTTATAAATGTTCAAACTCAGTAATGGTTTCAGAATTTCATCCTTAGTATATGTCACCAACTATTTCATCCAGGTTGGTCCTCCACCTAATCGTATCTTAACCTATGCTATATATCAATTCATATTTCTCAAATTTGTCCTTTCTATGTTTGTTACTCTGTGTTATCCAAATATAAAAATTGGTATCATCCAAACATAAATTTACTTGAAATCCTAATATCAAAAAACTTTCTCCAACGTTAGAGTCTCAAGTTTCCATATTCTTAAGTCCTTAACACATTTACTCATACTACCATGAACTATATCTAATCCTAACATGTAACTGTGTTTTACCATAAATCATCACATAGTACTTGAACTTCTATCATTCAATAAATTCTTCTAACCACCAATACTTCCAAATCACTTCTAACTCAGGCAAATGGGTAGATTTTATCTAATTCTAGGCCTACATTGCTAGGTTCGAATCTTACTCTAAACTTTAGACCATCAAATCTTTCTAGCTCAGCCTCTAGAAAAGTATCTAACCTAACCCTTCTTACTATGGATAACTATTTCCTTACAAAATATTCAATCAAGTGTTCTTTCTTCGTCTTGACGAGCATATGCATTTGGAGACAATCACCACACATGAATGTCCGTCTCTCCGAAGTAGTACGAGGAGACGAGAAAAAAGAATAGCGATATCGAGGGAGAATGCACGAATACAATTTGAAGTTTAAGGAGGATAATCAAATGCAAAGGAAGTCTTCAAATCAGTTGTGGATTGAGATCCTATTCATTCTTAATCAAAACTGCAGGCTCGGTCAGTACAATAACATAACCGAAACAATAAATCGGACCTGCATGGGCCATCACAAAAACCATGTCACACCCCAATCCCAAAATACACGGGACTAGGTCACGTGGCAATGATCAACTACGTATCCAAGTGGACTCCAATCTAAATCGAATACGCAAAGCTGTCCTAGTTTTTTGTAGCTACCACTATAACATGTTTATAACTCAATCCACAGGACAAGAACATATTGAATAGGAAAATACGAGTACCACTATGCAGCCTAATAATGGTACTTGCTCGAATAAACTCGAAAGGAGTAATATGAATCTATAAATACTATCCTACTAAGCAGATACAAATAGCAATAAATAAAACATATAAACTACGAAAGAGTGAGTACCTGCAAAGAGTAAATGCATGGAATACAATGAGAGTTCATCAACAATCTAGCAGAGATATCTGTAGACCATACGGCTAACCTAGAAAGAAACAGGTCTTCAGTTGGACATAACAAGGTACATAATATGCAAGCCAAGTGTACATCAATGATAATAAATAGGTAAAGAAAATATGACTGCACAAGGTGGGTGAATCTAACATAATTGACTATACGACATGTAATTTGAGAATAACACTCAAGCACGCGAGCTGTCATGGTGAGCCCCGGAGACCTGATAGTCACTCCAACAAACTATAATGTAATCCCACAGTCCGGGTAAGAAAAGCTGTAGCAAACTATAAAATTCTCGTAGCTCTGGTAGTGAGACAACAAAATACTCTAAGGGGAAGCAGCCCAAGCGCACGATGTATGTTCTCCCCTCCCATGAGATCTTACGAATCGTGTCTACGAGATGCTCGGTCAGAACCACTAACTAGGTCATCGAGTCATAATAGTAATAGTGTAGAGTATCAAGTCATCGTCCTAGAACCAAATACGAACTTTCGTATACCAAGAAGTAATCAAGTACAGGATCTATTAGTAATGTAAGTGTCACATGAAACATGTCCTAGGGTCTTATGTATCCACAATGATTCATCGCGAGAATGCAGTATAAATATCTAATATCGATACCCGATGACACTATCGTCCATCGGCACCCGAATATGATTCGAACGCGAGGTACCAGACACGACCCTATAGTGGCAAATATCATAAATATGACAAATATTTAAGAACAAATATGGAGGCTAAAGTACAAAAATGACAAGGTGCACTTGTATGGCTTTTGATGCTGGTGAGAAGGAACTGGTCCAACGTCCAAGTCTGTCACGACCCGCACCCGCTTTTCGGATGCGAGCTCGTGAGCAAGCCAGCTACGTATCGAGCGGACTCCAGCCCGACTCGAGTACGTATAAGCTGTCAAGGGCATGGGTATCATGTCTAATCTAAACTATATCTCAATCCACATGAATCATATAAGACAAGAATGAACAATTATGGGTCATGGTCTGCAGTCCATTAGCATATTGTCCGATTAGACTCCAAGAACGATATGGGTCTATAAAATAAGCAGAATATATCATGGTACTGAATATAAAGCACGAGATGATAATAAGGAAATATCACAAGCAATACCTGTATCATACATCGTAATCCTCTACCCTCCTGCTCTGCTAAATAACTCCATGCAGTCGCTAAACCTGAAGAGATCATCAGGTCCTCAGAGGACTAGCAAGATACATAATATACAAGCCAACATGTAACAGTAAAAGAAGCAAGAAACAATCAAGGGTATCCAACGAGACAAAATGAACCATGACACAAGATCTAAATACGAGGATCCTAAGACACTGGCATGCCATACTAGAAATGGCTGGCTATAAACTGCAGTCAAGGCAAGTACTCATAATCTATAGTATCTCAATCGCTGTCAAGGCAAGTATACACAACCAAGACGTTAGCCAATCCTAGTATAAAAATCCTATAGACCATAGTCAAGGTAAGTACTCATAATCTATAGAATGTCAAAGTCAAGTCCCACTCAAGTCATGTCAAGTCAAGGCAAGTTATAATCAAGTCGAGGAAATCGTGGTGTGGGACTAGACGACTCTATCAAGCAATACGTATGAGACTAACACACTGTAACAGATAGAACAATATCATAACAGAAAAGGAACAAGAAACTAGAAACATGTAAAGTAAAACCATAACAGGATGAGTGTACTAGACATAGAATCAAGCAATCACGAATGTAAGGAAAAGAACCACATCGAGATGATAAACATGCATATAAATTATACTGTACAAGTTGGCAAGGTATACTTGCCTGAGGGTTGCATGGAGAACCAACAATGTATCGCCAATCACAAGTCAGAAAGTCCAAGTCATCACAAGTGTCTCCGATAGCTAAAATAAACGTTACCAACATTCTCAGAATAGTCAAATTAGCTAGGATTACCTGTCCTTAAGTCCAAATCTGGACACAGGGGCAAAACGGTAATTTTGGGCAAAAATGATGTCCACCGTTGGACCCGTTTTGCACCGAAAAGCGTGCCAGAGTCAATGGTCTCTAAAGTCATCAAACTATATGTCTACGGATCCGGTTTTCCGATACGAACCCAACCGTATATCCAGAGTTGAATTCCGGCAGGCCGTGCACAAAATCGCCCGTTGAGTGGAACCGTGGGGCCCACAAAACGGTGATTTTGTCAACGATCTCAGAATTGGACCAAACTTGGCATACAGGACCAGAAAAATGATACGGTCCTGATGGCACAAGTTTCGTCTCGATCTGACGAACGTGCACAAAGTAATTGGAGAATTTACAAAGTGCACGATACGGTGAATTTTGACGGATACGCATCAAATTCGTCGCGCACACGCGACCAATTTGAATTCCGTCAAAGCCCACACGACCACGAAGCCATTATACAGCTTTCGATGCCTTTGGTTTGCGACCACGTCACCCAGATTGGCGGAACGCACGTCGTGTGGAACAATTTTCTAGTTTTGAAAACAGATTTTTGTCAAAGTTTGGGATCCGTTTTCTCTGCGTGTAGTCGATATAATTGGGTTCTACAAATTGGGTCGTGAAGCCCTATATGTTGTCTCAAAGTGTCTTCAATTAGTTTTTGAAATACCCTAATGTTTAGTTCAGAAAATGCATGCAAAGTTGGGTTGAGAGACTGATATAAGCTATGTTTTGGAACGGATTTTTGCCAATGTTGGCATTGAATTTTAACTCGATTCCATTTTGATCTAAACTGAATCTATCATATAGTGATGAAGGGGTATAGGTTAGGTGTCTACCTGCACGATCAGTTTGAGGATCGATCGAGCGTGAAGATCGCTTCCTCCCCGCGAAGTTGACCTCACGGGTGCTGTTGCTGCGGTTTCGTTTCCAGGCCTCTCGCCCGGCTCTGTCGGTCGGCCGTTGGCCGACCGATCGCCGCCCCTGGCGGTGGTGCACGCCGTCTGGAGGGTCGTCCATGGAGAGGTGGTGGTGGCGTGGGTGTTCGAGTTTGTGTCGAGGAATTAGGGTTTAGTTCCTGTCGATCTCCTTCTCCGCTTAAATATGTTCTCGGCTATATGTATGGGCTTCAGTTTGGTGTGGGGGAGGAAATGGTTTGCTCGGGCTGAGCTGTTGAGCTCGGGCCTTCCTTGTGGGCCAGCCGAGACCAGTATGGTCTGCAACTGCTGCTCTCAGTTCTATGGGCTCGGGTTCGGGTATCAATGGGGATGCTGGCTCACTGGTCTTGGGCCATTGTTGTCTGGTCTTGTTTTATGGGGTTTAATAGCATTTGCTAAATTCCAATAATTATATAAACATATATATACATATACATGGATAATTCTGTTTGTATACCTTCAAGGCAAAATATATATATATATATATATATATATATATATATATATATATATATATATATATATATATTCCCATATTTAATAAAACCCAAAAATGTTTTTAATAAAATCCTATAACACTCCTAGAATATTTACACCAATATTTATATAAATACCTATAATTTAATATACATTTATATATACAAATACCTTTATATTTAATATACATTTATACAGATTTACACAAACATACACATATATTCAAAATATATTTATATATTCATACACACACATATATTTAATATATATTTATTTATACACATATATATTTATAATTATCTCTAATCATACCTAACACTACAACAACAAGTATTCTAAGCAATCAACTAATACATTAATATATATCTAGAAAAGTATATACATACATATATTTATTTTATATATATATCCAAGATAATTTAAATAGCAAAATAATATATTATATTTAATATTCAATTTGCAAGGGTTACTTACTAGACCATAAAATGAACTAATACCTATATATACTCATCTATACATTCTATATGGACGTCTTTCGTCTCATTACTCGCCTACATGGGCTTGGGCTTGGTTTGGGTCCAGTCTGGGCCAATTCGGTACAGCCGGGTTCCCTTGTCACCCTCATTTCCCGTATTTTCCGTATTTCGTATTTATACTCGTATATGGATTTTTGGCATGTATTTTTATTTTTCTCAACTTGTGGAATTTCGGTATTTCTCGTATTTTGGTTTTGGCATGGCTCGGTTTTATTGGGAATGGTTCGGTTTGGTTCGGTTTTATGTGTTGGAACACCTTAGCCTATGCTACCCCTCAACCCACCACAACTCCCCCACTTTATAATACCACCAACCACTCTCTCTCTTCATTACTTCCTCCATAAATTTTCTTCTTCTTCTTCTTCTCCTTCCTCTACACAACACAACCCATAGGCAAGTGCATCTTGCCATTACATGAGAACCCTCTTTTATTTGTCCATTTGCTAGATTAGGACATGGTGATCAACATTAGGACTTGCTATTTTATGATTTGGAGCTTCCTTTGTTCTAGATCTAGGTTTAGCTATTTTCGGATTTTGTATGGTTTGATCTACTTTAGTTGGATTTTATGGGTTTTTGATGCTTCCATATGGAAGAGCATTCAGTTTCACTCAAGTTGGAGCTTTGGAAATTCGGATTTGGAGTTCGGATGGCCAAGTTGTGAGCTTTTGAAGCCTTGGGTTCAGCCATGGTGTTCTTGCTGTCTGGAGAAGACAGTGAGCAGTGTGTGCAGAGCTGTTTAGCTTATACACCCTGAGCTACGTGCGCTCTTTAGCGCTGCGTACGTAGACTAGAGTACGCTTCCTCTTGGAAGCGTGGCTCCTTGAGTGTGCGTAACTTTTCACGTACACTGCTTCCTTGAGTGTGCGTGACTTTTCACGTACACTGCTCCCTTGAGTGTGCGTGACTTTTTACGTTCACTGCTCCCTTGAGTGTGCATGACTTTTTACCGACGCTGCTCTCTGTAGTGTGCGTGACTTTTTATCTACGCTGCTCTCTGTAGCGTGCGTGATTTTTTACCTACGCTGCTCTCTCAGCGTGCATGACTTTTCACCTACGCTGCTCTCTCAGCATGCGTGACTTTTCACCCATGCTGCTCTCTCAGCGTGCGTGACTTTTTACCCACGCAGCTCTCTGTAGCGTGCGTAACTTTTCATCTACGCTGCTCTCTGTAGCGTGCGTGACTTTTCACCTATGCTGCTCTCTGGCGTGCGTGACTTTTCACGTACGCAGCTCTTTCAGCGTACGTGACTTTTCGTACGCTGCTCCCCTAACCCCTTGCTTAACCTATTGACCCTTAGAGTTTTGGTCTTATATCTTTAAGCTTGGCTCTTCTATAGTCCTGTTTATTGATATTTTATTAGATATTTTACGCCCATTTTATATCCTTACGCCTTTTGTCATGAACTTGATTTTACTTAATATGTATGGAATGACTATTGTACATGGCATGGTTTGACAAGGAACTAGCATAACACGACAGTGACCCGTAATGGTGCACTCCTGACATGACTAACCTGACATGATAGTGGCCCGTCGTGGCGCAATTCTGACAAGTACCCTGACATGATTTATCTTGATAACTTAACTTGACCTGTCTTGACACCGTGGGTAGTTCTTTCTTGCTTGCTTGTTAAATCCACTTGTCCTGTCTTGTATCATGTCTAGGATGGGACTCCTGAGTACCACGGTCAGGAGCTCCTACTAAAATGGATTAAGGTTAATACTAGAATAACACAGTAGTCATGAAGAGATGACACAGCTACAGGCAATCCCGTTACCTGGGCGCTCTTGGGATCTGTAGCCTGCCGTCGAGTAGGGCACATTTCCAGCACACCGTCGCGTATTGCACCCTCTAAGTCACCTAAGGGTACATTTGTCTCCTGGGCGATGTACCCACCTGAATTCAATCCCTAATTTTTGACCTGGGTAGCCTGTATGGTCTGCAGGGCTTGTGGCTGTGGAACAATCTCACTGCATCTTGTTAGTAATTAGGCCTGTGATAACCCTAGTTAGTTAAAGTAGTAAGCCGTAGTATCTGCTTGGCCGTGATTGATTGAATGAGGTATAACCAGTCTAGCCATGTCTTGATCCAGTATAAGATTGCTTCCTGTCTTGATTTCTTACATTATTATCTTGTCGATAAATGATAGAAAACTAAGTTCTGTTCAGATGAAGGGTTACAACCCCAGTCCTTGTTTGGTTACGGGTTGTAACCTGGCTATCGGAATAGTCCCATGGTTATCTCGTTGTATATCATCCTGACATGTTTTCGTAAGTTCTAGTTTTAATATTATATTTTCTTGTGCTGATTGCTGGCTTTTGTTCTTATTTCGTGGCCCCCTTGTGGCACTTGCTCTTTCTGGGGTTGACCCAGCTGGTTTTGTGTGGCCAGATTTCGGAGCAGCTTCCGAGGATCTACCAAGCTTCCAGCCCAATGGTGGCGACTAGAAGGAACCCGGTCTACGAGTGGGTTTTCTATTTTGTTTCGCTCACTCTATTGTAAAATTATTCTTTTGAGGCGTTTAGCCGACGAGCACCTGTTAGCTCGATGCACTTTACTTACTGTCTGCATACAGGCTGTAAACATGATTAACAAATCCTAGGGTTGATTATGTATGACTTAACTCTTGCTAGTCCCCGTATTTTGTACGACTAGCTTCATGATCAGCTGAATATGTAATATTTGGGACGCCTTATTATTGTATATTTAATGATCATACATCTTGAGACCTTACTTACTTACTTGTGATTGAGACATTAGGCTTGTTCATGACCATAAGAGACTGTTGGCTTGTTGTAAACCCTCATATTTCTAGACAGCCGTGACCGTATAGCGAGGTGGTTTCCATTTCAATATACGTAGCTGGCTATGTCTACCCCCGTTCTCCAGTATTCTGGTTCTGGGGCGTGATACGGTTTAAGTGGTGGCCCATGCAGGTCTTGTCAATCAAGAAATGTGAGGGTTTACCGAATAGATGTCTCAATCAGTATTCGCCCTTGATCTCCACCCGTATTTTCAAATCCCTGAAATTCTTGCCCTGATTACATGCTTGTATCGTTGATCTGTCCTGGTCCTTCCTTATTGTTTCCCTGTGTCGTTTTCCTCAGCGGCACTGTACCTGACCCTGTCGATCAGCAAGGAAGAGCACCTCCCGTGGACCAGCAGCACCCTGGAGATCAAGCCCAGCATTCCGGAGTCGCCTCCAAAGTCATACCTACTGGAGGAGAGTCACCAGTTCGGCCCGTCCAGCCCGCTGAGCCAGATGATGGTACCTAAGTAGGCCTCATCAGAACCTTGATAGCTTCCCAGGATCGTCGAAGCGACGTCCTGTACCAGACAGTTCAAGATGCTTTGACCCGAGGCGGACATCCAGGGAACCAGGTGGCCAACAGCTTCAAGCGCTTGAACCCTCCTTTCTTCGACGGCACCGCGGATGCGATTGCCGCGGATGTATGGCTTCAGGATACCGAGGTGATTCTGAAAGCAGCTAGGACACCCGAGAATGAGAAGGTGGCGGTGGTACGCCTGCAGTTGTTGGACTTGGCTCGCAGTTGGTGGGCGGCACAAGCCATGGGATTAGTGGCACCCATTGCTTGGGTAATGTTTAGAGAGAGGTTCCAGACGAAGTATTTCGATGCTGTGGCTCGGTACGACTTGCAGACCAGATTTACCAACTTGAAGCAAGGA
This sequence comes from Iris pallida, assembly GCA_029216955.1. NCBI lineage: Eukaryota > Viridiplantae > Streptophyta > Magnoliopsida > Asparagales > Iridaceae > Iris > Iris pallida. The sequence goes on along the minus strand of JANAVB010025598.1, from coordinate 14,891,272 downwards.
GGCAGAACAGTCGACAGTTATGCATCGGAGTTTTCTAGACTCAGTAGGTTTGCCCCCACCTTGGTGGCGACCGAGTTTGATAGGGCCAAGCGGTTCCAGCAGGGGCTGCATTTGGAGATCTTGCTGGCAGTTGAGCAGTTCGAGCACCAGACGTTCGATGCAGTCTTGAGAGCAGCTAGGAGGCATGAGTACACCTCCCAGAGGATTGTGGATAGGACCGGAAGTAGGAAGCGGTCCCACAATCAGATGCACCAATCATCAGCTCCAGTTCCGGCAGCTAGAGGATTGACCATTGGAACTCCGAGGCGGGCGGCCTCAGTAACGTCGGTTCAGCATTCGACCCCGACGTACCCGCAATAGCAGAAGCAGAAGCAGAAGCAGACTTTCGTGATGGGATGTTCTCATTGCGGTAAGCCAGGCCATGTAATGGCGGATTGTCGTAGGGCGCAGGGATTGTGCCTGGCTTGTGGAGCAGCAGATCATAGGATAGGGCTTGCCCGAATAGGGGTGGTTCATCAGCATCCAACCCTTCTAGCTCTTCGGTGAGAGGACCGGCCCCAGCACCAGTTCAGCAGCAGCAGTATCAGTCTTCGAGGCCCTTGCCGCCTCAGTCTCAGGCATTCCAGCAACAGCACCCCAGCAGTATGCACAAGTCCAAGCTCAGACCCAGAATAGGCAGAGAGGTTTCCAGCAGAGGGGACCAGCAGCCAGAGGACAAGGTCAGGCCATGATGATGGCTATGGAGGAAGAAGTTACACCAGGTGAGGTAGTGGCAGGTACTATTCTCGTCAACTCCTCTCCAGCGTCTGTATTATTTGATTCTGGTGCATCGCATTCATTTATGTCTGTACGATTCGCGACACGGATAGGATTGGAGCCCGAGTCATTATCAGTGAGGCTCAATATACTTACTGGTAATGGCCTTATGGGAGTAGATCGAGTGTTTTCCTCGTGTCGGATCGTAGTTAGCGGTAGGGAGTTCCCCGCTAGATTCATAGAGTTTCCTATGGCAGACTATGATGTAGTCCTAGGCATGGATTGGTTGAGGAACTAGTATGCTAGGATAGACTGCCATATTGGCAGCGGCGAGCCAGAGTTTTCATTTTCCAGAGGCTCGGTAGAGCCATCTTTCCCAGCATTACGGATGGCAGCAGCAGTGCAGTTACCCCGGATAGTTGAAGAGTTTCCAGATGTCTTTCCAGAGGAGCTTCCAGGGATGCCGCCAGAGCGGGAGATTGAGTTCACTATAGACTTGATTTCCGGGACAGCACCAGTATCAGAGCGAGTCTACAGGATGGCGCCTTCAGAGTTGGAGATTTTGTACAAGATGATTAAAGAACTGAGGACCAAGGGATTCATCCGTGCAAGTGGATCGCCTTGGGGAGCCCCGATGCTTCTTGTGAAAAAGAAGAATAGTACGTCCAGGCTATGTGTTGATTATCGTACCTTGAATTCGGTGACAATCAAGAACAGATACCCTCTTCCGAGGATAGATGACTTGTTTGATCAGCTCAGAGGGGCTTCAGTGTTCTCGAAGATCGACTTGCGGTCAGGATACCACCAGATCAGAGTCAGAGAGCAGGACATCCCGAAGACAGCATTCAGATCGAGGTATGGACATTAGGAGTTCCTTGTTATGCCCTTTGGAGCGACCAATGCGCCGGCCGTATTCATGGACCTCATGAATCGCATTTTTATGCCTTACTTAGATCAATTTGTGATCGTGTTCCTAGTTGACATCCTGGTCTACAGCAAGAGTGAAGCAGAGCATGAGCAGCATCTCAGAGTCGTCCTTCAGACGCTTAGGGAGCATCAGTTGTACGCCAAGTTCAGTAAATGCGAGTTCTGGCTCGATCGTATTTCGTACTTGGGTCACATCATTACCCGAGAAGGAGTGGAAGTGGATCCCCAGAAGATTGTGGCTATCGAGTCATGGCCGGTACCCAGCTCAGTGGCAGAGGTTCGCAGCTTCCTTGGATTGGCCGGCTACTACCGGCGGTTCGTTTCAGATTTTGCAAAGATTTCAGCGCCGATGATCCAGTTGACCCGCAAGGATGTGTCGTTTGTTTGGACAGCAGAGTGTCAGGAATCATTTGAGAAGTTGAAGCGAGGTTTGATAACGGCTCCCATTCTCACCCTTCCAGATGGGACCGGAGGATTCACAGTTTATTACGACGCTTCAGACAGAGGATTGGGGTGTGTCTTGATGCAGCATGGGAAGGTAATATCTTATGCGTCACGTCAACTACGTGATCATGAGAAGAATTACCCGACCCACGACTTGGAATTGGCGGCAGTAGTGTTTGCCTTGAAATTGTGGAGACACTACTTGTACGGAGATAGAGTGGAGATTTTTACTGATCATAAGAACCTGAAGTATGTTTTCATCCAGAAGGACCTTAATATGCGGCAGAGAAGATGGCTCGAGCTACTAGTAGACTATGATGTGGATTTACAGTATCATCCGGGAAGGCCAACGTTGTAGCAGATGCATTGAGCAGGAGAGCCGGAGTTTATTTCCTGACGGCGCAACCAGAATTATTGGCAGATCTTCAGAAGATGGGAATTGAAGTGGTTCTTCCAACCAGCGTGGCATTGATGGCCAGCCTACAGGTTCAGTCCAGCATAGTTGAGAGAATTCGGGTGGCGCAGTCAACAGATTCCAAGATCCAGCGGCTCAGAGCAGAGTGTGAAGCAGGAAGAAGGCCAGAGTTATGTATCCATGAAGACGGTACACTTCGGTACGGCACTCGTCTTTGTGTACCCAATGGAGATATCAGACAGGAAGTCATGGCAGAGGCCCATAGTTCACAATATTCTATTCATCCAGGTGGTACGAAGATGTACCGTGATATTCGTCAGAGATGTATCTCAGGCAGATCGTCAGGCTTCACGGTGTGCCAGTCAGCATCACTTCGAACAGGGATTCAAGATTCACATCACACTTTTGGTGCAGCTTACAGAATAGTTTGGGGACTCGCCTTCAATTCAGCTCAGCTTATCACCCGCAGACGGATGGTCAATCAGAGCGCACAATCCAGACTCTTGAAGATATATTGAGATCCTGTACCCTTGACTTCGGTGGTTCATAGGAGAATTATCTACATCTGGTGGAATTCTCGTACAATAACAGTTATCAGGCCAGTATCCAGATGGCACCTTTCGAGGCTCTTTATGGCAGGAAGTGCAGATCCCCGCTAGCATGGGACGATGTCGGGGAGAGGCAGATGCTCGGACCCGAATTGATTTCCCAGACGGTTGAAGTGGTCAGAAAGGTCAGAGATCACCTCCGAGATGCCCAGGACCGCCAGCGCCATTGGGCCGATGCTCATCGGCGTCCCTTAGAATTTGCTGTCGGCGACCATGTATTTCTTAGGATCTCGCCTAACCGCGGTGTCATTCGCTTCGGCGTGCGAGGAAAGCTTAGTCCTAGGTATATAGGGCCGTTCGATATTCTAGAGCGAGTAGGAGATGTATCCTATCGTCTCGCTCTTCCGCCGTCGCTAAGTAAGGTGCATGATGTATTCCATGTGTCCCAATTACGACGGTATATTTCGGACCTGAGCCACATCCTAGACCATTCGGAATTGGTTGTTGGTACCAACCTTTCGTATGAGGAGAGGCCCGTGTCTATATTGGACCGGAGGGAGAAGACACTCAAGAACAAGATTATTAAATTAGTCCGTGTTGCTTGGGGTCATCACTCTCTAGGTGAGTCAACGTGGGAACGTGAGGACGACATCCGATCGCGATATCCCTACCTGTTTGACTCATAAGGTATAATGTCTTTCTTATGCCTTACGTCTTCCCTTCCTTGCTTGCATTGTATGATTGTATGATTGAACTGCTTAGTGTAACTTGCCTGTGCTTAGTGTAGCTTGTCGTGACAATCTCTAGCTCATTGATTAAATTCCGAGGACGGAATTCTTTTAAGGTGGGTAGAGTTGTCACCCTCATTTCCCGTATTTCCCGTATTTCGTATTTATACTCGTATCTAGATTTTTGGCATTTATTTTCATTTTTCTCAACTTGTGGAATTTCGGTATTTCTCGTATTTTGGTTTTGGCATGGCTCGGTTTATTGGGGATGGTTCGATTTTGTTCGGTTTTATGTGTTGGAACACCTTAGCCTATGCTACCCCTCAACCCACCACAACTCCCCCACTTTATAACACCACCAACCACTCTCTCTCTTCATTACTTCCTCCATAAATTTTCTTCTTCTTCTTCTTCTTCTCCTTCCTCTACACAACACAACCCATAGGCAAGTGCATCTTGCTATTACATGAGAACCCTCTTTTATTTGTCCATTTACTAGATTAGGACATGGAGATCAACATTAGGACTTACAATTTTGTGATTTGGAGCTTCCTTTGTTCTAGATCTAGGTTTAGCTATTTTTGGATTTTGCATGGTTTGATCTACTTTAGTTGGATTTTATGGGTTTTTGATGCTTCCATGTGGAAGAGCATTCAGTTTCACTCAAGTTGGAGCTTTGGAAATTCGGATTTGGAGTTCGGATGGCCAAGTTGTGAGCTTTTGAAGCCTTGGGTTCAGCCATGGTGTTCTTGCTGTCTGGAGAAGACAGTGAGCAGTGTGTGCAGAGCTGTTTAGCTTACGCACCCTGAGCTACGCGCGCTCTTTAGCGCTGCGTACGCAGACTTGAGTACGCTTCCTGTTGGAAGCGTGACTCCTTGAGTGTACGTGACTTTTCACGTACACTGCTCCCTTGAGTGTGCGTGACTTTTCACGTACACTGCTCTCTTGAGTGTGCATGACTTTTTACCCACGCTGCTCTCTGTAGCGTGCGTGACTTTTCATCTACGCTGCTCTCTGTAGCGTGCGTGACTTTTCACCTACGCTGCTCTCTCAGCGTGCGTGACTTTTCACCTACGTTGCACTATCAGCATGCGTGACTTTTCATCCACGCTGCTCTCTCAGCGTGCATGACTTTTCACCCACGCAGCTCTCTGTAGCGTGCATGACTTTTCATCTACGCTGCTCTCTGTAGCGTGCGTGACTTTTCACCTATGCTGCTCTCTGGCGTGCGTGAATTTTCACGTACGCAGCTCTTTCAGCGTGCGTGACTTTTCGTACGCTGCTCCCCTGACCCCTTGCTTAACCTATTGACCCTTGGAGTTTTGGTCTTATATCTTTAAGCTTGGCTGTTCTATAGTCCTGTTTATTGATATTTTATTAGATATTTTACGCCCATTTTATATCCTTACGCCTTTTGTCATGAACTTGATTTTACTTAATATGTATGGAATGACTATTGTACATGGCATGGTATGACAAAAAACTAGCATAACACGACAGTGACCTGTAATGGTGCACTCCTGACATGACCAACCTGACATGATAGTGGCCTGTCGTGGCGCACTCCTGACAAGTACCCTGACATGATTTATCTTGATAACTTAACTTGACCTGTCTTGACACCGTGGGTAGTTCTTTCTTGCTTGCTTGTTAAATCCACTTGTCCTGTCTTGCATCATATCTAGGATGGGACTCCCGAGTACCACGGTCAGGAGCTCCTACTAAAATGGATTAAGGTTAATACTAGAATAACACAGTAGTCATGAAGAGATGACACAGCTACAGGCAATCCCGTTACCTGGGCGCTCTTGGGATCTGTAGCCTGCCGTCGAGTAGGGCACATTTCCAGCACACCGTCACGTGTTGCACCCTCTAAGTCACCTAAGGGTACATTTGTCTCCTGGGCGATGTACCCACCTAAATTCAACCCCTAATTTTTGACCTGGGTAGCCTGTATGGTCTGCAGGGCTTGTGGCTGTAGAACAATCTCACTGCATCTTGTTAGTAATTAGGCCTGTGATAACCCTAGTTAGTTAAAGTAGTAAGCCGTAGTATCTGCTTGACCGTGATTGATTGAATGAGGTATAACCAGTCTAGCCATGTCTTGATCCAGTATAAGATTGCTTCCTGTCTTGATTTCTTACATTATTATCTTGTCGATAAATGGTGGGAAACCAAGTTCTGTTCAGATGAAGGGTTACAACCCCGGTCCTTGTTTGGTTACGGATTGTAACCTGGCTATCGGAATAGTCCCATGGTTATCTCGTCGTATATCATCTTGACATGTTTTCGTAAGTTCTAGTTTTATTATTATATTTTCTTGTGCTGATTGCTTGCTTTTGTTCTTATTTTGTGGCCCCCTTGTGGCACTTGCTCTTTCTGGGGTTGACCCAGCTGGTTTTGTGTGGCCAGATTTCGGAGCAGCTTCCGAGGATCTACCAAGCTTCCAGCCCAATGGTGGCAACTAGAAGGAACCCGGGCTACGAGTGGGTTTTCTATTTTGTTTTGCTCACTCTATTGTAAAATTATTCTTTTGAGGCGTTTAGCCGACGAGCACCTGTTAGCTCGATGCACTTTACTTACTGTCTGCATACGGGCTGTAAACATGATTAACAAATCCTGGGGTTGATCATGTATGACTTAACTCTTGCTAGTCACCGCATTTTGTACGACTAGCTTCATGATCAGCTGAATATGTAATATTTGGGACGCCTTATTATTGTATATTTAATGATCATACATCTTGAGACCTTACTTACTTGCTTGTGATTGAGACATTAGGCTTGTTCATGACTATAAGAGACTGTTGGCTTGTAGTAAACCCTCATATTTCTAGACAGCCGTGACCGTATATCGAGGTGGTTTCCATTTCAATATACGTAGCTGGCTGTGTCTGCCTCCGCTCTCCAGTATTCTGGTTCTGGGGCATGACACGGTTTAAGTGGTGGCCCATGCAGGTCTTGTCAATCAAGAAATGTGAGGGTTTACCGAATAGATGTCTCAATCAGTATTCGCCCTTGATCTTCGCCCGTATTTTCAAATCCCTGAAATTCTTGCCCTGATTACATGCTTGTATCGTTGATCTGTCCAGGTCCTTCCTTATTGTTTCCCTGTGTCGTTTTCCTCAGCGGCACTGTACCTGACCCTGCCGATCAGCAAGGAAGAGCACCTCCCGTGGACCAGCAGCACCCTGGAGATCAAGCCCAGCATTCCGGAGTCGCCTCCAGAGTGATACCTACTGGAGGAGAGTCACCAGTTCGGCCCGTCCAGCCCGCTGAGCCAGATGATGGTACCTTAGTAGGCCTCATCAGAACCTTGATAGCTTCCCAGGATCGTCGAAGCGACGCCCTGCACCAGACTGATCAAGATGCTTTGACCCGAGACGGACATCCAGGGAACCAGGCGGCCAACAGCTTCAAGCGCTTGAACCCTCCTTTCTTCGACGGCACCGAGGATGCGATTGCCGCGGATGTATGGCTTCAGGATACCGAGGTGATTCTGGAAGCAGCTAGGACACCCGAGAATGAGAAGGTGGCGGTAGTACGCCTGCAGTTGTTGGACTTGGCTCACAGTTGGTGGGCGGCGCAAGCCATGGGATTAGTGGCACCCATTGCTTGGGCAATGTTTAGAGAGAGGTTCCAGACGAAGTATTTCGATGCTGTGGCTCGGTACGACCTGCAGACCAGATTTACCAACTTGAAGCAAGGAGACAGAACAGTCGACAGTTATGCATCGGAGTTTTCTAGACTCAGTAGGTTTGCCCCCACCTTGGTGGCGACCGAGTTTGATAGGGCCCAGCGGTTCCAGCAGGGGCTACATTTGGAGATCTTGCTGGCAGTTGAGCAGTTCGAGCACCAGACGTTCGATGCAGTCTTGAGAGCAGCTAGGAGGCATGAGTACACCTCCCAGAGGATTATGGATAGGACCGGAAGTAGGAAGCGGTCCCACAGTCAGATGCACCAATCATCAGCTCCAGTCCCGGCAGCTAGAGGATTGACCATTGGAACTCCGAGGCGGGCGGCCTCAGTAACGTCGGTTCAGCATTCGACCCCGACGTACCCGCAGCAGCAGAAGCAGAAGCAGACTTCCGCGATGGGATGTTCTTATTGCGGTAAGCCAGGCCATGTAATAGCGGATTATCGTAGGGCGCAGGGATTGTGCCTGGCTTGTGGAGCAGCAGATCATAGGATAGGGGCTTGCCCGAATAGGGGTGGTTCATCAGCATCCAACCCTTCTAGCTCTTCGGTGAGAGGACCGGCCCCAGCACCAGTTCAGCAGCAGCAGTATCAGTCTTCGAGGCCCTTGCCGCCTCAGTCTCAGGCATTCCAGCAACAGCACCCCCAGCAGTATGCACAAGCCCAAGCTCAGACCCAGAATAGGCAGAGAGGTTTCCAGCAGAGGGGACCAGCAGCCAGAGGACAAGGTCAGGCCATGATGATGGCTATGGAGGAAGAAGTTGCACCAGGTGAGGTAGTGGCAGGTACTATTCTCGTCAACTCCTCTCCAGCGTCTGTATTATTTGATTCTGGTGCATCGCATTCATTTATGTCTGCACGATTCGCGACACGGATAGGATTGGAGCCCGAGTCATTATCAGTGAGGCTCAATATACTTACTGGTAATGGCCTTATGGGAGTAGATCGAGTATTTTCCTCGTATCGGATCGTAGTTAGCGGTAGGGAGTTCCCCGCTAGATTCATAGAGTTTCCTATGGCAGACTATGATGTAGTCCTAGGCATGGATTGGTTGAGGAACCAGTATGCTAGGATAGACTGCCATATTGGCAGAGTTGTCTTTAGTATCCCCGGAGAGCCAGAGTTTTCATTTTCCAGAGGCGCGGTAGAGCCATCTTCCCCAGCATTGCGGATGGTAGTAGCAGCAGTGCAGTTACCCCGAATAGTTGAAAAGTTTCCAGATGTCTTTCCAGAGGAGCTTCCAGGGATGCCGTCGGAGCGGGAGATTGAGTTGACTATAGACTTGATTTCCGGGACAGCACCAGTATCAGAGCGAGTCTACAGGATGGCGCCTTCAGAGTTGGAGATTTTGTACAAGATGATTGAAGAACTGAGGACCAAGGGATTCATCCGTACAAGTGGATCGCCTTGGGGAGCCCCGATACTTCTTGTGAAAAAGAAGGATGGTACGTCCAGGCTATGTGTTGATTATCGTACCTTGAATTCGATGACAATCAAGAACAGATACCCTCTTCCGAGGATAGATGACTTGTTTGATCAGCTCAGAGGGGCTTCAGTATTCTCGAAGATCGACTTGCGGTCAGGATACCACCAGATCAGAGTCAGAGAGCAGGACATCCCGAAGACAGCATTCAGATCGAGATATGGACATTGGGAGTTCCTTGTTATACCCTTTGGAGCGACCAATGCGCCGGCCGTATTCATGGACCTCATAAATCGCATTTTCATGCCTTACTTGGATCAATTTGTGATCGTGTTCCTAGATGACATCCTGGTCTACAGCAAGAGTGAAGCAGAGTATGAGCAGCATCTCAGAGTCGTCCTTCAGACGCTTAGAGAGCATCAGTTGTACGCCAAGTTCAGTAAATGCGAGTTCTGGCTCGATCGCATTTCGTACTTGGGTCACATCATTACCCGAGAAGGAGCGGAAGTGGATCCCCATAAGATTGTGGCTATCGAGTCATGGCCGGTACCCAGCTCAGTGGCAGAGGTTTGCAGCTTCCTTGGATTGGCCGGCTACTACCGACGGTTTGTTTCAGATTTTGCAAGGATTTCAGTGCCGATGACCCAGTTGACCCGCAAGGATGTGCCGTTTGTTTGGACAGCAGAGTGTCAGGAATTATTTGAGAAGTTGAAGCGAGGTTTGATAACGGCTCCCATTCTCACCCTTCCAGATGGGACCGGAGGATTCACAGTTTATTGCGACGCTTCAGGCAGAGGATTTGGGTGTGTCTTGATGCAGCATGGAAAGGTAATATCTTATGCGTCACGTCAACTACGTGATCATGAGAAGAATTATCCGACCCACGACTTAGAATTGGCGGCGGTAGTGTTTGCCTTGAAATTGTGGAGATACTACTTGTACGGAGATAGAGTGGAGATTTTTACTGATCATAAGAACCTGAAGTATGTTTTCACCCAGAAGGACCTTAATATACGGCAGAGAAGATGGCTCGAGCTACTAGTGGACTATGATGTGGATTTGCAGTATCATCCCGGGAAGGCCAACGTTGTAGCAGATGCATTGAGCAGGAGAGCCGGAGTTTATTTCCTGACGGCGCAACCAGAATTATTGGCAGATCTTCAGAAGATAGGAATTGAAGTGGTTCTTCCAACCAGCGTGGCATTGATGGCCAGCCTACAGGTTCAGTCCAGCATAGTTGAGAGAATTCGGGTGGCACAGTCAACAGATTCCAAGATCCAGCGGCTCAGAGCAGAGTGTGAAGCAGGAAGAAGGCCAGAGTTATGTATCCATGAAGACGGTACACTTCGGCACGGCACTCGTCTTTGTGTACCCAATGGAGATATCAGACAGGAAGTCATGGCAGAGGCCCATAGTTCACAATATTCTATTCATCCAGGTGGTACGAAGATGTACCGTGATATTCGTCAGCATTTCTGGTGGAATGGCATGAAGAGGGAGATTGCCCGGTTTGTCTCTCGGTGTTTGGTTTGCCAACAGGTTAAAGCTGAACATCAGAGGCACGCTGGACTTCTTCAGCCCTTACCGATCCCAGAATGAAAATGGGAACATATAACCATGGATTTCGTGACCGGATTGCCCAGATCTCCGGCCGACAGAGATGCTATTTGGGTAATTGTGGACAGGCTTACCAAGGTGGCACACTTTCTCCCATTCAGAGTTGGACAGTCGACGGCGCAGTTAGCAGAGATGTATCTCAGGCAGATCGTCAGGCTTCACAGTGTGCCAGTCAGCATCAGCTCGGACAGGTATTCAAGATTCACATCACACTTTTGGCGCAGCTTGCAGAAGAGTTTGGGGACTCGCCTTCAATTCAGCTCAGCTTATCACCCGCAGACGGATGGTCAATCAGAGCGCACAATCCAGACTCTTGAAGATATGTTGAGATCCTGTACCCTTGACTTCGGTGGTTCATGGGAGAATTATCTGCACCTGGTGGAATTCTCGTACAACAACAGTTATCAGGCCAGTATCCAGATGGCACCTTTCGAGGCTCTTTATGGCAGGAAGTGCAGATCCCCGCTAGCATGGGACGATGTCGGGAAGAGGCATATGCTCGGACCCGAATTGATTTCCCAGACGGTTGAAGTGGTCAAAAAGGTCAGAGATCACCTCCGAGTTGCCCAGGACCGCCAGCGCCATTGGGCCGATGCTCATCGGCATCCCTTAGAATTTGCTGTCGGCGACCATGTATTCCTTAGGATCTCGCCTAACCGCGGCGTCATTCGCTTCGGCGTGCGGGGAAAGCTTAGTCCTAGGTATATAGGGCCGTTCGATATTCTAGAGCGAGTAGGAGATGTATCCTATCGTCTCGCTCTTCCGTCGTCGCTAAGTGAGGTGCATGATGTATTCCATGTGTCCCAATTACGACGATATATTTCGGACCCGAGCCATATCCTAGACCATTCGGAATTGGTTGTTGGTACCAACCTTTCGTATGAGGAGAGGCCCGTGTCTATATTGGACCGGAGGGAGAAGACACTCAAGAACAAGATTATTAAATTAGTCCGTGTTGCTTGGGGTCATCACTCTCTAGGTGAGTCAACGTGGGAGCGTGAGGACGACATCCGATCGCGATATCCCTACATGTTTGACTCGTGAGGTATAATGTCTTTCTTATGCCGTACGTCTTCCCTTCCTTGCTTGCATTGTATGATTGTATGATTGAACTGCTTAGTGTAACTTGCCTGTGCTTAGTGTAGCTTGTCGTGACAATCTCTAGCTCCTTGATTAAATTCCGAGGACGAAATTCTTTTAAGGTGGGTAGAGTTGTCACCCTTATTTCCCGTATTTCCCGTATTTCGTATTTATACTCGTATCTGGATTTTTGGCATATATTTTTATTTTTCTCAACTTGTGGAATTTCGGTATTTCTCGTATTTTGGTTTTGGCATGGCTCGGTTTTATTAGGGATGGTTCGGTTTGGTTCGATTTTATGTGTTGGAACACCTTAGCCTATGCTACCCCTCAACCCACCACAACTCCCCCACTTTATAACACCACCAACCACTCTCTCTCTTCATTACTTCCTCCATAAATTTTCTTTTTCTTCTTCTTCTCCTTCCTCTACACAACACAACCCATAGGCAAGTACATCTTGCCATTACATGAGAACCCTCTTTTATTTGTCCATTTGCTAGATTAGGACATGGTGATCAACATTAGGACTTGCTATTTTATGATTTGGAGCTTCCTTTGTTCTAGATCTAGGTTTAGCTATTTTCAGATTTTGTATGGTTTGATCTACTTTAGTTGGATTTTATAGGTTTTTGATGCTTCTATGTGGAAGAGCATTCAGTTTCACTCAAATTGGAGCTTTGGAAATCCGGATTTGGAGTTCGGATGGCCAAGTTGTGAGCTTTTGAAGCCTTGGGTTCAGCCATGGTGTTCTTGCTGTCTGGAGAAGACACTGAGCAGTGTGTGCAGAGCTGTTTAGCTTACGCACCCTGAGCTACGCGCGCTCTTTAGCACTGCGTACGCAGACTTGAGTACGCTTCCTGTTGGAAGCGTGACTCCTTGAGTGTGCGTGACTTTTCATGTACACTGCTCCCTTGAGTGTGCGTGACTTTTTACGTACACTGCTCCCTTGAGTGTGCATGACTTTTCACCCACGCTGCTCTCTGTAGCGTGCGTAACTTTTCATCTACGCTGCTCTCTGTATCGTGCGTGACTTTTCACCTACGCTGCTCTCTCAGCGTGCGTGACTTTTCACCTACGTTGCACTCTCAGCATGCGTGACTTTTCACCCACGCTGCTCTCTCAGCGTGCGTGACTTTTCACCCACGCAGCTCTCTGTAGCGTGCGTGACTTTTCATCTACGCTGCTCTCTGTAGCGTGCGTGACTTTTCACCTATACTGCTCTCTGGCGTGCGTGACTTTTCACGTACGCAGCTCTTTCAGCGTGCGTGACTTTTCGTACGCTGCTCCCCTGACCCCTTGCTTAACCTATTGACCCTTGGAGTTTTGGTCTTATATCTTCAAGCTTGGCTCTTCTATAGTCCTGTTTATTGATATTTTATTAGATATTTTACGCCCATTTTATATCCTTACGTCTTTTGTCATGAACTTGATTTTACTTAATATGTATGGAATGACTATTGTACATGGCATGGTATGACAAGGAACTAGCATAATACGATAGTGACCCATAATGGTGCACTCCTGACATGACCAACCTGACATGATAGTGGCCCGTCGTGGCGCACTCCTGACAAGTACCCTGACATGATTTATCTTGATAACTTAACTTGACCTGTCTTGACACCGTGGGTAGTTCTTTCTTGCTTGCTTGTTAAATCCACTTGTCCTGTCTTGCATCATGTCTAGGATGGGACTCCTGAGTACCACGGTCTGGAGCTCCTACTAAAATGGATTAAGGTTAATACTAGAATAACACAGTAGTCATGAAGAGATGACACAGCTACAGGCAATCCCGTTACCTGGGCGCTCTTGGGATCTGTAGCCTGCCGTCGAGTAGGGCACATTTCCAGCACACCGTCGCGTGTTGCACCCTCTAAGTCACCTAAGGGTACATTTGTCTCCTGGGCGATGTACCCACCTGAATTCAACCCCTAATTTTCGACCTGGGTAGCCTGTATGATCTGCAGGGCTTGTGGCTGTGGAACAATCTCACTGCATCTTGTTAGTAATTAGGCCTGTGATAACCCTAGTTAGTTAAAGTAGTAAGCCGTAGTATCTGCTTGGCCGTGATTGATTGAATGAGGTATAACCAGTCTAGCCATGTCTTGATCCAGTATAAGATTGCTTCCTGTCTTGATTTCTTACATTATTATCTTGTCGATAAATGGTGGGAAACCAAGTTCTGTTCAGATGAAGGGTTACAACCCCGGTCCTTGTTTGGTTACGGGTTGTAACCTGGCTATCGGAATAGTCCCATGGTTATCTCGTCGTATATCATCCTGACATGTTTTCGTAAGTTCTAGTTTTAATATTATATTTTCTTGTGCTGATTGCTGGCTTTTGTTCTTATTTCGTGGCCCCCTTGTGGCACTTGCTCTTTCTGGGGTTGACCCAGCTGGTTTTGTGTGACCAGATTTTGGAGCAGCTCCCGAGGATCTACCAAGCTTCCAGCCCAATGGTGGCGACTAGAAGGAACCCGGGCTACGAGTGGGTTTTCTATTTTGTTTCGCTCACTCTATTGTAAAATTATTCTTTTGAGGCGTTTAGCCGACGAGCACCTGTTAGCTCGATGCACTTTACTTACTATCTGCATACGGGCTGTAAACATGATTAACAAATCCTAGGGTTGATCATGTATGACTTAACTCTTGCTAGTCCCCGCATTTTGTACGACTAGCTTCATGATCAGCTGAATATGTAATATTTGGGACGCCTTATTATTGTATATTTAATAATCTTACATCTTGAGACCTTACTTACTTGCTTGTGATTGAGACATTAGGCTTGTTCATGACCATAAGAGACTGTTGGCTTGTAGTAAATCCTCATATTTCTAGACAGCCGTGACCGTATATCGAGGTGGTTTCCATTTCAATATACGTAGCTGGCTGTGTCTGCCCCCGCTCTCTAGTATTTTGGTTCTGGGGCGTGACACGGTTTAAGTGGTGGCCCATGCAGGTCTTGTCAATCAAGAAATGTGAGGGTTTATCGAATAGATGTCTCAATCAGTATTCGTCCTTGTTCTCCGCCCGTATTTTCAAATCCCTGAAATTCTTGCCCTGATTACATGCTTGTATCGTTGATCTGTCCTGGTCCTTCCTTATTATTTTCCTGTATCATTTTTCTCAGCGGCACTGTACCTGACCCTGCCGATCAGCAAGGAAGAGCACCTCCCGTGGACCAGCAGCACCCTGGAGATCAAGCCCAGCATTCCGGAGTCGCCTCCAGAGTGATACCTACTGGAGGAGAGTCACCAGTTCGGCCCGTCCAGCCCGCTGAGCCAGATGATGGTACCTTAGTAGGCCTCATCAGAACCTTGATAGCTTCCCAGGATCGTCGAAGCGACGCCCTGCACCAGACAGTTCAAGATGCTTTGACCCGAGGCGGACATCCAGGGAACCAGGCGGCCAACAGCTTCAAGCGCTTGAACCCTCCTTTCTTCGACGGCACCGAGGATGCGATTGCCGCGGATGTATGGCTTCAGGATACCGAGGTGATTCTAGAAGCAGCTAGGACACCCGAGAATGAGAAGGTGGCGGTGGTACGCCTGCAGTTGTTGGACTTGGCTCGCAGTTGGTGGGCGGCGCAAGCCATGGGATTAGTGGCACCCATTGCTTGGGCAATGTTTAGAGAGAGGTTCCAGACGAAGTATTTCGATGCTGTGGCTCGGTACGACCTGCAGACCAGATTTACCAACTTGAAGCAAGGAGGCAGAACAGTCGACAGTTATGCATCGGAGTTTTCTAGACTCAGTAGGTTTGCCCCCACCTTGGTGGCGACTGAGTTTGATAGGGCCCAGCGGTTCCAGCGGGGGCTGCATTTGGAGATCTTGCTAGCAGTTGAGCAGTTCGAGCACCAGATGTTCGATGCAGTCTTGAGAGCAGCTAGGAGGCATGAGTACACCTCCCAGAGGATTGTGGATAGGACCGGAAGTAGGAAGCGGTCCCACAGTCAGATGCACCAATCATCAGCTCCAGTCCCGGCAGCTAGAGGATTGACCATTGGAACTCCGAGGCGGGCGGCTTCAGTAACGTCGGTTCAGCATTCGACCCCGACGTACCTACAGCAGCAGAAGCAGAAGCAGACTTCCGCGATGGGATGTTCTCATTGCGGTAAGCCAGGCTATGTAATGGCGGATTGTCGTAGGGCGCAGGGATTATGCCTGGCTTGTGGAGCAGCAGATCATAGGATAGGGGCTTGCCCGAATAGGGGTGGTTCATCAGCATCCAACCCTTCTAGCTCTTCGGTGAGAGGACCGGCCCCAGCACCAGTTCAGCAGCAGCAGTATCAGTCTTCGAGGCCCTTGCCGCCTCAATCTCAGGCATTCCAGCAACAGCACCCCCAGCAGTATGCACAAGCCCAAGCTCAGACCCAGAATAGGCAGAGAGGTTTCCAGTAGAGGGGACCCGCAGCCAGAGGACAAGGTCAGGCCATGATGATGGCTATGGAGGAAGAAGTTGCACCAGGTGAGGTAGTGGCAGGTACTATTCTCGTCAACTCCTCTCCAGCGTCTGTATTATTTGATTCTGGTACATCGCATTTATTTATGTCTGCACGATTCGCGACACGGATAGGATTGGAGCCCGAGTCATTATCAGTGAGGCTCAATATACTTACTGGTAATGGCCTTATGGGAGTAGATCGAGTGTTTTCCTCGTGTTGGATCGTAGTCAACGGTAGGGAGTTCCCCGCTAGATTCATAGAGTTTCCTATGGCAGACTATGATGTAGTCCTAGGCATGGATTGGTTGAGGAACCAGTATGCTAGGATAGACTGCCATATTGGCAGAGTTGTCTTTAGTATCCCCGGCGAGCCAGAGTTTTTGTTTTCCAGAGGCGTGGTAGAGCCATCTTCCCCAGCATTGCGGATGGCAGTAGCAGCAGTGCAGTTACCCCGGATAGTTGAAGAGTTTCCAGATGTCTTTCCAGAGGAGCTTCCAGGGATGCCGCCGGAGCGGGAGATTGAGTTCACTATAGACTTGATTTCCGGGACAACACCAGTATCAGAGCGAGTCTATAGGATGGCACCTTCAGAGTTGGAGATTTTGTACAAGATGATTGAAGAACTGAGGACCTAGGGATTCATCCGTGCAAGTGGATCGCCTTGGAGAGCCCCGATGCTTCTTGTGAAAAAGAAGGATGGTACGTCCAGGCTATGTGTTGATTATCGTACCTTGAATTCGGTGACAATCAAGAACAGATACCCTCTTCCGAGGATAGATGACTTGTTTGATCAGCTCAGAGGGGCTTCAGTGTTCTCGAAGATCGACTTACGGTCAGGATACCACCAGATCAGAGTCAGAGAGCAGGACATCCCGAAGACAGCATTCAGATCGAGGTATGGACATTGGGAGTTCCTTGTTATGTCCTTTGGAGCGACCAATGCGCCGGCCGTATTCATGGACCTCATGAATCGCATTTTCATGCCTTACTTGGATCAATTTGTGATCGTGTTCCTAGATGACATCCTGGTCTACAGCAAGAGTGAAGCAGAGCATGAGCAGCATCTCAGAGTCGTCCTTCAGACGCTTAGGGAGCATCAGTTGTACGCCAAGTTTAGTAAATACGAGTTCTGGCTCGATCGCATTTCGTACTTGGGTCACATCATTACCCGAGAAGGAGTGGAAGTGGATCCCCAGAAGATTGTGGCTATCGAGTCATGGCCGGTACCCAGCTCAGTGGCAGAGGTTCGCAGCTTCCTTGGATTGGCCGGCTACTACCGGCGGTTCGTTTCAGATTTCGCAAGGATTTCAGCACCGATGACCCAGTTGACCCGCAAGGATGTGCCGTTTGTTTGGACAGCAGAGTGTCAGGAATCATTTGAGAAGTTGAAGCGAGATTTGATAACGGCTCCCATTCTCACCCTTCCAGAAGGGACCGGAGGATTCACAGTTTATTGCGACGCTTCAGGCAGAGGATTGGGGTGTGTCTTGATGCAGCATGGGAAGGTAATATCTTATACGTCACATCAACTACGTGATCATGAGAAGAATTACCCGACCCACGACTTAGAATTGGCGGCGGTAGTGTTTGCCTTAAAATTGTGGAGACACTACTTGTACGGAGATAGAGTGGAGATTTTTACTGATCATAAGAACCTGAAGTATATTTTCACCCAGAAGGACCTTAATATGCGGCAGAGAAGATGGCTCGAGCTACTAGTGGACTATGATATGGATTTGCAGTATCATCCCGGGAAGGCCAACGTTGTAGCAGATGCATTGAGCAGGAGAGCCGGAGTTTATTTCCTGACGGCGCAACCAGAATTATTGGCAGATCTTCAGAAGATGGGAATTGAAGTGGTTCTTCCAACCAGCGTGGCATTGATGGCCAGCCTACAGGTTCAGTCCAGCATAGTTGAGAGAATCCGGGTGGCGCAGTCAACAGATTCCAAGATCCAGCGGCTCAGAGCAGAGTGTGAAGCAGGAAGAAGGCCAAAGTTATGTATCCATGAAGACGGTACACTTCGGCACGGCACTCGTCTTTGTGTATCCAATGGAGATATCAGACAGGAAGTCATGGCAGAGGCCCATAGTTCACAATATTCTATTCATCCAGGTGGTACGAAGATGTACCGTGATATTCATCAGCATTTCTGGTGGAATGGCATGAAGAGAGAGATAGCCCGGTTTGTCTCTCGGTGTTTGGTTTGCCAACAGGTTAAAGCTGAACATCAGAGGCCCGCTGGACTTCTTCAGCCCTTACCGATCCCAGAATGGAAATGGGAACATATAACCATGGATTTCGTGACCGGATTGCCCAGATCTCCGGCCGGCAGAGATGCTATTTGGGTAATTGTGGACAGGCTTACCAAGGTGGCACACTTTCTTCCATTCAGAGTTGGACAGTCGACGGCACAGTTAGCAGAGATGTATCTCAGGCAGATCGTCAGGCTTCACGGTGTGCCAGTCAGCATCACCTCGGACAGGGATTCAAGATTCACATCACACTTTTGGCGAAGCTTGCAGAAGAGTTTGGGGACTCGCCTTCAATTCAGCTCAGCTTATCACCCGCAGACGGATGGTCAATCAGAGCGCACAATCCAGACTCTTGAAGATATGTTGAGATCCTGTACCCTTGACTTCGGTGGTTCATGGGAGAATCATCTGCACCTGGTGGAATTCTCGTACAATAACAGTTATCAGGCCAGTATCCAGATGGCACCTTTCGAGGCTCTTTATGGCAGGAAGTGCAGATCCCCGCTAGCATGGAACGATGTCGGGAAGAGGCAGATGCTTGGACCCGAATTGATTTCCCAGACGGTTGAAGTGGTCAGGAAGGTCAGAGATCACCTCCGAGTTGCCCAGGACCGCCAGCGCCATTGGGCCGATGCTCATCGGCGTCCCTTAGAATTTGCTGTCGGCGACCATGTATTCCTTAGGATCTCGCCTAACCGCGGCATCATTCGCTTCGGCGTGCGGGAAAAGCTTAGTCCTAGGTATATAGGGCCGTTCGATATTCTAGAGCGAGTAGGAGATGTATCCTATCGTCTCGCTCTTTCGCCGTCGCTAAGTGAGGTGCATGATGTATTCCATGTGTCCCAATTACGACGGTATATTTCGGACCCGAGCCATATCCTAGACCATTCGAAATTGGTTGTTGGTACCAACCTTTCGTATGAGGAGAGGCCCGTGTCTATATTGGACCGGAGGGAGAAGACACTCAAGAACAAGATTATTAAATTAGTCCGTATTGCTTGGGGTCATCACTCTCTAGGTGAATTAACGTGGGAGCGTGAGGACGACATCCGATCGCGATATCCCTACCTGTTTGACTCGTGAAGTATAATGTCTTTCTTATGCCTTACGTCTTCCCTTCCTTGCTTGTATTGTATGATTGTATGATTAAACTGCTTAGTGCAACTTGCCTGTGCTTAGTGTAGCTTGTCGTGACAATCTCTAGCTCCTTGATTAAATTCCGAGGACGAAATTCTTTTAAAGTGGGTAGAGTTGTCACCCTCATTTCCCGTATTTTCCGTATTTCGTATTTATACTCGTATCTGGATTTTTGGCATGTATTTTTATTTTTCTTAATTTCTGGAATTTCGGTATTTTTCGTATTTTGGTTTTGGCATGGCTCGATTTTATTGGAGATGGTTCGGTTTGGTTCGGTTTTATGTGTTGGAACACCTTAGCCTATGCTACCCCTCAACCCACCACAACTCCCCCACTTTATAACACCACCAACCACTCTCTCTCTTCATTACTTCCTCCATAAATTTTCTTTTTCTTCTTCTTCTCCTTCCTCTATACAACACAACCCATAGGCAAGTGCATCTTGCCATTACATGAGAACCCTCTTTTATTTGTCCATTTGCTAGATTAGGACATGGTGATCAACATTAGGACTTGCTATTTTGTGATTTGGAGCTTCCTTTGTTCTAGATCTAGGTTTAGCTATTTTCGGATTTTGTATGGTTTGATCTACTTTAGTTGGATTTTATGGGTTTTTGATGCTTCCATGTGGAAGAGCATTCAGTTTCACTCAAGTTGGAGCTTTGGAAATCCGGATTTGGAGTTCGGATGGCCAAGTTGTGAGCTTTTGAAGCCTTGGGTTCAGCCATGGTGTTCTTGCTGTCTGGAGAAGACAGTGAGCAGGGTGTGCAGAGCTGTTTAGCTTACGCACCCTGAGCTACGTGCGCTCTTTAGCGCTGCATACGCAGACTTGAGTACGCTTCCTGTTGGAAGCGTGACTCCTTGAGTGTGCGTGACTTTTCACGTACACTGCTCCCTTGAGTGTGCGTGACTTTTTACGTACACTGCTCCCTTGAGTGTGCGTGACTTTTTACCCACGCTGCTCTCTGTAGCGTGCGTGACTTTTCATCTACGCTGCTCTCTGTAGCGTGCGTGACTTTTCACCTACACTGCTTTCTCAGCGTACGTGACTTTTCACCTACGTTGCACTCTCAGCATGCGTAACTTTTCACCCACGCTGCTCTTTCAGCGTGCGTGACTTTTCACCCACGCAGCTCTCTGTAGCGTGCGTGACTTTTCATCTACGCTGCTCTCTGTAGCGTGCGTGACTTTTCACCTATGCTGCTCTCTGGCGTGCGTGACTTTTCACATACGCAGCTCTTTCAGCGTGTGTGACTTTTCGTACGCTGCTCCCCTGACCCCTTGCTTAACCTATTGACCCTTGGAGTTTTGGTCTTATATCTTTAAGCTTGGCTCTTCTATAGTCCTGTTTATTAATATTTTATTAGATATTTTACGCCCATTTTATATCCTTACGCCTTTTGTCATAAACTTGATTTTACTTAATATGTATGGAATGACTATTGTACATGGCATGGTATGACAAGAAACTAGCATAACACGACAGTGACCCGTAATGGTGCACTCCTGACATGACCAACCTGACATGATAGTGGCCCGTCGTGGCGCACTCCTGACAAGTACCCTGACATAATTTATCTTGATAACTTAACTTGACCTGTCTTGACACCGTGGGTAGTTCTTTCTTGCTTGCTTGTTAAATCCACTTGTCCTGTCTTGCATCATGTCTAGGATGGGACTCCTGAGTACCACGGTCAGGAGCTCCTACTAAAATGGATTAAGGTTAATACTAGAATAACACAGTAGTCATGAAGAGATGACACAGCTACAGGCAATCCCGTTACCTGAGCGCTCTTGGGATCTGTAGCCTGCCGTCGAGTAGGGCACATTTCCAGCACACCGTCGCGTGTTGCACCCTCTAAGTCACCTAAGGGTACATTTGTCTCCTGGGCGATGTACCCACCTGAATTCAACCCCTAATTTTCGACCTGGGTAGCCTGTATGGTCTGCAGGGCTTGTGGCTGTGGAACAATCTCACTGCATCTTGTTAGTAATTAGGCCTGTGATAACCCTAGTTAGTTAAAGTAGTAAGTCGTAGTATCTGCTTGGCCGTGATTGATTGAATGAGGTATAACCAGTCTAGCCATGTCTTGATCCAGTATAAGATTGCTTCCTGTCTTGATTTCTTACATTATTATCTTGTCGATAAATGGTGGGAAACCAAGTTCTGTTCAGATGAAGGGTTACAACCCCGGTCCTTGTTTGGTTACGGGTTGTAACCTGGCTATCGGAATAGTCCCATGGTTATCTCATCGTATATCATCCTGACATGTTTTCGTAAGTTCTAGTTTTAATATTATATTTTCTTGTGCTGATTGCTGGCTTTTATTCTTATTTCGTGGCCCCCTTGTGGCACTTGCTCTTTCTGGGGTTGACCCAGCTGGTTTTGTGTGGCCAGATTTCGGAGCAGCTCCCGAGGATCTACCAAGCTTCCAGCCTAATGGTGACGACTAGAAGGAACCCGGGCTACGAGTGGGTTTTCTATTTTGTTTCGCTCACTCTATTGTAAAATTATTCTTTTGAGGCGTTTAGCCGACGAGCACCTGTTAGCTCGATGCACTTTACTTACTGTCTGCCTACGGGCTGTAAACATGATTAACAAATCCTAGGGTTGATCATGTATGACATAACTCTTGCTAGTCCCCGCATTTTGTACGACTAGCTTCATGATCAGCTGAATATGTAATATTTGGGACGCCTTATTATTGTATATTTAATGATCATACATCTTGAGACCTTACTTACTTGCTTGTGATTGAGACATTAGGCTTGTTCATGACCATAAGAGACTGTTGGCTTGTAGTAAACCCTCATATTTCTAGACAGCCGTGACCGTATATCGAGGTGGTTTCTATTTCAATATACGTAGCTGGCTGTGTCTGCCCCCGCTCTCCAGTATTCTGTTTCTGGGGCGTGACATCCCTAGAACTCAATAATATAAATAATAAATAATTAAGTATTCGGTAAGGTTAAGTCGCATCTTGGCCTGGTTTTCCTAGTTAGGACAATCCTATGGCTCCACATTTCTCTACCATGGCTAAACACTAGTCAAAGCACGCCACTGCAATATCCGTGCCATGATTCCTAGTCACCTTGTACTCCAAAACTTAACCATGGCTAAACCATCTACCGTAATAATTAACTAAATAATTAATTCTGAAATTCTAAAAAAATCACAATTTAAATCAAATAAATAATAAAAAATATTTTGAAAAAAATTCTTCGGGAAGGGAAGCTACAAATCTACCCACCTTAAAATAATTTCGTCCTCGAAATTTTAATTCCCAACTATTCCTTAAATATCAAAGTCTACTATTACCTCAATCTCCCCAAATTTAATTTCAAAAATATTTATGGCATTCTCTAGTCATTTGGTATTTACGAAATCTCGAGGACTTCTACCCACCTTTGGTCACACTACTCCCTTGAAACACAGGTCACTAAAATCATAAAATCTTCTAACTAGTGGCTAATAATTCTACCAAAGATATCTAGGACATATGGCAGCTATAATCTCTCATATCTATAAACAACCAAAACTCAATAATCATGCAATATTATATTATAATTTACGAATTTCTGATGAATCCTAAACAGCACGATCATTCGTCACCTCTGAATAGGAAGCGACGAGAATCAATGTTACGGAAAGCAAGGAAGTATAATCGAGAGCAAATATGGAGTTTTCAAGGGCGTAGAGAATTTCTAGGAGAATTTTCAAGGCAGAGTGGATTGAGATTTCTAAGGGTTTAGTCAGTTGCGCAGGCTCGTACCAGTACAGTTACGTAACCGGTATAATATGCTCTGACTTGCATGGGCCACCACGAAAACTTGTCACGACCTGCACCCGCTTTTCGGACGCGAGCTCGTGAGCAAGCCAGCTACGTATCGAGCGGACTCCAGCCCGACTCGAGTACGTATAAGCTGTCAAGGGCATGGGTATCATGTCTAATCTAAACTATATCTCAATCCACATGAATCATATAAGACAAGAATGAACAATTATGGGTCATGGTCTGCAGCCCATTAGCATATTGTCCGATTAGACTCCAAGAATGATATGGGTCTATAAAATAAGCAGAATATATCATGGTACTGAATATAAAGTACGAGATGATAATAAGGAAATATCACAAGCAATACATGTATCATACATCGCAATCCTCTACCATCCTGCTCTGCTAACTAACTTCATGCAATCGCTAAACCTGAAGAGATCATCAGGTCCTCAGAGGACTAGCAAGATACATAATATACAAGCCGACATGTAACAGTAAAAGAAGCAAGAAACAATCAAGGGTATCCAACGAGACAAAATGAACCATGACACAAGATCTAAACACGAGGATCCTAAGACACTAGCATGCCATACTAGAAATGGCTGGCTATAAACTGCAGTCAAGGCAAGTACTCACAATCTATAATATCTCAATTGATGTCAAGGCAAGTACACACAACCAAGACGTTAGCCAATCCTAGTATAAAAATCCTATAGACCATAGTCAAGGTAAGTACTCATAATCTATAGAATGTCAAAGTCAAGTCCCACTCAAGTCATGTCAAGACAAGGCAAGTTATAATCAAGTCAAGGAAATCGTGGTGTGGGACTAGACGACTCTATCAAGCAATACGTATGAGACTAACACAGTGTAACAGGTAGAACAATATCATAACAGAAAAGGAACAAGAAACTAGAAACATGTAAAGTAAAACCATAACAGGATGAGTGTACTAGACATGGAATCAAGCAATCACGAATGTAAGGAAAAGAACCACATCGAGATGATGAACATGCATATAAATTATACTGTACAAGTTGGCAAGGTATACTTGCCTGGGGGTTGCATGGAGAACCAACAATGTATCGCCAATCACAAGTCAGAAAGTCCAAGTCATCACAAGTGTCTCCGAAAGCTGAAATAAATGTTACCAATATTCTCAGAATAGTCAAATTATCTAGGATTGCCTGTCCTTAAGTCCAATTCTGGACACAGGGGCAAAACGGTAATTTCGGGCAAAAACGATGTCCGCCGTTGGATCCGTTTTGCACCGAAAAGCGTGCCAGAGTCAATGGTCTCTAAAGTCGTCAAACTACATATCTACGGATCTAGTTTTCCGATACGAACCCAACCGTATGTCCAGAGTTGGATTCCGGCGGGCCGTGCACAAAATCGCCCGTTGAGTGGAACCGTGGGGCCCGCAAAACGGTGATTTTGTCAACGATCTCAGAATTGGACCAAACTTGGCATACAGGACCAGAAAAATGATACGGTCCTGATGGTGCAAGTTTTGTCTCGATCTGACGAACGTGCATAAAGTAATTGGAGAATTTACAAAGTGTACGATACGGTGAATTTCGACGGATACGCATCAAATTCGTCGCGCACACGCGACCAATTTGAATTCCGTCAAAGCCCACACGACCACGAAGCCGTTATGCAGCTTTCGATGCCTTCGGTTTACGACCACGTCTCCCGGATTGGCGGGACGCACGTCGTGTGGAACAATTTTCTAGTTTTGAAAACCGATTTTTGTCAAAGTTTGGGATCCATTTTCTCTGCGTGTAGTCGATATAATTGGGTTCTACGAATTGGGTCGTGAAGCCCTATATGTTGTCTCAAAGTGTCTTCAATTAGTTTTCGAAATACCCTAATGTTTAGTTCAGAAAATGCATGCAAAGTTGGGTTGAGAGACTGATATAAGCTCTATTTTGGAACAGATTTTCGCCAATGTTGGCATTGAATTTTAACTCAATTCCATCTTGATCTAAACTGAATCTATCATATAGTGATGAAGGGGTATAGGTTAGGTGTCTACCTGCGCGATCGGTTCGAGGATCGATCGAGCGTGAAGATCGCTTCCTCCCCGCGAAGTTGACCTCACGGGTGCTGTTGCTGCGGTTTCGTTTCTAGGCCTCTCGCGCGGCTCTGTCGGCCGGCCGTTGGCCGACCGGTCGCCGCCCCTGGCGGTGGTGCACGCCGTCTGGAGGGTCGTCCATGGAGAGGTGGTGGTGGCGTGGGTGTTCGAGTTTGTGTCGAGGAATTAGGGTTTAGTTCCTGTCGATCTCCTTCTCCGCTCAAATATGTTCTCGGCTGTATGTATGGGCTTCGGTTTGGTGTGGGGGAGGAAATGGTTTGCTCGGGCTGAGCTGTTGAGCTCGGGCCTGCCTTGTGGGCCAGCCGAGACCAGTATGGTCTGCAACTGCTCCTCTCAGTTCTATGGTCTCGGGTTCGGGTATCAATGGGGATGCTGACTCACTGGTCTTGGGCAATTGTTGCCTGGTCTTGTTTTGTGGGGTTTAATAGCATTTGCTAAATTCCAATAATTATATAAACATATATATACATATACATGGATAATTCTGTTTATATACCTTCAAGGCAAATATATATATATATATATATATATATATATATATATATATATATATATATATATATATATATATATATATATATATTATATATTCCCAGATTTAATAAAACCCAAAAATGTTTTTAATAAAATCCTATAACACTCCTAGAATATTTACACCAACATTTATATAAATACCTATAATTTAATATACATTTATATATACAAATACCTTTATATTTAATATACATTTATACAGATTTACACAAACATACACATATATTCAAAATATATTTATATATTCATACACACACATATATTTAATATATATTTATTTATTTATACACATATATATTTATAATTATCTCTAATCATACCTAACACTACAACAACAAGTTTTCTAAGCAATCAACTAATACATTAATATATATCTAGAAAAGTATATACATACATATATTTATTTTATATATATATCCAAGATAATTTAAATAGCAAAATAATATATTATATTTAATATTCAATTTGCAAGGGTTACTTACTAGACCATAAAATGAACTAATACCTATATATACTCATCTATACATTCTACATGGACGTCTTTCGTCTCATTACTCGCCTACATAGGCTTGGGCTTGGTTTGGGTCCAGTCTGGACCAATTCGGTACAGCCGGGTTTCCTAGAACTCAATAATATAAATAATAAATAATTAAGTATTAGGTAAGGTTAAGTCGCATCTTGGCCTGGTTTTCCTAGTTAGGACAATCCTATGGCTCCACATTTCTCTACCTTGGCTAAACACTAGTCAAAGCACGCCACTGCAATATCCGTGCCATGATTCCTAGTCACCTTGTACTCCAAAACTTAACCATGGTTAAACCATCTACCGTAATAATTAACTAAATAATTAATTCTGAAATTCTAAAAAAATCACAATTTAAATCAAATAAATAATAAAAAATATTTTGAAAAAAATTCTTCGGGAAGGGAAGCTACAAAGTCCGTAGAGTCCAAAAACCTATGTAATGAGTTATAATTAATTAATTAAATTTATAGACATATTTTGCTAATACTTAAAAGAAAGAAGGATATAACCATATATGCACCAAATCAGATATAATCCTTTTCACTCACGATTACTCCTTCATCAACATAACACTTCTCTACACATTTTCAACATCAACACACATATTCCTTAACTCCACCTCTAATGTACTTATTTGTACACGACATGTTCAAGACTTGTCCCAGATATCTAATACTACATTAATGGGAAGGAGACAACAGTGGTTTTTCCCCCCTTCAAATGCTACCCTCTCCTTCTAACTAATCATAGTGCCAATACAATATCATATATGTCCCAACCTTTCATGAACATATCCTCAAGGTTTATACCAATACAAAAATGCCCAAGGGTATTCATATTACTATACTGGAAACTGTGAAACTAACCAAAAATATGATCTCTCATGTATGTTGCAAGAGTATACACTCACCAGACTCCTCAACTAATTACTACCCACGGGCCACACACATAAGGGACAAGGCTGCCATTCCTCTCCTTGTCTACTATTGAGTTAAGGAGCACAACAAATGTATACTAACCATCTCTAACTAGATATGTTATGCCTCTACTCTTGGATATCATCACAACTAACCTAAGCCTCAAAGAACACAAGATTTTCAATGTTCACCATGCGTGTGTTTCCTTCCAAAGCCAACATAAACTATATATCCAAGTCCAAGACCCACTGTTGCAAACTAAACTAATGTTCACTGCTGACAAAACAACAGAAGGAAGCTTGCACAGAGTTATACATACAACACAACATCAACT
Organism: Iris pallida; assembly: GCA_029216955.1. Taxonomy (NCBI): domain Eukaryota; kingdom Viridiplantae; phylum Streptophyta; class Magnoliopsida; order Asparagales; family Iridaceae; genus Iris; species Iris pallida. The sequence goes on along the minus strand of JANAVB010025598.1, from coordinate 14,863,614 downwards.
TTCTACACTTATAATTTCCTTTAATCCTTTATCCCTTTTCCATGAATATGTATCATAATTCTCAACTCAAGCCAAGTCACACAGTTCTTAGAATCCCTACTACTACTACTATGCTAGAGAGAAGGAGACACCTATGAATACTCATATGCAACAAGTTACATGTATAAGAAGTAATGATGAAGAAGAGTAGAATTACAACACAGTCGGTAGAGGGCTGTACCAAGAGAGAAGATGCCGAGAGTTCCTAATAGGCAGTCGACACCAGTGCTGCTATCCCGCCCGGAGACCGGCACATTGGGGGGAGGCAACCTCGATGAGTGCACAGTATCCCATAACGCTGCTCACAGCTTCACGGCCCGGAGGAGAGGTTTTCCTTGGCCGCCAAAGCTTGGTGGCATCTTCTTCGCTCCGACGATCACACAAACCTCTCCACGATACTCGACAAGTACGCGCAAAGGTAATGAAATAGTGGTGGCTAGGTGTTTCTCTAATAGAGGAAGAATGAAAAGTATGGAGAGGTAGGAACGATGTGGGTGGAGCGGAACGGTGGTGAAACTTAGTCGGGTGGCTAGGTTTTCTAGAGGAGGTTAGGAAAGAATGGAGAGAAGATTATATAGATGGGAGGATTAGGTTGAACGGTGGAAGGGAACAGACGGGCGGCAGCTGGCATTAACATGCTGTGTGTTGTGCAGATGCACAGTGTACGTGCCTATGAGAGAAGAATAACAGTAACATTTTGAATTTTGCGGGTTTGGGTCGGGTTTGATCAGATCTGTTTGCCAAAAAAGAATGAACTAACAGTTGAATGTAAATGGGTTGGGTTTGCGGGTCGGATTAGAACGAACCCACTTGCCTGAATGATTGGTTAGGCTGCCTACGGGCTTAGGGGAGTTGGGCTAACAGGAAAAGGAAAAGATCGAAACATTTTATACACTAAGCCCATAGAAAGAAAAAAAAAAAATATTATATGGGAATATCTAACTTCTATTTTTTAAATTTTTTTTGCCAATAATTGCAAAAAATATATTTATACAATATATCCTAAACCTTATATATATATATATATATATATATATATATATATATATATATATATATATATATATATATATATATATATATATCCTAAACCATGGGTCATCATCGCCCTCTTCGCCGCCCCCTTCCGGCCTCCTCTCTTCCTCTCACCTCCGTTCCATGCCAGCGTCGTCATGTCAGCCCTGTTGTCCCAGCTCCTCTAGTTTTTTTTGACCTTTTCTTCCGTCCATTCCCCTCCTTCATCCTCCTCCCCCTCCCACTCCCCTTTCGCCCCCCATCTTCCCCCCTTTTCGTCGGTCTCTCCTACCTTCCCCTTCGTCCGCCGGCGGCCTCGTCTCCAAGTTCTTCCCTCTCCGTCCCCAGCCACCTCCCTCCTCCTCCTTTCCCTCCCTGCCCCCTCTCCTCTTCCCCTTCCAGTTCACCTTTCCCCCTCCAACCATCCTTTCTCCCTCGCCCGGCTCCCGCTCACCCCACCCCCTACTGTTTCTTCCGCCAATATTCCCTCCTCATTGTTAGTCCAATGATTATATCATATTTTTTGAATATGACTAATCAATTAAGTTTAACATATTGACGTCACTAATATTCATGTAATCACTATCATGTTGCTACTTAAACTTAGCATTGTCCTAAATGTTTACTATATCAATATTGTTATGCTTGTATCATATTGTTCTGTTTGTCTAACATGTACTTGTAGTAATACAGTAAGCATGATTAAGCTTTGTCAAACCAGGACATATGCAATAGAGAATTAATGATGGATCAAAGATGGCATCATATAAGAAGATTTCTCTGAACCGTCTAACGACTTATCTGGGGCCTCGTATCGGGGGTTCCGCTGCCCGGTCAGTGGACAGGGGTCGAGGGGGCAGCACCCCCCATAGGGGTTCAGGACGAAGCCACATTCAGATTTCCAGATCTGTTTATCTTTAGACGACTGCCGTCAAGGATAAATGCGTCTTCATGTATGCTCAAATATTAGAAGAAAGGCGTCATCAAAGGGCTCTTAATTTTCCTATTTTATCAATATAATTTTTACATTTATTGAGTCTAGGAATATGATGTACACTGTGTCGTACTGACAAATACGCTACCCAAGAAACGTTTTCAAAATATCCTTTCATTTTGAAAACAAGCCCACTTACAAAAGCCCAAACTACTTCCTAACTGCTTGACTTTTCAAAAATTTCAAAAAATAATTTACAAAAATCCTAACAGAACTACAACAGAATTCGGCCCGAGTTTGGTCCGAATTCGGCCAGAGTTTGGTTAGTGGACGTTAGATTTTGAACTTGGTCATCCTGCTGTTACGGATGCAACAACTATCTGCTGAGATTCTCACAAAGAGTTCTGTCCAAATTCTGTCCGAATTCTGCCTTTAGAAAAACTATAAATAAAAAGGATTTCAATCATTTCAATACACCAATTCACTTTTATATATCTTCTCTCTAAGCCTACTACTTCTTCCAAAGTGTTCTGAGCTATTCATTTTCAAATCCTAAGCCAGTTATAATCCTCTAGTCGATTTGCCAGTACGGTACGGTCTACAAGCTTTAGAGTGATTGTAATCAGAGGCTTGATTGAAGAAAGATACTTCACAATTGAAGTTGATCGAGTACTTCGGATCAAAGCTCGTGTTGTAGAAGTTATAAGAACTTCGGATGAAAACTTGTGGTAATTTTCCATAGTGGATTCAACTGGAAGATAGAATTCTTTCGACTGGACTAGTCCTCACAAGAGGAAAACCAGTATACATCCTTGTGTTTGTGTTTGCTCTCTGCTATCTACTTTTCATTTAATTATCTGTGATATATATTCTGTGATCTTGTTACTAATAATTTTAAATAGCTAATTTTCTGTTGCCTATTCTATTCATCCCTCCTCTAGAGTATAGTGCTTTACATCTCGCTACTACAATTGATCCTACAATTAGTATAAGAGCTTGTGCTCCTTATAGAGATATTTTGGCTTAACATCCTTGGAGAAAATCCTTATTACCAGAGCGAATTATTCAAGTAAAGCAAGGTTATATTTTTATTATATAACTGCTGTTACATAGATCACTATATCACATATGGCAAGTATGTACTTCACAATTGAAGAGCAATCCACAAATAGACTCCCACTATTTGATGGAACAAGCTATAACTATTGGAAGACACGGATGAGCTTCTACCTGAAGTCTCTAGATTTTGACTTATGGTCAATTGTTGTCAATGGCTACAAAAAGCCTACTATCACTTCTATTCTCACATCGTCTATAATCAACAAGCCTTATTATAGTTACACAGAGGAAGAGAAGAAGTTAGCTAGCCTTGATACAAAAGGTATGCATATATTTTATTGTGCTGTAGACATAAATGTATTCAATCTTATTAATACTTGCACAATATCTCATAAAATTTGGAAAGTTCTTGAAGCTACTTATGAGTGCATGTATGCAAGCAAAGCTAGCAACTCCAGAAAGAAGGACAGTCTTCATAATGATGCAAATATGTACATGATGGAATTAGGATTTAAGTTTCAACACAATCCCTTATACGAAGAAGAGCTTGTATGTGATAACTGTAAGAAGATAGGCAACATCCAAGAATATTGTACTACTGCTAGAAAGGAGAGTCACTATAAACGATCAAATGAAGGAAGATCATCATCTCACAAGTACACTAGCACGAGCATACGATATGAAAGTGAAGCAAGAGATTCTAAAGAAGAAGAGAGACATCATCAAGCTGCAAATTATGCCCAATGGCATTATCTAACGAGGTACAAAATATTTTTTTTTTATAAAAAAGTAAATTTTCTCATGATGAGTTATCTAATGCTTTCAGTGATCTAGTAGAAGAACACAAGAAAGTATTAGATACGTATAAGCAAGCTAGAAAGGATATTTTATCCTATAAGCGTGAGAATGAAAAGCTTACTTGCTTATTGAATGATGCTAGAAATACTTCTCCTTTTGGTAATTCTACTGAGATTTCCAAACTTGAGTTTATATTGCATGAGGCACTTGATTGCATTGAGAAAAGCACTCAAGAAAATGCTAAACTTAAGGAGAAATTAGAATCAGAAAAGAAGAAGTATTCTATTGCTTCATGTAGAATTGATGCACTTTCTGCTAAATATGATGAGATCTGTGCTAACTCTAAAAAGTTGGAGATTAGACTGGGAAAGCAGGTAGTACAACCTACGACTCAGTCTAACACAAGATACGTGACACATCACAAAATCACACACGACAGATCATCTAGAAAGCAAGCAAAGCTAAAGCGTCACACAACCGTGCTTTCTATTACAAGTATCCACGTACATCATATCACACTACTGCATGTTCTCATACTGCCACACATAGCACTAATATTAATACTTTCTGTCATTATTGTGGCATGAATGGACATGTTTCTAATCATTGTCAGATTAGAAAACTTGTTGATATGAACTTATGCAAATGGGTTCCCAAAGCTAACAAACGCGGATCCAAGTATTGGATACCAAAGTCTTCACCTAATATTACAGGTGAAGTTTCTCATATCAAATAGAACTATGGAACATGTTGGTGATTGCAAATCTACAAAGGTCATCTTTCATGCAATTATACCAACAGAAGTGTGATCACTAGAACCACTTCGGTAACATGCTTCCTAAATAATTTTTAATATCTAGTATGTTCTTACTGATGTCTTGCTATTAGCTTTCATTGATATCTTTTAATTATCTATTATTTTAAATCAATATGAGATATAATCCTAGCATGACTAGCTGTTTAGCTTAAATGATTAGTTCATACTATATAGTATTTTATTTTCTATTAGTGTGACACATTTGTCTATGTATGTTCTTTGCTTTTAATCTTTATTCTTGAAGCATGCATACCACTATAGTCCATAGGAGCTTAATTTTTTTAGTTAAATATGTTTTTGACTCTCGCATTTAATATTTTTTTAAATGGTCACTTCTTACTGATTTGTCTTTAACATGTCATATTTACTTTAATCAGTATTTTGTGAGTATGTATGTTTAGCACAAGTCTCCTATTTACTTGAAAAGTATATACATATACTTTTATGTTAACCTTGTGCTTGAATAATATATTCACTATTGAATCTCATATTTTATTTTAATCAACTTCTTATGAATCAATTACATCTTTGTCTGATATATAAGTTAAGCTCAAATTCTATATTATATTATTTTGAAAAGTAGTTTCAAACTTGTACTTATCTCATACTTGAGCTATTGATTACTTTGAACAAATTTTTTGTTCTTCTCTTTATTAGATTCTTCCTCAAAGTCTCTTTAATAATATTTTTTTTGGCTTTTTGGTTGACATTTTGTATACATGATGTTTTTAATATTTTGATCTTGATAAACCATTCTTTAGGTATCTACTTCTTATTTATATTTAGGGATTCTAGATTTCGATGTTGTTCGATGATACTGCATATATTCCTTTAAATCTAAAGTTCTTAAAAGTAGAGATTATTTTGGGTAGAAGCCGAAATGGTCCTTCTGTCATACATGTGTAGATAACCTGAAATAATACGGTGTACTAGTCTTCGGACTACCGCTAGCTGGGAACCGGCCCCTACAACTAACCCAAAGTGATCAATACTTTATAAGCTTAAGATTATTAAGGTCTATTTGTAAATATTGTCTAGTTCTGGATCCAAGGTACTGAACCCAGGCCCCTAGATTCAAGAAGACATCGGCGTATCTAGGTCATATATTTTGATTTACAAATGTTTTATATTTTATTGTTGCCCAATAATTTTGTAGCACACATGGATAAATATAAATTGATACATCTTATACCGTATGCTACATTATTCCAAGATTTTTTAAAAGTCCTTAGAATATAATTGATTTTATATTGCACAAATTCTTCTTAAATCTTCGGTTATTAAAGAAGATATTTGTTTTTGGGTACAAGCGTACAAAGGGTTTGTCTGTCACCACGACTACGGCCAAAGCGAAGCGGTACTTAGTTGTTCCCGGTGAACCTTCGTTAGCTGGGACAATACCCCTATAGCTAACCCAAGATTGATCAACGCTTTATAAACTAAAGATTTATTAAGATCTAGTTGCAATTGTTATCTGATGAATTTTGAATTTTAGCTTTGATAGATAATATTATTTAATGATATTTTTTTTACAAAAGGTAACATACATTGATCTTCCGTAGGTTAATATTTTTTATCTTTTTATTTTTCTGTCACACTATTCGATATTCAGACTTGATGATCTTGTGACTACTCATTGAATATTATGGTCTTATAATTTTGTCTTTAGCTTGTGTAATATTCATGATTTTAAGATTTTTATTATATTCTTCTTATTCAAGTTATTTACTGTCTATAACAGTAAATCTTTGTAGAGGAGAAGTCAGACATATTGAATGTATCTTTCTCAAAGCATTTCTTCTTTTTAATCCTACGGTTATCTGATGGACACCGTACAACAGTTTTAAAAGGAAAGAAATGAACTTTGATAATAAGACAAAATATTTTTGAATTAGTTTTCTACTTCTGGAAATATTTCTCTGAATTTTTTTAAATTTTGTTAATACTATTATTTTTGGATATAGAAATGTAAAGGTGGAGTAGTTAATTGTTTCATATCAATTATCCCCTTGACATGTCACATATTTAGAACACATTTAGTTTTGATCATTTATCTAGTCTTGTTTTATTTGTTCAAATAGGCTATTTACGATTTATGAATTCTTTTATTAAAACTGTTTCTGTGATATAAAAATTCGAATCGCCAGCTTTCAGTCTGAGGATTAAATAGACGCATTCGAACTTTTATTAAGACAGTTTTTTATACTAATTTTTGCATTTTAAAAGTCTTTTTGATTTTTCTCTGATTTATTGAATCTGTCCGTTATTCACATTAAGACAGTTTTAAAAAATTCTTTACTGTCATGAAATTATTTTTCTTATTATATAAGATTTTAATTGGAGATATATTTTGTGTGTTCATCTTTAAGCATTTATTTATTGGATATTCTTTTACTTGGCTAAAGATGATATTTGTTTTAAGTTTGGAACTTTATATGCATTTGATCAAAGGAAATAAAGATGCATATCTTGAATATTCCTTAGATCTTCTGATTATTTATTTGATCTATTCTTGCATATAAATTACTTCGGAACTAGAATACACATATTTTAAGGGGGAGCACATTAATTGTTTTAATTATTTTATGCCCTTAATGTGTGATATACCTAGTTCATCATGGACATATATTCTTTTACTTAAAATATTTTGTTGAGTTGTTCATGATATTTGGATTTGTATTGGATGAGAGAATATATGATTATTATTATTTATTTTTAATTCTCTCATTCGAGTTTCTAAAAGTTATCTTGCCAAATATATTTAATTATCTTTATTTGATTGAGTTTAAATTACTTTTGGCATTTCTTATTGAGATTTTATCTCAAAGTTCATGATTATCAATATTTAGACTGATCATACTTTGCGGAAAATCATTAAAGTCGACTGAATTTTTCATTTCCAAGTATTTTGTCTTCATTAACTTCATATTTATCTAATGGATATACATATATCATGCTAAGGTACTTGAATTCAAATGCATGAACTTTGGTATAGAATTTACATAGGTTCTAGTATATTTATTTTAATTTCTTTTCGATGATTATACTATTTATGGAAGTGATTCACTGATTTGTATGTGCAAATTATGAATCATATTTTTGTGATCATTGTTAAAAGTCTTATTATTTTTTATTTTTTCGGTATATACTAGATCTACGAATTTCTATTCCTCCTGAATTATTTATGTCCAATGATTGATTTCTACTATATTGATATCTATATTTTTTATTGGTCTCTTTCAAAACTATAATTATTCATCATATTGTGTTTTGAAATCATTTTTGGATTTCTAGTTGGTAAACTATTTATTGATTGATTTCTTTTTTAACCAACTATACTGTGTTGACAAGTTTTTATTCTTCAGGAAGGAGCTCGAACTCCTAAAGCCTAACCCTAAAAATTTTGAGATGGTGAAGACGAAGGAGGAGGAATCACCTTCCGCGGAGATCTATACGAGTATGAGAAAGAAGTTCCATATGAGGAGTCCAAGAAGAATGTCACTCCCCATTCCCGAAATACGTAAATTTTTGATTTTTCATGTATATGGTATATGGCATCTGTATCTTTATTGCATGTATCCTGTATTTGTAACTGGCCATGGCATGGAACAGTATCTCGTCGCGGATTAGTGTGCCACCCCTTGTCCTTGTTTGGTTGTAGGTGTTGTTCACTATTTCGATGATAGGATTTCTGAACCGTGTTGTGGTTAGGATTTTATTTAATTAATTTAATTAGTTGTATCATATAGCAATTAACATGTCATTAGTCACATGGTTAGAGCATGTTTAGGGCTTAGGGTTTTCTTAAGCCAACCCCTATATATATTCTCTTCCTCACTCTCTCTCCTCATTCACTCTTTTCATTTTTTTCCTCCTAACCAATAGGCAAGTACATCTTGCACCAAATGGAGAGATTATTGCATTTTTATTTCTTAATTTTTCTTTGATATTATTTGTCTATATTGTTCTTCTCTTCATTCTCTACAAGTTTAGTTCTTGGAGTTTTTGATTTTAATGGCTAGTTTGGTGTAGATCTAAGTTTCTAAAACTAGGGTTCTATGAGTTTCCATGGTTTTGATCTATCAAACTTGGTTGTTTTCGAAAACTAATGGTCCTATGTTGTAGGAAATTCAATTCTATCCAATTTTGACCTTTGAAAAGTTAGATTTCGACTTAATTTTAGGAAGTTATGGCCAAAACAATTTTGGTCAAACTTCTATGTTCATCTGTCCTGATTCTGGCAGGGACGATGAATAGTGTCTGGCCGCATGACCATTTCTGGCCACATGAGCATTTTTGGGCTGCATGACCATTTCTGGCCGCATGAGCATTTTTGAGCCATATAAGAATTTCTGGCCGCATGACCATTTCTGGCCGCATGAGCATTTTTGGGCCGCATGACCATTTCTGGCCGCATGACCATTTCTGGCCGCATGAGCATTTTTGGGCCGCATGACCATTTCTGGCCGCATGAGCATTTTTGAGCCGCATAAAATTTTTTGGCCGCATGACCATTTCTGGCCGCATGACCATTTCTGGGCCGCATGACTATTTCTGGCCGCATGACCATTTCTGGCCGCATGAGCATTTTTGGGCCGCATGACCATTTCTGGCCGCATGACCATTTTTGAGCCGCATAAAAATTTCTGGCCGCATGACCATTTCTGGCCGCATGAGCATTTTTGGGCCGCATGACCATTTCTGGCCGCATGAGCATTTTTGAGCCGCATAAGAATTTTTGGTCGCATAAGAAATTTTGAGCCGCATAAGGCTGATTTTTGGCTGATTTTGATTGTTTGATGCTCTTTTTGACTGATTTGTGGCCAGAATTTCTTCAAACTTCCAACATAAAAGTTGTAGATCTTTGTCTTGGCTTCAAGGACCTTCATGTCTCACTTTAACCTGAATTTACATGTGACTTTTATGTCACGAGGGGTCCACGCGACTTCCTGACTTGACCATGTTCCTGACCTGATTACCTGTATACGTGCTGGTACCTATTCTAAGTGTGTATTGAGATACAATATTAGTATGCACTGCGGTGCCATTTAATGAGTGCACTGAGGTGTGACTCTACATGCTAAGTGATCATTCGTGTTATATGTCAATACATGTGTACCTTCCAGCACAGTCATGGTAATTGGTCAGTAATAATGTCGTGGTATGTTGATTGTTGTTTGAAGCATTACACTAAGCATGGATCTAGATTGAGCCGATGTGGATTCATACTTAGGGTACACGTACTATGGTACGACATATAGGAGGATGACCATGTGACCACGACATGTAATTCCAATATCGAGATAGGGTTAATCTAAGCAACTTAAATTGGTAGAAGCATTGGGAGGGAACAGAATCTCGAGATCGTACGTCACCAGCCGCCCTGGGTCCCATCCTGGCACGTCGGATTGGCTGCCTCGGATACTGTATAGTCATCCGCACTAGTGGAGTGCAGTATCTGATTTACGACTGCCGAGCCAGCTCTTCCTATATGAGAGCTGGAACCGTTACTGCTTATTCTAGCGCGGTGGCCTTTCGAGGGACCGGTGCATTTTGTGCTTGCTTGTATATAATGGTTTGGCCAGCCCTGCTGGAATGCGATACGATCTGAGGATTCCTATATATATATTGCATTACTGGGATAACCCAGGCAAATCATAGAAAGCCGTAGGATTGATTGGCCGATTGTAAGCTGACTTGTTTGTGATATATTTTCTTCTGTTAGCTACCGAGGAACATGGACTATCGTGGTGCGTGGTCCAACCCATATCCTTGTTTGGTTGTTGGGTTGGGCTATTGTGCTGCGATAAGCTATGGATCGAAGTCGCGAATCAGAAACCCTTTTACCTGCCCATGGTTATAGGATATATCTTATCTCAGCACGATATTGGCACCGTTTGTCCTTGTTTGGTTGTAAGGGTGTCGTATTGTCTCGATGATATGGTATAAGCCTATAACTCGTGAATCAGGTCTTATTATTACGCTTGGATTTTATCTCACTCTTTTGTGCTCCCTTGTGGTACTTGCTATTCGGGGCCTGACCCCGCTGGTTTTGTTTGGCCAGATTTCGTAGCAGCTCCAGAGGATCCAGCTTTCTACCCGAACAATGGTGCACACCAGGAGTATGGGCGCCAGGGACCATGAGTGGATTTCTTCTTCACCGCTCTGATATCTTCTATTTTGTACTTGGCGTTTAGCCACCGGCACTTGTTTAGCCGGCAGTTCTGGACACTAGTTTCCTTTGTATAATTGTAATTAAATCAGACTGCAGCTGACTACAGTTATGTACTATTGACTCTCGGAACTAGCTCATCATTTTGTATAGCTAGACTCATGAATCATTCTGATGAAGCGTCGGGGACGCCTTACTGCTTTGTCTTATATGATCATTATTTACTGCTTCTTGATTTGATTGATTGAGACATAGATGTTCTGTGGGACCATAGGAGACCTGATTGTAGCATGCACCCCCTAGTCTCTTGACAGCCACGATCGCCGTATAACGTTTATATACCTCATACGGTGTAGCTGGCCTAGTCTGTCTCAGTATTCCGGTATTGGGACGTGACAAGGTTTTAGTGGTGGCCCATACAAGGTCTATTTTTTAGACTTGTGGGGTGTTGCGATTATAGGAGTCTCAATCAAAACATGTTCCCCTTGATCTCCTGATTCGTTTTCTCTTTCTCCCACCTTGATTGCTAACTTGATTGTCATCCTCGATTCCTTTCCGTCCTATCTTTTGATGCCTTGTATCCTTTCCTTTAGGGTCACATCATTCTCGGCTATTGGAGGAGCCGACATGGGAGAGAATCCAGTAGATCAGGGACCAGTTGGAGATCAGCAAGGGGTAGCCCCTCTACCTGGACAGATTTCTATCGAGAACATTACTGAGCATGAGCCAGTTGAGCCACAGAGGCCAGAGGTTCCCGTATCTCCAGTGATGCCGGTAGTACCAGTAGTACTAGACGCACCTGTACTATTACAGATCATCAGAGGGTTGTTGGCATCCCAGCAGCGTCAGCAGGAACATAATCTTTTGCTCAACCGAAGACTTCAGTTAGCTTTAGAAAGAGAGATACGAATCCAACAAGGACTTCACTTGGAGATGATACGGCTTGTGGGGAGGCATGATCGTTGTGGCTCTGATACAATGATAATGACTCAAGCTCTACAGCAGCAACTGGGGCATCAGCAATGGTGCCGAAGGGCGCCAAATGGTTGTTCTTATTGTGGCAAGAGAGGACACTCTAGGGATGTGTGTAGGGTAGCGAATGGCCTGTGCATGAGGTACAGCAGTTCAGACCATAGACTATCTACCTGCCCGTTGATACGGAGGCCAGGAGGGGCGGTTCGACAGTTCTCATCACCACCATCCCTTGTGGCAACACCTTATTGAAGACCAATGTCGACAGTAAGGCCATTAGCCCAGCGTCCATTACCGACACAAGCTCAAATGTATCGACAAGCGTAACATCAGGTTGGACAGCAGGGCCAGGGAAGGCAGGGGCGAAGGCAAGAAGAATTTGGAGTATTAGAGCAGAGGTTGGCTGAAGGCGGTCAGATTTTGGGTAAGTTTTGAGTATTATTTATTAAAATTCCTTGAGTTTTATATTCGAAGAGTGAAGGCGACTTTCTCGTCTCACTTATCTGCTCTCGTATCATGTGATACGTGATATTCATCATGTGTCTTGATTACGAAAGTACATCCTGGATAGAGTCTCGTTCTTGATTTAGTCATTGGTACCGACTTATCTCAAGCGTTGACCCTTGTCCACTTTGGGAGTCAGTGTAGGACCTCGAGGATGAATTTCTACCTGACTTGAGAGGCATATTTCATTCGTATGTCTCCGATCATTTCCTTCTAGGGTATGATTATTGTTTGTGCTCTTACTTAATTATTCTTGCTTTCTTAAACTGTTCATGTGCCATGTGTTGTTTGATAATTGTGCTTGCTATATGTCATGAGTGTATTTCGTGATCTGAGAGCGCGCTCGACTAGCCTTATCGAAATTCTGAGGACGAAAATTTTCTAAGGAGGGTAGAGATGTCACTCCCCATTCCCGAAATACGTAAATTTTTGATTTTTCATGTATATGGTATATGGCACCTATATCTTTATTGTATGTATCCTGTATTTGTAACTGGCCATGGCATAGAACAGTATCTCGTTGCAGATTAGTGTGCCATCCCTTGTCCTTGTTTGGTTGTAGGCGTGGTTCACTGTTTCGATGATAGGATTTCTGAACCGTGTTGTGGTTAGAATTTTATTTAATTAATTTAATTAGTTGTATCATGTAGCAATTAACATGTCATTAGTCACATGGTTAGAGCATGTTTAGGGCTTAGGGTTTTCTTAAGCCAACCCCTATATATATTCTCTTCCTCACTCTCTCTCCTCATTCACTCTTTTCATTTCTTTTCCTCCCAACCAATAGGCAAGTACATCTTGCACCAAATGGAGAGATTATTGCATTTTCATTTCTTGATTTTTCTTTGATATTATTTGTCTATATTATTCTTCTCTTCATTCTCTACAAGTTTAGTTCTTGGAGTTTTTGATTTTAATGGCTAGTTTGGTGTAGATCTAAGTTTCTAAAACTAGGGTTCTATGGGTTTCCATGGTTTTGATCTATCAAACTTGGTTGTTTTCGAAAACTAATGGTCCTATGTTGTAGGAAATTTAATTCTATCCAATTTTGACCTTTGAAAAGTTAGATTTCGACTTGATTTGAGGAAGTTATGGCCAAAACAATTTTGGTCAAACTTCTATGTTCATCTGTCCTGATTCTGGCAGGGACGATGAATAGTGTCTGGCCGCATAACCATTTCTGGGCCGCATGACTATTTCTGGCCGCATGAGCATTTTTGAGCCGCATGACCATTTCTGGCCGCATGACCATTTCTGGCCGCATGAGCATTTTTGGGCCGCATGACCATTTCTGGCCGCATGAGCATTTTTGAGCCGCATAAGAATTTCTGGCCGCATGACCATTTCTGGCCGCATGACCATTTCTGGGCCGCATGACCATTTCTGGCCGCATGACCATTTCTGGTCGCATGAGCATTTTTGGGCCGCATGACCATTTCTGGCCGCATGAGCATTTTTGGGCCGCATGACCATTTCTGGCCGCATGACCATTTTTGAGCCGCATAAAAATTTCTGGCCGCATGACCATTTCTGGCCGCATGAGCATTTTTGGGCCGCATGACCATTTCTGGCCGCATGAGCATTTTTGAGCCGCATAAGAATTTCTGGCCGCATAAGAAATTTTGAGCCGCATAAGACTGATTTTTGGCTGATTTTGATTGTTTGATGCTCTTTTTGACTGATTTGTGGCCAGAATTTCTCCAAACTTCCAACATAAAAGTTGTAGATCTTTGTCTTGGCTTCAAGGACCTTCATGTCTCACTTTAACCTAAATTTACATGTGACTTTTATGTCACGAGGGGTCCACACGACTTCCTGACTTGACCATGTTCCTGACCTGATTACCTGTATACGTGCTGGTACCTATTCTAAGTGTGTATTGAGATACAAAATTAGTATGCACTGCGGTGCCATTTAATGAGTGTACTGTGGTATGACTCTACATGCTAAGTGATCATTCGTGTTATATGTCAATACATGTGTACCTTCCAGCACAGTCATGGTAATTGGTCAGTAATAATGTCGTGGTATGTTGATTGTTGTTTGAAGCATTACACTAAGCATGGATCTAGATTAAGCCGATGTGGATTCATACTTAGGGTACACGTACTATGGTACGACATATAGGAGGATGACCATGTGACCACGACATGTAATTCCAATATCGAGATAGGGTTAATCTAAGCAACTTAAATTGGTAGAAGCATTGGGAGGGAACAGAATCTCGAGATCGTACGTCACCAACCGCCCTGGGTCCCGTCTTGGCGCGTCGAATTGGCTGCCTCGGATACTGTATAGTCATCCGCACTAGTGGAGTGCTGTATCTGATTTGTGACTGCCGAGCCAGCTCTTCCTATATGAGAGCTGGAACCGTTACTGCTTCTTCTAGCGCGGTGGCCTTTCGAGGGACCGGTGCATTTCGTGCTTGCTTGTATATAATGGTTTGGCTAGCCCTGCTGGAATGCGATACGATCTGAGGATTCCTATATATATATATTGCATTACTGGGATAACCCAGGCAAATCATAGAAAGCCGTAGGATTGATTGGCCGATTGTAAGCTGACTTGTTTATGATATGTTTTCTTCTGTTAGCTACCGAGGAACATGGACTATCGTGGTGCGTGGTCCAACCCATGTCCTTGTTTGGTTGTTGGGTTGGGCTATTATGCTGCGATAAGCTATGGACCGAAGTCGCGAATCAGAAACCCTTTTACCTGCCCATGGTTATAGGATATATCTTATCTCGGCACGATATTGGCACCGTTTGTCCTTGTTTGGTTGTAAGGGTGTCGTATTGTCTCGATGATATGGTATAAGCCTATAACTCGTGAATCAGGTCTTATTATTACGCTTGGGTTTTATCTCACTCTTTTGTGCTCCCTTGTGGTACTTGCTATTCAGGGCCTGACCCCGCTGGTTTTGTTTGGCCAGATTTCGTAGCAGCTCCAGAGGATCCAGCTTTCTACCCGAACAATGGTGCACACCAGGAGTATGGGCGCCAGGGACCATGAGTGGGTTTCTTCTTCACCGCTCTGATATCTTCTATTTTGTACTTGGCGTTTAGCCACCGGCACTTGTTTAGCCGGCAGTTCTGGATACTAGTTTCCTTTGTATAATTGTAATTAAATCAGACTGCAGCTGACTACAGTTATGTACTATTGACTCTCGGAACTAGCTCATCATTTTGTATAGCTAGACTCATGAATCATTCTGATGAAGCGTCGGGGACACCTTACTGCTTTGTCTTATATGATCATTATTTACTGCTTCTTGATTTGATTGATTGAGACATAGATGCTCTGTGGGACCATAGGAGACCTGATTGTAGCATGCACCCCCTAGTCTCTTGACAGCCACGATCGCCGTATGACGTTTATATACCTCATACGGTGTAGCTGGCCTAGTCCGTCTCAGTATTCCGGTACTGGGGCGTGACAAAGAATCTCTGATTCGACCTGATGGAGAACTACGAGTAGACTTCAAGGTTGCTATTTTTTTTCTCTCTCTCTCCATATATTCCTTGCTATTTCATTTTATATGTGAAATTGTGAGTAATGTGTATAGGCAGATGAGGACGAGGATATTGCTTCCGAATGTTCGGATTGCGAAGAAGAGGAGGAGGAGGATAAGCACATGAGAATGCTCGAAGGGATCACCTGCATGCCATGTGGAGCCTTCGATGGTATGAACTCTCAGAAGGCTATCAATTTCTTAAATTTACTAAATTTACTATGCACTAACAATGACACGATACGACATGGACACTGCATTAATAATGATGTGGTGTGTTGTGTGACGTGAAAAGTGTATGTACTTCCTAGTTTGGTACCCAAGTTGTACTCTATAGATTAGCTTTGAAACCTGAACAAGAGGCAAACTCGCGACTTTGTTTCAGGAGAGGAAAAGAAAGTAGTTTTGTTGGATTTTCAAGGGGGTCTAGATGAAGGGAATCTCAGCATTAACGATCTTTTGGATTCGTTTCATGGTAAACTAGGCTACAACAATCTCAGGAAGGGAGTGCAACACATCGAGACGAAGTCAACAACTCTTCAGGCCCCTCTCCCAAAGGTGGAGAGGGAGAGGTTAGCGAGGAAGGTGGCTTATGAGCATTCAAAGAAGGACATCACAAAGTTGGAGCCAATGGTTAAGAGAAATAGGGAGGGTCCCACTCTGTACTTTGGGGGTGTTGTGGATGCTGGGGTCTCGATTGTAGCAGCGATTGCTTCCGAGTTTGAACCAAGGATGGACTTTGAGAAGAAGATGGCCTTGTTGGTCTGTGATTCAGATATTGCAGAAGCTTACTGGAAGGATGGTGCAAAGCTTCTCGAGCTAAACATGGTACATTATTTTCATGCTTTTTTTTGAAATAGATAGTTGTGTATAATACAAATAAAACTCAATGCATGAACCTGCTGTAATTTGTGTGTGGAAGTATTTCTTTGCCAATTGTTTCTTATAATATGGTACTGGTCTAAAAGTAAACCTCAATGTGATTGATTACATCTAAGTTTTTTCCCATCAAAATAGGAATGCTTGTGAGGACCAGCAGCCAATAATGCTCCATAAGAAGAACTATAATTTTGACTAGATTTTAATCTAATTTTAACCCAATATAAGATGATGCTAACCAAGACTACTGTGGGCCTTGCATAAAACTTAGAAAATTAGCTACCTAGCAGATAGACCAATATTTACTGGTCATGCACTTGCAAGTTAAGTTCATGCAATCTATGTAAGAAGTATCCATGTAAATACCTTAAAAAGAGTATTCATACAGAAAAAAAATAATTTTCAGGCTATACATGCAGTTAGGAACTTTACAGGGTGGTAGTATATATACAAAGTTTAATATTTTTAAATGGTATACATTCAAAATACCCTTCCTTCCTTCCTTTCTTTATTTATTAATTTTTTTGTTTGAAAAACTTGGACATCTTGCGTCATCCCCATTCCTAAGAGAGGTTCCAACCAAACCATTTTGTATGCCCCTTGGCAAGCAGACCTACTTTTGAATAGAGAAAACATATCCCTTCAGTAAAAGATGCCTTTGTGATGGTGAATCAGTTGTATAGAGGAATAAAGTGTTTTCATCAAGGTTGATTTGAAGTAGCATTACAGCAACCATTTATACAAATTCACTATCTGTTTTGTTTAGTACCTGAACTTTGATTCCAATCATAAACATAAACAAGGTTTCTCATAAAATACTGTACTTTTGTTAAGATAGATCGGGCTTCTTCGGCACAATGTACCCTAAGAAAAGTTTGCCTTCTCTAATATCGCATGTTTTTTAGTTATTCTTGCCTCCATGCAGGAGTTTCAACAATATCATCTTTCACATTGATGTTGCTATTTTTTCTTCAATTCACTGCAAATATTATGAACTGTAGCAAATATTATGAACTATTGCACATGATTTATTTTTTGTAGTTGGAACCAAAACTTCATTAAGCACAATCCATAACGAAAAATTTATATTCCTATGAAAGTATTATGTCTAATATCCACCAGATATGAATACAGACTATGTTTTGGGTTACTTTAAATGGAGCCTACACATGACAATTCATACTGCGTACTAATGAGATACTCCTCTGTAGATCATCCCTACTTAGATATTGAGATAAACTTTCCAAATTATTTATAAATTGGACGTAGTACCAGATTTATATGTACTACCAAGTACCAGATTATGAAGTTTCTTTTTTTTAATGCCCAGTTTTTTTTGTTGCAATTTTTCCCAGCGTTCTGAACATGTCTGAATTTATATTTATTAGTGATTCCTTGATTTTAACTTGTTTATGTTGCATGTAGGTGTTGCTAGTTATCGTTGTTTAAACCTCCATCATTCGGTTGGAGAATAATTTTGGGATCATGTTTCGAAGAACTAATTTTTTATGAGACAGAGATCAAAGTAGGTGTATTACGGAGGTTGCGTCATCCATCATTTCATCTAAAATGGAGTTTTTGATGGTGCTTGATTTTAAACTATCCTAGTTTTATTTTGAATATTAGGAACTAGAGATGAATGTTATCATATTTTGTACTTGTCAATAATTTTAAAGTATTTTAGTTGTTTGGTGAATATTTGTGACTTGTGCGAAGCTTTAGATACTTTTTCTCATGTCATGTTTATATTGCCTTTTAGAAGGCAAGTTTTGACTGGTGTCTATTTGAGATAATCTATTAAAGTGTCTGGAAGATATGTTTAGAAGAGATGTTTTGCATGTGTTAATAATTTGCTCAAATGTTCAATCATTGACTGCTGTGTTTAAGCTTGTGTTGGTAATGGTTGAAAGTATAGTATGTTGTACGTATATTCCTGCTATCATCAATTAATGTACTATCTTCAAACATCGGATTGCATCACCACTTATTATGTGTTTCCATGTTCAGTTTAGAAATTATTAGAGTTTATTATGGTTCAAACAAAAAATGGAATGCAAAATAAAATTAAATAAAATTAAACAGTAATGTTAAAAAAGTGTTGTAAAGCCATCCATAAGAATAATGTAAAAGTGTTGCAAATTATATTTAGGAACGAGCTTAAAGTCTTCCAAAATGACATTTAGAAACATTTTAAAGATGGTCCAGAAATACTTTAGGAACACATTATATATGTTCCAAAAGCTACTTTTGGAACACCTAATACATGTTCCAAACTAAATTTAGGAATGTAGTATAAATGTTTCAAATATTACAATGTCACTTTTAGGAACGATTATAATATGTTCCTAAAAATATTAGGAACATAAAAAAATTGTTCCTAAAGGCCTTTTTTGGTGTAGTGACAAGCAAGACAATAAACTAGTAAACATGGTATGTAGAAAACATTTGAATCCATATCAACTAGAGTAACTAAATGATAACATACTAAAAACAGAAGAACTGTAAGCATGAAAATGAACTGTAGAGGGAGGCAAGGTATCTTGCCTGGTGGTAGCACGAAGAGCCAACAATAAACCGTCAACCGGTAAGCCAAATAAGTCCAAATTTCACAACTGTCTCCGAAAGCTGAAACAAATATTGCCAACATTCTGAAAATAGTCAAATTAGCTAGGATTGCCTGTCCTTAAGTCCAATTCTGGACACAGGGGCAAAACGATAATTTTGGGTCAAAACGGTGTCTGCCGTTGGACCCGCTTTGCACCGAAAAGCGTGCCAGAGTCAACGGTCTCTAAAGTCATCAAACTATATGTCAACAGGTCTGGTTTTCCGATACGAACCCAATCGTATGTCCAAAGTTAGATTCCGGCGGGCCGTGCACAAAATTGCCCGTTAAGTCGGACCGTGAGGCCCACAAAACGGCGATCCGATCAACTGACTCAGAATCGGACCAAACTTGGCATACAGGACCAGAAAAATAATATGGTCCTATTGGCGTAAGTTTCATCTTGATTTGATGAGCGTGCATAAAGTAATTAGGAAATTTTCACAGAGGCCGATGCGGTGAATTTCGACGGATACGCATCAAATTCGTCGCGCACACGCGACCAATTTGAATTTCGTCAACGCCCATACGTCCACAAAGCCGTTACGCACCTTTTGATGCTTTTGGTTCGCGATCAAGTCGCCCGGATTGGCGGGACGCACGTGGTATCGGAGAATTTTATTGTTTTTAAAACAGGTTTTTGTCAAACTTCGGGATCCGATTTCTCGGCGCGTAGTCAATGAAATCGACTTCTGTAAATTGGGTCGTGGAGCCCTACATGTTGTCAATAAAATCCTTTAAATATATTTTCAAAATTCCTAATATTGGGTTCAGAATTTCACTTCGAACACATGAGTTGGGGCCAGGTTTTTTGTTCTATTTTGGACAGTTTTTTGGGTTTTTGTGATTCGATTTTCTTAGCAATTAGATGTACTAGAATTAATTATAATTGAAGGGAAGTAAAGTTGGTTATATCAAGATCGTACCAGTGTTTACGGGATGGGAAATGATCGCACGATCGTTGAGATATTGTGTCGCGAAGTCGCTGCGACCCTTACCATTGCTGCTGTCGTTTCCATCGATATCCTGCCGCTGCTGAAGCCGTTTTCGGTCGGCGGATGGCCCCGCACGGCGGCGCGGTCGTCAGGGGGGTCGCCGGGACATGGTGGTGGTGAGGCGGCTAGGTTTGCTTAGGGTTTTCTTCCCATTCTCGCTGTCGATCTTCGTTTATAAATATGCTCTTGTTCGTCCCGAGTGTGGAGAGGCTCGGTTAGGGGGCTCAGCTTGTGGGATTGCGGGGATTTTGCTCGGCTGGGGAAGGTGGGCCTGCTATGGTGGGCTGGGCCGGCTGAGGGAATTGATTGTGGGGGTTTTGCTG